>JAWNLW010000539.1:2712500-3305000 GCA_035042075.1 Drosophila macrospina
GTCCGACTATCCAGTTAGCAGCAACAACAACGAGAATATCAACGTCCTTTATGCCATTTCCGGAATGGCCTGTAGAGCAAGTGAGATCGTGTGTGCGAAACTCATAAAATTGTTGGCTATTTGAACGTTTTTGTGCTACCTAAAGCCAAAGCATTGAAAAATAAAACGCAGCAAGTGAAGTTAAGCTAACACAAACACTGTCACACACATAGACACACTGAGGCACACTCACACAGACACTTTCACACACAACCAACTTTAGAAAGGGTACAAAAAAATTTTACGAAAATAGGAATGAAATCAAGCGCTTGGCTGGAATTTCATACTGTTGGCATGGCATGTCCTTTTCCCATCTGCGAGTGTGCATGTGTGTGTGTGTGTGAGTGTGTGAGTGTGTGTTTGTGTGTGTGTTATCCTTTGACAAGCAGCATAAGTGTGCAGCAGCGTTGCCTTCGCTAGAACCGCGTGCTAACACTGTGTGCTCCTGGCTGCTGTCCACGTCGATGTGTTGGCCATTTTATTATATTTGCTCGCAGACATTTTTGCTCTAATACGAAAATGGGATTTTAGGATATAAAAATTATGATAGATTACCGTTGCACACTCCAGCATGCACACACCCCCACTCACTCACACACACACACACACACAAGCAAACTCACACATACTATACTCGAACAGCGGTCGTGACTCGGCTTTGTTTGGCTTCCTCATTGCACAACTGCAGCGTTGACGTCGCCGTGAAAATTGTGCTCGGCTTAGCTGAAGAAAATCATTTGATGATAAAAGTGGCCCCTCAATTGCTTTGTTGCTTATTGCCGCTGCGATGCGCAGCTCGTCGACTTACCCAGAGAAAGGTTGTTATTAAATTTAAGATGCTACGGTTAGAAGAATGCGCAAATTGTTGTGAAATCCATTAAAGAAGTTATAATAATCTACTATCCGAGAAGTTCCATATAAAAAGACCATTTTATTTGACCACATTGTATGCATTTATTAAGGATCCAAGCTTTTTAGATACTTATCCATTACAAATACAAATTGAATGTGCGTTGCGCACACTTAGTAAGTAAGAGCAATTAGATTTACGTTATTCTCGAGTGAGTGATGAGCTTTATTCGATTCTTTCTATCGATATGATGTGTCGATTGCTAGATGCAGCAACTCTTTTCGGTCTATCCGAATTTAGATCAGTTGATCGCTGCAATACCTTACAAAGTCCAATGTGCAGCGGTTCTAACAGCTGCGGTACAGCGTCATTCTTCAATAGATAAAGTCCAGGGTCTTACTGGCTTGGCGTAAAGCAAGTTCTGAGGTCGAGTAGTATTGTTGGCAGCAATTCGGTCCAAGGCGTGCCAAAATTTCACAATAAAGCGGCTTTCAACAAACGATTACAGCCTACAATCATGCCATTTAATTGTGGTTGTTGCCCAAGATTCAAATTTGTACTCATTAAATGACATGCGCCATCTATTGCAAAAATATATGGAGCTATTAAATAGCCAAGTCACACACCTTGCAGCGCCATCCATTGTTAGCTCTTTGCACATGCAACAAATATTTCCATTTCTTGAGCATTCACGGCGAGGCTGTATTTGAAAATTTGCCACGTCCACGACTGTGTAGTTGGAAGCTCCTTAATCAGCATCATTGGTTCATCTGAAAATATAAGAACTAACGATACGTAAGGGTTCTCTCACAGCAGCCATTCCTGATCACATTTCTCAACGTAGACACTTCTAACTGAAGAGGTGCTTGAAAAATATCATATAGAAGCATTACAGCAAGTTTAATCAAGATTGATTAATAAATAAAAATGAAATTCAGAAAAGAAAAGTGAAAAATTCTTCCGTTGTTCTTTTTTTCCCTGTATTTTTCCAATATTTTCTCTTTTTCATTGTATTATGTTTAGTTTGACGGTAGCTAGTTTTTTGATAAAATAAAACAAGTCAAAATAAAAAAATATTAAAAACAATTTAAAAATTGGGACACAGTGCAAATGTATACAGGGCCATCTATCGGCAGTCAATCAAATCTAAAGAATGCATGCTCTAAAAATACGTTTTATTCAATTAGCGTGGCAAGATTCTTAAACAAACTTACCATAAATATAATGATTAAAAATAATGATCTAAACATGCCCCTGTCAAAAAATAGGTTACATAATCATAATACCTCTCGATCTTCTAGTTTAAAAATTACACACAATTTCATAAATTAATAAAATTAAAAAAACAGAAAGTGATGACTGAACATTTAAGAATATCGCAAGTAAAACAAAGACAACATGTATACCTAAATATAAATAACAGAACAACAAACATAAGTGAGTGCATTTTACCACTCCCCAAACATCGTTTAGATTATAAATATTCAAGTTGTGACTAAATGTACTTCTAATGAATTTGTATCAGATATAAACTTGTATCTCTCGCAACATTTACTTGTATTAGGGTTCTAATTAGCCGACAAATATGTAATCTCATTTGCAATTGTTGCTATTGTATTTTAGTTCAATGTGAAATGTGTTAAACACAAATCAAACCATAAACTGCTGAGTTAATTAAAAGTTTTGTGCAACTTAAACGACAACTAAATGAAGTGCACAACTTAGAAATGTTGAAACCAGAGATTGACAACTACGATATTGTTTATAGCTTGTCGATAAGTCGACCGCTCTATACACTTTCTCTAGGTACAACACTGTAAAGACACTACTGAAAAATATAAATAAAATACATATTCTCATCGATTGCTTGATAAATGATTGAACATTAATTAACAATTGATATGACATCCATCGAGCTATAATCCTTAGGCTATACCCTACTACTGAGCTTGGTCAGGTGCGACGATGGTCAGAGCATTGTTTGTTAAGCTTGTACAATGTAGATATTGTAAATAATTATATTTTTTAATTAGCCACAGCAACACGAAAAACAAAGACAACAACTTCATGCAATTTGTGACGCTCTAAGGTCACTTCGATTAGCCAACTGACCAAGTTGTGGAGTAACGTCTCAGCCAAGTCCACAATGTACTCGTACTCCAAAGACTGAACATTCAATTAAACAGCTGTGTGGCCCCAACGTGAGTCAGTCGTATAAAGCAGCCGCCCGACAGCCACTGATCGCCCCTAACCCCTCACTTGCACCTGTCGTCGCGTGCTGGCTGCGACAGTGCGAGCGTGAGCGTGAGCGAGAGCGTTAGCGAGCTAGACTATCTCCTTCTCGCATTCGCCTTCCATTCGCTGTCGCCTTCTCCTTTGGCCACGCGACAAATTTGATTGTAACAAGTGGCTGGTCCGAGCTTTTGTTTCAGTTTTAGATTCAGCTTCGGTCGAATAGGAGCGTCGGCTCCTAAAAGCATTAAACAAAAACAACAACAGAAAACAATTTAAACTACAGTTTTTAGTAATTGTTCTCTTTTAAGCAACTAAAGAAGTTTTGTGTCCGCAAGTCTGTAAATGTAAATGTTTTAATTTTATAAACTTTATTTAGTTAATGAATTCAAGCAAACATAATCATTAAAATGGGCAATTCCAGTTCCATTTGCGCTGATCGCAATGCCATAAGGAATTTTGATGAAAACGGGTAAGAAAGGAGAGCATAAGAATATAAGCATAATAAAGCACACATTAAACACATTCGAGAGAGCAGTGTGATAGGTTTTAACATTTTCACTTAATACGTGCCTATCCAACTTTAGAACTCTTGGAGACTTAGTCTCTAATGTTATCTGTTTAATATATTTACCTATTTATAAGCTAATAGCTAGAACTACTAGAATTGAAATCTGAAAACGTACAATAAATCTACTGTTCACACTCTTAACACATTGTATTGTCCCATTTTGTTCACATTTAATAACTAGAAATTGGTGGTTAGATTGTCATTAGAGCGTGTACTAAGTCCATATTAAGTATATAATCCTTAGCACTTAACTACCTTAATTAGAGATGGTTCAGTTGTGAGTACTTTGGTCGCCCCTTTGCACAGAAGCGCAGAGGTGTCACGCCCACTTTGCTGGACTGTCCATTGATTTAAGCACACAAGAACAGACAGGCACAGAGACACTTGCTCTCTCACAGTACAACTGGTAATTAACGTTTAATGATGCGATTTACCAGCGTTTTATTAGCGATTTACGCGCGATTCACTGACCCCAAAATGACGCCCACATAGCACACACACTCACACACACTCACACTCACACACACACACACACCTGGTTGACCGCCCATTTGTAATTTGGTTCTGGGTTGCCAGATGTGAGCGTGGCTGAACTGCGATTCAATTGAACAACACGAAATATGAAAAGGTTACGAAAGGAAAGCAATTACAAAAACTATAGTTACCTTGATCGTGAAATCCTCAATAACAAAAAATATATTAACCCATTAATATTTATGAAGGTTATGCACATGTGTGTAGTGTTCCAATTTATTGGCAGGCGGCAATTTACTTTCAAATTTTATGGCATTCGTTTACTGGGCATTTGTAAAGCTCGGTTGTTGATTTCATTTAGTAAGCTGTTAAATCCGAGATTTATATACTTGTGTACATATTGTATATGTATTATATATCAACTAGAAATTACAATGCATATCCATTTTCAACTAGTTTTATTAGCCCCTCCACCTTTTTCAGACACAACGTCCTTGGGTGTTTTGCAAATTGTTTACATGCTGAAGCGAATTGTTTTTATGCCCTGATTGATTGTCGTAAACTCATACTGCTTTCTTATCAGTTCGATGTGCTATTCCCTCTATCCCTTTTGCCTCTCTCCTACCATTATTATTCTATGCCAAGCAAAACAAACATCGAAGAACACTACAAAATGAAATGTGGAAAAGACGAAAATAAATGCCTCAGCGACAAATTCCCTACATTGCAGTTCTCAGTTCAAGTTGAGTGCTGAAACGGTGTGGTCAGATTTTAAAGTTGTTAAACTAAGACTACGACAACCTTTTAACAATAGATTAAATAATTCACATAAATTTAATTTAAAGCAAAACAAACGTAATCAGCTGTTTGATTAAGTTCTCAATATGTACTTCGGTCTGCAGCGCATTTCCACATTTAAGACCTTTGGACGGCTGAAGAAGCTGTGCGTTAAATATTTATATGTATACAAATGCATGAATATATACATATAGGGATCCCGTGACTTCACAACAACGCTCATCGCATAACATCACATAGCCTGTGGTTCTAATAATTATATTATTGCGAGCATTGTTTTTCGCGCATTATTATTGCCCATCCTCCCTTCCCCTTTCCAAACAGACGTACTCACCAACACACACATAAACACACACATACACATCACCCACAAAACGCACTCTCACTCACGCTCGCTCTTCCACTCTGTCTCATTCACAGCACGCCAATTTATCCAACGGCCAATAATTCCCAGAGCCCTTCCAATGGCCAAATAACACCGTATCATCAGCAGCTACAGCAACAACAACAAAGAGAGCACGGTTATTACAAAACCACAATACCCGTTGGCGCCGGCGCTGGCGCTGGCACTGGCAGCGCCGAAAGCAACGGGAGCAGCTCTCACTGCTCTCACTGTCAAACAGCTGATTTGTGCTCACGCGCACTTATCCAAGAGAGAGACAACCACAATAATAATAATAACATGAACGCGGCACGACTCTCTCACACACATACACATGGAAGCACAAGCAACTGTGACGATGACGGCGCTGCTTGTGCTGCGACTGCGAAATGGCGCAGTAGTCGTGTGTGTAAAAATCATACGACTACAACGACAACACTCGAATACGAACTTTCCAATTTTGCAAAACTCACAACACAAATCAGTACTCAACACAACGTTGACCAGGCAACAGCCACAGCAGCAGCTTTGCCACCACCAATTATATCCTCGAACAACTGGCAGCAGCTACAACAGAGCCTGCACGAGCTACACCACCAGCAACAACCACAACAACTAATTGGCAACTCGAGCAACAATCTGCAACAGATACGTAACTTCAGCAACATGAGCAATGCCAATGATATGCAACGTGATCGCCTGGGCCTTTGGGGCAGCGGCGACAACGAAATCCTTGGCGATCTCTCTGGACTCGAACGCCTGTACAACAAACGCTACTCCAAGGTAGGTACAAAGTGCGTCCTTACGAACTCATTGTGGAAAAGTACCAGCAGAAAACAGAATTTTTGGGGTTGGTTTCGGTTAGATGCCCACACACTCACAGACACACACGCACACGCTGTAGAGACGCGTTAGCAACTTGTTAGACGCTTTATACACTGAGAGAATAGCATATTAAAGTTGGTAAACAGTCTTAAATATGAATATTTATCTAAAATCTGCTTACGCCTTTCTTCTGTAAATTTAAAACAATTAACGTTCTTATACAACATTTTTCTTAGTATATCATTAGCCCCTCATTGGAAAAGCTGTTAGAAAAATTGGTTTTTTCAGTTGCTATTTTTATGTGAGTGCTTAAAAAACGAACTCATAAGTAATAAACAAATAGCTATATAACAAAATGACAGCTGACAATTTTCTCAAAAAAGAAAAAAAATGCTAGCACACGCTCTGCGTAGTTTGTCGGTTTGGGTGACCTTTAGATGACATAGCCAGAATGTTCACACGCGGCGTGCTGGAAGACCAAAGCTTATGGCTCTGCTAATGGTTTTTGTTGCCTTAATTAATTTTGTTGATGTCAGCATAAATAATCAATAGAAATTACTCTTGTAATTAAACTGACCAAAAAATTCAACGATAATTGGATAACTATAAATACATATATGAGAATTATTATCACAGTCTAATTTACATCTATTTTGCACTACGTTCAAGTTCAATGTCATTTTACAGATGAGGTTTGATAGTTCATTTTTATTTGTTTCTCATTTGTTGTTTTGTCTTCTCATGCAATTCGCTTGCAGTCTTGAGAGCTAATTTTACACTCAGAGAGCAAATAATCTAATGGAACTGCGATAGAGAATGCAACGGAAACAGAGAGAGAGAGAGAGAGAGAGAGAGAGACAAAGAGAAGAATAAACATGGTCTTTCCAACAGTTAGGGGTTGGGATGTTTTCGTATTGAATATGCTGAGTCTGCTTACTTTATCCCATATTATATTTTGCGTATCAACTTCTTTATTTTAATTTCAATGTTGAACTTTAGTTAAAGTTCATTAAAGGTGACCCAACAGTGCTCGAGATAGCTTATCAAGCTGTCAAGCACACAAAGGCTTTCATATCTTTCATCCACACATATTACTTATGTACATATTTATTTTAAAATTCTTGCACTCTCTCTGAAACACCGATATATACATATAAGCCCTCTATAAATGTTTATATTACTCAATCAATACTATTCAGTTCTCTTTTACAATGGAAAGTTTTCCAATGCCCATCGCACTCAGTTCGGCTTCCTAATCGACTAAAACTGACCTACATTAATGCATAAATATAACTCTTTTTGCAAGCTCAACAAAAAAAAACTAGTATAGCCATTTGATAAGCATATAAGAACAATTTATTATTCCGTAAACAAAATCAAATAGCAGTTGACAAATCATTTGTATGTTTGCTTTGGCTATCCGCGTGTTGCTGTCATTTATCGCCATAGGAAATTATACCCAGTAGTAATATAGTATAATATGGATACATAGCACACAAGTCCAAGTTGAACTGTTGAACAGATTGTAATTATTAATATGTGATATACAATTGCTGGACTGATATAAAAACTACTATAAGCTTGTATAGTTTTTCAATTACACTTATTGCGAAATCCATTATACTCCCTGTAAAGGTTTCTAAATTTAAATAATTTATGCGGTCAATGAACAGAACTGTGAACTTGCTTTAATAGTTCAATTTGTAAATAGTATAGAAATAATATTAAGCACGAACAAGCTGAAACTTTGATAGTACATCTTAAATCGCATGCGTCTGTCCTCCACTCACCTTTGCCCCTGCCCGCAGTTCACCCACAATGCACCTTTCACCTTAGCAAAGGAAACAATTTGTAAGAAATTGCTTCGTCTTTTGTTATTCAAATGGCGGATGCTTTCGTCATCTCAAAGTCTGGCTTTCCAGTCTTGATTACCGCTAATCGCCGACGGCTGCGAACTGATAATGATAATGATTATGATGGTCGACATGCCGTACCGTTGTACCAGACACCGCAAACATCAGCTGAGCGACCCGTTCGTGTTTTTATTTTGATTTGTTTTTGGTTTGCTTTGTTTGGTTTTTGCTCTTTTTACATTTTTGCAAGTTGTTATGCGTAATCATTCCGTTGCGTATTACGTATACGTCGTGTGACACAGTGAGGCAAGCGCAAGCTTCTCTGTTTATGTGTCTAGAGCCACAGTTATAACTGTTGCCAGGCAAACGATCTGTCATTCGTCCGGTTATCGTACAACTGGCCATTTCAATGTCAACGGTGTCGTTTTCATTCGTATTTCACCAGCTCCATTGATGACGTACCATAAACAAACGGTAGCATTAATATTCCCACAATAAGTAGTGCTGCTCAAGTCAACAGCTATACGCTATAGAACGTGGTCTATTATTATTTATTATTTCAAATATTTGTTGAATTTTTGCAGATTTAAATAAGTGCCATTTAAGCCGACACGTACACGCACTTAACTCATGACTTGACTATTTTTGAGAATTGTCTTCAATTGTTTTACATTTTGATTAGATTAAACTTTAAATGATACTAAACTGTGTTAGCACTCCGACGTGTTGTGTGGCATAACACTGAGGCATATTTAAATCATTCTGGAGATGGGTTATTGCCCTAACTTGGCCGATGACTTGGCTAACAAATTTCCCACAAAAAAAGTAACTTGATTGTGACGCACTTGATTGGGCTAGCATAACTTTGACATACCTAAATTTAGTCATCAGATCATCAGCAATTTAGTTCCTATTGAAGACAAGCTCGAGCTGAGCTTTGTATACAAATTTCCATACTTGTTTATATTTATTCTTTGTTATGTCACGATCAGTCGACGGGAATGCAGTTAACTTACATATGAACTTCTGCCGTATAACGTGCAAATCATCAGGTACCTGTCTCAATAGCTTTAGGGGATATTGCGTCATAATGTTGCCTTTGTTGTTCACAGGCAACGCCCACAACACATGCGAGAGGTAGTTGCACAATAGCCTCAAAAATTACATTAAATCTAATGCTAACACTTTCAAATGTTGCGAATCATGCGTATCGAGGCCAGAGCTGAGTCAGCATCAATTCGACTTTCAAATTGTCTGCCGCAATGCCCCAATGTTCGCAATCTCATATAAGCTAAGTTTCAGCTACAGATACGTTTACCGAGTGCAATCCATCTATACAATTTGACTTTGAACTTCAAACATAACGTGACTGATCTCTGTGCCTCTCGGTTTCGGGCGAGGCGTACTTCAAAAGCCAACTAAGGCGATTGTCAGCCGATGGGCACACGCGATCACGCTACTTACCCCAGACAGATTGTCTGTGGCGCGTGGCACCTGCTTGATGGTGCCATGACAAGCTATGGCTATTGACAACATAGGTCACCCGGTGATAGGGGGCACAATCTGTTCCAGATTAAGCTAATCAGCAGCTAACTATGAGTAGATAATTCCATAATCTTACCTTTACTAAGGATTGATTGTCCATCTAAATGCAATTCGAATATATGTTCGAAAAGATACAAATGTATCTTTATCTTTCTCTAACTCTCTATCTGAGCATAAACACACCTCTTAACCCATATTTCTCTATCTCTCTTTAGGGACTAGCATTCAGTCGGGAGGAGCGTCAACTATTGGGCATTCATGGACTTTTGCCGTACGCTGTGCGCACGTATGAGGAGCAGGTGGCTCATTGCCAAGCACTGCTGAATCGGCTGGAGAATGATCTGGACAAGTACATGTATTTGATTGGACTGTCGGAGCGTAATGAGCGTCTCTTCTACAAGGTGCTCAGCTCGGACATTGCCAGCATGATGCCACTCGTGTATACGCCCACTGTGGGATTGGCTTGTCAGAAATACAGTCTTGTATTCCAAAGGCCCAAGGGATTGTTCATAACCATCAAGGACAAAGGTCATATCTACGAAGTTCTCAAGAACTGGCCACAGACAGATGTACGTGCCATTGTGGTCACAGACGGCGAACGTATCTTGGGATTGGGAGATCTGGGTGCCAATGGCATGGGTATTCCCGTAGGCAAGTTGTCGTTGTACACAGCCTTAGCTGGCATCAAGCCACATCAATGTCTGCCCATCACCTTGGACGTGGGCACCAACACCAAGTCTATTCTGGATGATCCACTTTATATGGGTCTGCGAGAGGAACGCACAACTGGCGTCCTCTACGATGAGTTTATTGAGGAGTTCATGCGCGCCTGTACACGTCGTTTTGGCCAGAACTGTCTCATCCAGTTCGAGGACTTTGGCAATGCAAATGCCTTCCGTTTGTTGTCCACTTATCGCGATAGCTACTGCACTTTCAATGATGATATTCAGGGCACAGCTGCCGTGGCTGTGGCTGGCTTGTTGGCCTCGCTGAAGATCAAGAAGACAAAGCTGAAGGACAATGTCCTGCTGTTCCTGGGTGCTGGCGAAGCAGCTCTCGGCATTGCCACTCTCTGTACCATGGCCATGAAGGCGGAGGGACTCAGCGACAAGGAAGCCAAGGCTCGCATCTGGATGGTGGACAGGTAAGTCACGGGATCAGATATATTTTCACTATAAGTGCTAACAATCTATTGTACTTTGTTTCAGCCGTGGTGTGATTGTACGTGATCGTCCAAGGGGCGGCTTAACCGAGCACAAGCTGCACTTTGCGCAGGTCCATGAGCCTATTGACACCTTGTTGGAAGCTGTTACTAAAGTGCGTCCAAATGTGCTGATTGGTGCAGCTGCTCAGGGCGGCGCCTTCACCCAAGAGATCTTGGAGCAAATGGCCGAGATCAATGAGACGCCGATCATCTTTGCGCTATCGAATCCCACCAGCAAGGCTGAGTGCACCGCCGAGGAGGCCTACACCCACACCAGTGGCAAGTGCATCTTTGCCTCCGGCTCACCATTCCCTCCCGTCACGTACAACGGACGTAAGTTCTATCCGGGACAGGGCAACAACTCGTACATCTTCCCAGGCGTGGCTCTCGGGGTTCTGTGTGCTGGCATGCTGACCATTCCCGAGGAGGCTTTCCTGATTTCTGCCCAATCCCTTGCGAGCCTGGTCTCCAAGGAAGATCTAGAAAAGGGCAGCCTCTATCCACCGCTTAATTCTATCGTCAACTGCTCGATAACCATTGCAGAGGAGATTGTAAAGTATGCCTTTAAAAACAAATTGGCCACCGTCTTTCCTGAGCCAACCAACAAGTTGGCCTTCATCAAGGCCCAAATGTACGATCTCGACTATCCAAGTGCCTTACCCCCCACCTACCCTTTGTAAATAGAAACGTTAAGGGTAACAGTACGACATCGAAGGATTCTTGTCCTCTCATCCTCGTAGCAGCAGAATTTTCATTCCATTTGCTTCTTTGGGTAGTCGTACGATCGGATAGCAACAACAACATTCAACAGCATATGTTATTTATTTTTATAAAATCGCACATCCTTTTAATATCTTATTATACTCCCCCTATGCTGGCCCTAAATTACCACGAGAAGAATCACATTTCGGATGTTTAATGAAGCGTTAATGATATGTATGTGAGTGGGATATTAATATGATAGATATCTCTATGTACTAAACACAAATTCTATGTTATCGTGAATACAAACTATGATAAGTACCTAAATATAATAATAAAATAATCTAAACAAAATATCCATCGAAGTTCATTTAATGAAGTCTGAAGGATGCTAAATATTTATTTCATTTCTTGGTGCAACACTAGAGTAATCTTTTAGCGATTGAAACTATTATTAAGTATATTTCAGAGCTTTTTAGAGTCTCCACTAAAGGTGCATAGCTTTCGAAGTTTGACAAAAGCGAAATGGTAGGCAGAAGGAATCACCTCTGACCCTATAAAGTATATATATTCTTTATGTTACGTCTGTCCGTCTCTCTGTTGGTCCGACCGTAGGAACTCAGAGACTGTAAGAGCTACAGTTACCAAATTTGGGGACAACACTCTTATCGTGTGCACAGAGATGAAGTTTGTTTTAGATTTTTACCACGCCCCCGCTGCAGCGACAAACAATTGTTCTAATTAGAACAACGACAACAAGTCACGCTGCGAGAAATATATATTATTAGTTGTGCTTCATTTGTCCGTAAATATTAAGAATATAAGGGAAAGCAATAACCAAATATCGTTACAAATTCTTATTTATATATATGACAATTGCAAAAATGCTTGCTGTGTTCGTATTGAGAAACAATGTAAAGCAATGGTTCAACTTGTAGGACTTTCAATTTGCAGATAAGAGGTCTGGGGTTTCGAAACCAGGAATTTTTCTTGTTTTTTCCTAAGCGGACTAAATGTAATGTTTCTATAATTTTATAAAACCAATACAGAAGCACAAGACGCGTTTACCATTGATTGCTCTGCATTAATAATTAGTGCATAAGCGTCTCATTATAAGCAAACACTCATACAGTTATTCATGCATATACAGCAACTCAAAATGTAACGGTAGTTTCCTTCGCTCACTATTGCTGCTCTCTTTAAAAAAAGAACGTCAATTGCTTAAGCAAAACAAACTTGCAAGGCGGGCAATGAAATGGAAATACGAATTGTGATATTTTGACTTTGTCGGCTGCCGATGTCATTCGTCGGTGGCTCAAGGCACAGACCGTTAGAATGTCAATCAAGGGATCGCGAGTTCGAGTCCTGATCAATTTGCCGCCAACCTATACAAATTTTTATTACACTAAAATTTACTTTTATATTTTCTTAATCGATAGCGGAAAAATTTATTTATTGAATTTAAACATAAATATTACTTAATTTCTTAAATTGCTTTTTCCTATTAGTACAGTCTCCCACAGTTCCCAAAATTCGTCACAATTTTAAATTTCAGCAATTGATTATTGCAGTTCCTTTAATATAGTGAAAGGATAATAAGTTTTATTTTATATTAAGTATATGCAATGAGTCTTTGGGTGCAAACAGAAGAAACATTTTAGGTAATTAAATTAATATTAATTAATTTATCAAGTTCTTAGAAACTATAAGATATTATTTGTTTAAGCGGTCTTGAGAAATGTAAAGAGTCTGTAGGCCAACTTCATAATCTAAAAGATTTAAATAAACAGTTAAGCAGCAAAAGTCTGAAGTATTATTCTGACCCACATTGGAAAAGTGTATCATGTTGAGCTCCATCAATCCATACGCATTAAGCTTCTTGAGACTCTGAGTGTACCTTAGCCAAATCAATATCAATTTGCGAATCTTCTTGCTGCACATATACCAATTCTGATTATAAAGTTTCGTATTCAACTGGGAGGACTAAAAACAACTGCTATGAGTATAGGTATCATGATATATAAACGGACTTACCGCTTCCTCCAGCTGTGCTCCACGCAGACAAATCTCAAAGGTAAATGCAATGAGTGCCACTGTGGGAATCAAGTACCTTAAAATCAAGAACATATCGTCTGTTTCTGTCAGCAGATATAGATGAAAACATATCGATGTTGCGGCCACAAGATCAGATATCATGATCATGCCATTAAATATGTCGTTGAATTGATCGCAAAGTAGATTGATATGCTGATGACGACGAATCAGTAGACAGAGTTGTTCATACAGCTGGGATTCATCATTAGATGTCCAGCTAATGGTCTCTACTTGCCTGGACAAGCAATTCATATGCATTACGATTTGTCCATGTGTAGTATAAAAGAAAGTATCGAAGGTGGCGAAGTAGGCAGATCCATTAACTGAGCACAGAACATCGTAGAACCACGACACGGGATATCCCTTATGACTCTCCCTAAGACCAAATGGTAGCCAACCGCCGAGGAGCTGTTGCTCCATAGTTATGGGACCATTGACATCCTTGGTGAACATGTACACGATAGGAGGCAGACTGCAGAAACCGTAAACTGCGATGCTTAGAGCTAAATCCACGTATTTATGCCGTTGTAGAGCCACTTCGTACACCTGAGGCACATGGAGTGTCGCTTGTCCGTTCAAATCATGTGGAAACTCTTCATCCAGGACATTAAGAAAACTAATTAAATCGTTATGTTTGATGTACATCATTATACCACGAGCTGTAAAAAATAGTGCTATGTTGAACACTGGGAGGTTTGCATCTGTGGGCAAGCCTTGGGACAATGAGGTTCCTAGGGCAATGAAGATGCTAACGAAGAAACTCATATGTATAACGAATGATATATAAAATACTTTTCTCGACTTATTAACTAATCGTCCACACTCATCGCGCTCTATCTGAAAGTGCTCCAAAAGGAAATATTGCTGAAACTTTTTAAATAACAAGAACTGCTCAAACGAAATGGGTTCCTGCACAGCGTCCATGGTATTAATTTTAGTGAACAAATCGAATCCTTTCAATTTATAAAAGTAACTGTACTCTAGAGAGCTGCGAACTGCCTTTATATGTAAAAAATATACCTGTAATCAATTGACTATTTAAAGCCTTTAATTGCTTTCAAGGCGCAAGAGCTAGACTTAATATTTTGCAATGCACTTAATTGTAGGTCAGCGTCGTAAGAAACTGAATAATAATGGACTCCTTCCGTATCCAAATCAATTTAGATAATTGCTTATGTAATGAGTTGATGTAATCATCTAGTTAACGTTTTAATTGTGAAAAAATTTTTGAACAAAACATCTCGATAATCTATATTACAGATGCTAATAAACTTAAACAGCTAGCTATGTGTAGGTAATTCCATGATCTCACTCTTTCTTTCTCTCAGGACCAAGGAGAGAATGTCTAAGAGTCTTTCTCTTCTCGTAATTGAATACTTTAAAAATAACTTATTACTCTACTTTAAACAGATACAAATGTATCTTTATCTTTCTCTAACTCTCTATCTATCAACACACCTCTTAACCCGTATATCTCTATCTCTCTTTAGGGACTAGCATTCAGTCGTGAGGAGCGTCAACTTTTGGGCATTCATGGGATTGGCTTGTCAGAAATACAGCGTTATATTCCAAAGGCCCAAGGGATTATTCACATCTATCAAGGACAAAGGTCATATCTACGATGCTCTCAAGAACATCAATTTGTCGTTGTACACTGCCTTAGCTGGCAATGCAAATGACTTCCGTTTGTTGTCCACTTATCGCGATAGCTATTGCACTTTCAATGATGACATTCAGGGTACAGCTGCCGTGGTTGTGGCTGGCTTGTTGGCTTCGCTGAAGATCAAGAAGACAAAGCAGAAGGACAATGTCCTGCTGTTCCTGGATGCTGGCGAAGCTGCACAAACTCTCCATCGGAGTTCATTTAATGAAGTCAGAAGGAGGCAAAATATTTATTTTATTTTTTGGTGCAACACTAAAACAACCTTTTAGCGATTAAAACTATTATTAAGTACATTTCAGAGCTTTTTTATATTAATTAAATTGCTTTTTACCGTTCCTTTATTGAAGTGAAAGGATAGTAAGTTTTATTTTTATTAAGTATATGCGATATTATGCTTCTTTGGGTGCAAACAGAAGAAACCTTTACCTCAGGTAATTAAATTCATATTAATTAATTTGTGAAATTCTCAGTCACTTTATATCTTTCTGCAAAATACAGAGAAAACGTCAGCTCCATTTATTTGTTTAAGCGGTCTTCAGAAATGTAAATAGTCTGTAGGCCAACTTCATAATCTAAAAGATTGAAATAAACAGTTAAACAGCAAAAGTCTGGAGTATTATTCTGACCCACATTGGAAAAGTGTATCATGTTGAGCTCCATCAATCCATACGCATTAAGCTTCTTGAGACTCTGAGTGTACCTTAGCCAAATCAATATCAATTTGCGAATCTTCTTGCTGCACATATACCAATTCTGATTATAAAGTTTCGTATTCAACTGGGAGGACTAAAAACAACTGCTATGAGTATAGGTATCATGATATATAAACGGACTTACCGCTTCCTCCAGCTGTGCTCCACGCAGGCAAATTTCAAAGGTAAATGCAATGAGTGCCACTGTGGGAATCAAGTACCTTAAAATCAAGAACATATCGTCTGTCTCTGTCAGCAGATACAGATGAAAACATATCGTTGTTGCGGCCACAAGATCAGATATCATGATCATGCCATTAAATATGTCGTTGAATTGATCGCAAAGTAGATTGATATGCTGATGACGACGAATCAGTAGACAGAGTTGTTCATACAGCTGGGATTCATCATTAGATGTCCAGCTAATGGTCTCTACTTGCCTGGACAAGCAATTCATATGCATTACGATTTGTCCATGAATTGTATAAAATAAAGTATCGAAGGTGGCGAAGTAGGCAGTTCCACTAACCGAACATACAACATCGTAGAGCCACGACACGGGATATGCCTTATGACACTCCCTGAGTCCAAATGGTAGCCAACCGCCGAGGAGCTGTTGTTCCATAGTTATGGGACCATTGACATCCTTGGTGAACATATACACGATAGGAGGCAGACTGCAGAAACCGTAAACTGCGATGCTTAGAGCTAAATCCACATATTTATGACGTTGTAGAGCCACTTCGTACAGCTGAGGCACTTGGAGTGTCGCTTGTCCGTTCAAATCATGTGGAAACTCTTCATCCAGGACATTTAGAAAATTAACTATATCATATCGTTTGATGTACATAATTATAGCACGAGCTGTAAAAAATACTGCAATGTTGAACACTGGGAGGTTTGCATCTGTGGGCAAGCCTTGGGACAATGAGTTTCCTAGGGCAATGAAGATGCTAACGAAAAAACTCATATGTAAAACGCATGTTATATAAAATACTTTTCTCGCCTTATTAACTAATCGTCCACACTCATCGCGCTCTATCTGAAAGTGCTCCATAAGGAAATATTGCTGAAACTTTTTAAATAACAAGAACTGCTCAAACGAAATGGGTTCCTGCACAGCGTCCATGGTATTAATTTTAGTGAACAAATCGAATCCTTTCAATTTATAAAAGTAACATTACTGAAGTGAACTCGAAGACATCTTTATATATAAAAGCTATACCTGTAATCAATTGACTAATTAAAGCCTTTAATTGCTTGCAAGTCGTGCAATCTGTACTTAGTAATTTTGCAATACACTTAATTATGCGTAATTGGTACCGTATCCAATTCAATATAAATAATTGCTTATGCAATGAGTTAGTGTAATCATCTAGTTAACGTTTTAATTGTGAACAAATTTTCGAACAAAATCTCTTGATATTCGTTTTAAATTTCGGTTTAACTAATGAAGCTATCGTTACCAGGTATCGATAATGCACTCTGTTTTGCGTTAACATTACTCATTATGCGTTAAGTGCTCTTTAAGCGCTCACGATTGTTGTGGTTTCTCTCATCGAATGGAAAATGCTGTATGTTAGAGTGCGATATCATCATAAATACTACTAAAGTTCTTCTCGCTTCTCTCAAAAATTGTATCCCTGGCCAATTCATATGAAAAACGTAAATATTGTTGAAAGAAACTGCAAGAAAACACTGAATTGAAGGCATATGACCAATAAATGGATAGGTTAAAGGTAAGCGCGACGTATAAATAATAATAATAATGTCCCAAACAAATGTATAATTTCAATAAACAGGGCAGTTTTGGGCGACGTCAACTGACAGACGAGTTAAAGCAGAAGCAGGTGAGTGCCGTGTCGAAAATAAATAATGCACGCATCTAACACCACGACCATAATAGGACATAACAGTTCGACTACTGCAACGTATACTCTATTCGAAACGTCTATTGGTGGACCACGTGGAAGCATTGGAGCAATGTATGCAACAGCATCCAGCAACTGTGACCGGCCGGCAATTTTTGACAACGCGGAATGCCTGTCTTCTACTGGGCAGTACATTGCTTGGGCATTTTATAATGCCGCGTGGTCTACGAATAACGCTGCTTCCATCTGTAGCTCTCAGTACTACCTTTGGCGCCCTGTACGCTGTCAAGAGCATCTTTGTGTGCCGGAATAAGATCGTAGAGCGTAAACTAGAAGAGCTGGTGAAGACCATTGATGAGTTCGGTAACTGCATCAGGCGAAACATGACGTACTTTCAAGAGATTATCATCATGAAGCAGGCGGAGCTCATAGAGTAACTACAGTCGCAGTTAGTAATCAACCACTGACTTAATTTAAATATTCATGCAGATCACGTCAAATTGAACGAGCCTGGGATTGCATCACAGCAGCTAAGGAGGTAACCGAGATACTCTACGATGCCACGCGAAAGCTGGAACTCGACTATCCCCTACCCGCCAAATATGGTCCCTACTATGCTCCCATGGAAGAGCTCCGCGAATGCGAGTACTATAAAAACAATGTTACGGACTACAGTCCGAAGCACATAAAGGTTCGTAATGCCGGGTAAATCAGTAAGTTTTCTAATTGAAATCACAATTTGCAGGATTTTCATAACATATTTGCATATGTGCAATCCCAGTATTTGCTGCGCCTGGCTCTGTCAATCATGACGCTACCCTCGATTTCACAGCTAAGCGATGATTTAGTTAAGATTGACAACCTGGTGCGACAGCTTGTTCAGGAAGAGGAGCAGCACTTCAAAAATCTAGGCTTAGCCATGCAGAACAAGAAGCAACTGGAGATGGACCAGTTGCATGCCGCCAAGGCGCAACAACAACAAAGTGGACCCATTGCGGTCTTGCAACATTCTTCCCTTAAACTAAGTGCCTGCATGGTGGCCGTGGCTGGTGAGTGTCAGGCGTTGGACGTCACCTTACAGCAGCTGACGACGACGGAGGCAGCGAACAAAAACAATGCAAAACAACTGGTTGCCGTGGCCAACAATATGCGTGGCATTGAGAATGCTCTGGCCGTTTGCTGTGATGATTTCCAGCGCTTGATGTTGGTTTATAATAAGTTTCTGCATAGCAAGTTAGACTTGGATATGGACACGCCGCGCACAACCGCAAACACAAAGGAAGATGAGTTTCCCGAGAGCATATTGCGCGTGGAGTTCTCGCAGAATCCCAGCGAGCCTCAGAAGTGTGATGATTTTTATGCCTACATGTACGACGAGCAGGAGGCGCGTCAATATGAGGACGAACAACAAGCCCCATACCCCACACCTGAAAAGGAGCTGCTCAACTTCGAGAAGCGCATAACGAAAGGCAAGTTCAAACCAGTGCTCAGACAGCTCAAGGATCGCATTGATCCCATACGTCAGGTAATGTTGGAGAAAGAGCGCGAAGTTCTGACTGCCAAGGGCATTAATGTGGACGAGCTATTTGGCGAATTGGAGGAGACGGTTCAGAAGCAACAAGAGCAACAGGATAATCGCCTAAGTGATGCAGCAAGGCACAGCGATTACAGTGGCTCCGACTCGGAGTCAGACTCAGCTGATGAAGCCTACAAACGTCGCAGCAAGCAAATCAAAGAGCGCGACAACTTTGCCGAAATGCGACAATTTCTGGCACAAAAGCAGGCCGTGAATCTGTTTAAGCTGGATGCGCAGATGCCAAGGCCGCCACCAGCTGTGACCGAGGAGCTCCTGGAAAGCGAGTGCTAGGCTCAATTATACACTTACCTCATAGCCCAGCACTTTGGCATTACTCACACTATCTTTGCTTCTCATTATTTGATCTATGAACATTTCACGAGATAGCAACAACGGCAGCGCCAAGTGACTCCTCCAGCTATTTGTCATAGAGTTTGTTATGTTCGATCTCAAGGATCGTTTGTTTGGCTTAAAAAGATAACTTAAATAAACTTATACACCCAATGAGCAATAGATTCATAATAGAATACCCAATTTTCTATCATTAAACATAGAATCGGTAAAAAATTCCATTTATTTGAAATTAATTATAAACTACAGAAACTTAAGTACAATACAAACAGCAATGGCAACACTAGGCACTAGGAATGTGGTGGTGGTGACAGAAGTCCTCTGGGAACTTCCTGGGGGATTCATTATGTACAGAACATGCATGCAAGCTAAGTCTTTTTACTGGCAGAAACACTTTCGTGGACATCTTTGGCTCAATGTTCGTGCAGCAAAAGCGAAACGAGACGGATCCAGATCAGGCATTTGGTGCTCCAGTTGCTCCGGGTCCTACACCTGCGCCTGCTGCGTTATTGAACTTGCTGGTAACCGAGGCTGGTTGCAACTGCGAGAAGGCTGACAGATTGCTTCCCCGGACACTGGTGTAGCGTATGGGTTGAACTCCGTAGTCGTTGCCCTTGAGCCGTCGTCGCACGCAGACGACAATGAAGCCAATAACCAGACCAGCCACTACCACAACGCTGGCAATGATCACAGTAAGGATTATGTAGCGACGGCGTAGAAATCGTGGTGGATCATCCTCTACAGCACGATACTTCTTAGGTATGACCATGTTGCAGATCTGCTCCGCTGTCATATTCGACAGTGGCGCCCCGGCCAGAAGATAGGGCGTCTCGCAGCGTGGCACTACTGTCAGAGGCTGCAGCACTTCAGGTGCTCCGGCATGCTCCAACGCCTGGAGCAATTCGCAACTGCAGTACCATGGATTGCCGGCAATTGCCAAGCTCCGCAAGCGCGGCCAAGTGAGATTGTATGCATTTTTACTGGTAACGTTCAGCGAAAGTGTGGTTAGTGCGTTCTGCGAGATGTCCAACTGGGTTAAATTGCGGCTTTGCAGCAGATCGACGAACTCCATACGCTCCAGTTTGGAATTGCGGGCACAGTAAAGATGTTCCAATCCAGGCAGCTCCAAGGCGCCCAGCTCAATGCTGCGAAGCATGGGCATTTCGCTGATATTAAGTCGCCGCAGTGCATTCAAGTCCTGGAAACTTTGTGCATCTATTTTGGCCAAAGGATTACCGGCCAGATTTAGTTGTTGCAGGGATTTACCCGCCAGATGAATGCTCGCTGGGACGAGAGCAAACTCATTGCCAGAAACGTCCAGAATGTGGAGGTTTCTCAGTTGAGGAAACAGCTCGGCGGGCAACGTTAGCAGGCCATTGAAAGACAGATCCAAACGCTGCAGATTCGTAATGGAAGCGAGTGAAGCCGTCGTAGCTGCATCCAAAATGCTCAGGCGGTTGTAGGCCAAAGAGAGCTTCTTCAATTGCGGCGTGTGCTCAAAGAGCTTGCGATCGAGCCGAGCAATGCGATTGTGGCTGAGATCGAGATCCTTCAGAGCAATTGGTTCATACTTGGTGCTATTAAAGGGACCACGGAATAGATCCGGTTTCAAGGCATCATCCGTTATCTCATTCCAGCTAAGGTACAAACCTTCCACATTGGGAACATCCATGAAAAGCGGAGCCTGCAACTGCTGCATGCCACAGTGGCGGCACGAGAAAGTCACCATTGCAGTTGTGGCAGGCAGCTGTTGCAACAGTCGAATATTGTTGCCCGAATATGATGCGACAATCTCTGTGCCCGTATGCTTTGTGCCAAACTCCGGGGGCCAACGAGCCAGGATGTGCTCAAAGTTCTTCATGGCACAGTTGAGAGTCCTGTGCACGCCATGGTTGCTGTCCTGGCTGCTGAGGCAAAGGCAGGTTTGGCAAATGTCAGCCACAGACTGATAAGGTATCTCCTCATGTTGCGCTCTTGCCACGCTCAACAGCACCGTTGCATTCAAGAGCTGCAAGAAATGCAAGAGAGACAGAGAGAGAGAGAGAGAGAGAGACAGAGCATTAAAAGTAAAGTGAAAAGGCTTCAGTTGCGTATTCTCGTTAAGGAAATTGAATACTAGTATTGTTCTTTACGGGTTTCTCCTATTTCATTTCTTGGCAATTATATATCGAGGCTATATGATAGATAGCATATAAAAATACAAATCTTTCGCCTTAATGTTTATTATGAGTGTTCATTATTCAAACACTATAGCTACATTTACAGTAGAGTCTCATAAATTAGAACCAATATGTTTTAAGGGAAATTCGAAATTGTATGTATTACTAAACTATTTAATCGGCTAAAAAAATTATTAACGGTAATGGTATAGTATAGTTTCGAGTTCTAATTAATCACAAATATAACAATAACCGATTTTAATAGCTAAATCCAAATAATATTCAAATAGTATCTCTCATAAAAAGGTTTCCCGAGCTAACTATCTGTATACATACTGTATATACATTCATAAATAAAAATTGATATATTCTATTTAGGTGCTCCATAGCTGACCCCAACGAAAAACAATTTCAGATAAGATAAGGATAACGTTCGAAATTTAAGATACTCTTGTTCACTTACCAGCAGCAAAAATTTGTACTTCATTTTGTACACGTAGTCGTGGTGTATTTTTACTGTCTGCAGGTGTTATGTTGATTTCTTGTTGCTTTTTTGCTCTTAAATATCAATTTCAATTTAAAAAAAAGCACAAAACACTTGCAGTATTAATTACGTGCACTGTTCGAATTGCAGTCGGTTTATATTTTGAATTAAAAACCGTTTAATTGCGGAGCCACGATCGACGTTCGGAGTAGAACGGGAACTAAACTAATGAATCAAAGCACAAAACCGATGGTTAACGTTATTTGTTTTGATTAGATATCAGCTGAGAGAGCAATGATTATCCAACTCACTCTCTCTCTCCCTCTCTCTTTCACTACACACACCTTTGCTCTCTTTGGCTGTCAAGCCGCGATGTCTTTATCGAAGTACAGTAGTCTTGAGTAAAAGTGAATTAAATTTGAGTCATCAGCATATTGTTTTATCCTTTATCAAGGTCGTTGTTGTTGATGTTCTCTCGAAAGCCAGCTGCAATTTGTTTTAATGGTATCGCTTCAATTTGAGTACTCTGTACATACATATAGATAACATACTTGCACACTAATACACTCAGGCGCTCTATGATTGCAGCTGATAAGATAACGGCTTAGTCGACTCTGACAACGACAGCAACAACGACTGCGACAACGACTCCTTACACAGAGAGCGCGCAGTTGACTCAGCTGGAATCTTTAGAAAAACTAGACATGAATAGCGGAAACTATTAAAGAAATGCCGACTGTTTGGCCTTTCCAATTACACCATGGGGCCAATTGGAAGGCAGCAACCATGTGTCATTCCGTTTCATTGAACTTTGCGCCTCAATTTATACATATGTGTGTGTGGAACATGTACATGTATCGATACAATGAAGCAAATTGAGCTGTTCAGCGAACATGCAAATTGATGCTACACCATAAGGGGGAGCCGAGATGAGAGAAGTACAAAAACAAACAAATGTTTGTGGTCGAGTATGGTGGAAATTGGTTGCATAAACATTTGCCGTCACAATGGACCGTTGTGAGTCATCAGTATTTGTGTTATTCTTCAATTTCAATTTTAAATATTGTTTTTATTGTCAGCCAAGCACATTTTGAGTTCTCTGCACGCGCACACAGATACACACACATACACACACGCTTTTGCCTTTCAACTTGCAAATGAAACTCGTTTCTTTGTTGTTGCACTTTTGCAGCTGCTGCTGCTGCTGCTGCTGCTGGATGCTCCTGCTTATTCTTGTCTTAAATCAAACTCGAAACGCGATCGAGCAGAAACTGAAAGCGAAAACGCAGCAGTTGCGATCGTTACCTGCCTGTTGCTCAAATTGAACTGAAACTGGAAATTGTTGAAGCAGCAGCAACCGCAACACCAGCAGAGCCAGTGGCAGCACGACATTCTCTGTCAATACTGTGCGGCAGCCGCAAGCTGAACATCGATTCCCGTTCCCACAAGCAGAACGCTCCTTGCCCCCCAAATTCCCTGACCAATCCCTGCACTGCCTTCTACCATTAAACGTTAAACCGGTCGTTGGCCGAATTTGAGACTGTGGCACATTGTTTATGCCACACTGTCGACAGCACGACCGCGCTTTTCATTGGATTAATATTAATGTGTGGCAGCTGTGCTTCAAATGTCTCGGCCATGACTCCAAGTGCAGTCGCAGGCAACGGATATGCTCGTCATGCCAAGCTCGTTAAACACTCATTTGGGTGCTCTTCCGGTGCGTGCCCCATGCGGCAACTTGAAAGCATGCATAAAACCAGACTTGTAATTAAGAACAAACATTTATACAAGGTACATGGCAAACGGCAACTATCTCTTATGCATATAGTAATCAATCGCAGTGGAGAACGCCGCAAATCCCAAGCCGCCAATGACACCGGCTTTAATGCCAGCTCGTAGGCCAATTAAACCGCCGGTGATGCCGCCAGCGTAGGTGCCATTGCGCCAGTCGGTGACGCCTCGTTTCTGTTAGTTTTGAGAGAGACGAGGGCGTGAATTAAATAATCATTAAACTGATTACTACAACTTACGCTCTCAATGGTGCATTCGACAATGGAGAACACGGCGCCAATTAATGCAAAATTCTTAGCATAGGAATGCGTTGTTGATCGCATTTCGCGAAACACTTCGCGTGCGGTCTGCTTCTTTTCATTTGCAAATGGATCAGCCATATTAGGATTTACGGAGGCGGTGAAGAGACCCAATGCTGCGCCCAATCCATACCCTACAAAGGAAATAGTATAATACAATTGTATAGTTGACATTTTGCTGAAGCTTACCCATGATGCAGGCCATTGCACTTTTGAAGGCACAACTTTCGACTGCGGTTTCTATTAATTTTTCCTCATTTGTTTTGATTTTGACCGGCCCGTTCCCCCTGGGTATAACTATGTTCTCACGATACCTGTTCATATTACCCACGAAATGCATGGCCATCCTGTCGAGCTCGGCAGTGCCTATCAGGTGAGTCTTTGAGGCATCTCCATCCTTGGGGCCAGGGTTGGGTATTACTGACATGATTATCTTTTAGTAAATATTACGATTTTAATACAGAAACTAATAGAAAAATCGTTTTACTGTCGTGTGCTACAAAAAAAATTCTAGTTGTTATCACATCGCCAACAGCTGTTGCGCCAGAGTTGTCATACAAACTAAATCGTTTCGATAGCCAAATAATCGTCATTTGTCGTTCTTGTTGGTAATTTCAATTCCAATCGTTTCAATTTCCATTTTTCGCACTCTCATTTGTTCGAATATCATTTGCTAATCTGTTCAGCTTAAATGGGCGATATGAACTGTTAGATAAAATGTTAATGTTAAAATATGTTAAATGTTAAAATGTTAATGCTGTTGATGCTGATTAAGAAAATAGTGTATGCTGTTCCTTACATTTAGACAAACTGAATATCCCTTGCACGCTTTGAATGTAATTCGTGTAAGCGGCTTTAAAATCCTAATTAATAACATTATAATCATAGTAGGACTTAAATATTACATTTTATTGTTATCACAAGTTGATTATACACATTTTCATATACCAAAAAGGAAAACATACAGAAATTGCATTTGTCAGAAATGATCTTTATCTTTGGGCTTCTTATGCTTTTCTTTTGGCATCGTTAGTTGAAAGCATAAAGAAGCAGCAAGATAACACAGAACCCTATTACCGCCCCCAGAATAAGCGAATCCCGTCGTTTCTTTATATTAATGCGCTGTATAAGACTGCGAAAGATACAAGGGATAAGTTATTCTATAACTGCATTATACGAATAATTACATTACCTGGATATTAATGGAAAACGGTTGGAAATGTCATTAAAGCGCGTCTGTATTCGCTTAAAAGCTTGTCGCTGCGCATGAAGATTCTCTCGAGTCTCGATGGCAATGTTAATTTGATCATTAACCATATTGCTGGCGCTGCTCAAATGTCCACTCTCTTTTATGTACATCTCACGTCGACTTAGACCAGAAATCGATGGACTACCGCTTGTAGCAAGGCCGGAACCACGAAGCAGCTCCTCCCGCTCGATGCGCATAGTGTGATTGGCGTATATCTTATTAAACTCTTGCCTATATCCTTGCAGTATCTCCCTATGCCTCTGTAGCGTGTGCATGGCTGCACTTCCTGTTGTCGGTAGCTCAGACATGGATTCATTGAGCGACGACAACTGCGATTACATATTAGACAAGTGGATAAGATAAACATACAAAAATTGATACACGACATACCTTTTCAAGCATTTGCTCAATTTCGGCAGATAACGAGTCAAAGACATGCTCTCCCAGAAGAGGTGATGTGTCAGCGGTGCTGGTGCTGCTTATGCTGCTGCCAGCTCCAATTTTGCTGAATGCTACAAGTTTGAGGTCAATTTCATTTTCCAGGGATCGCGCCTGCTTTCGAAGCACTGAAAAAGCAAGTGGTAATTAGAGAGATAAGTGTGATTTAATTGTAAATAAATACCATCATAAGTAGATCCAACCATTTGCATTTGCTCAGATATTAATTTCACTTGGTATGGACAACAATGAACTATAGCTATAACTGCCAGGGCTGCATTTATGTTTTGCAGTATTTTTGGTCGACGAAATTAATAAACATAAAAAACCAATTTTACTTTTAAGCAAAAATTTATTTAATATTGCCTCTATTCTAGGTTAACATTAAAATTGTATAATTTATAACAAATATTTATAATGCATATTTTGTATTTAAATTACATACGTTGAATTTTTTACTAATTATTCTGCCATCTTATCGATACATTAATATCGATATTTGTCGATATCCAATCATATGTGTACAATTGAAGCATTTATGTTGCCGGCACAACGTTGAAATATTTAGAATTTAATTTTAAACAATTTTCACAATGTCACAGGCGCAATCTAATAATGAATCACGTGTGCCCGATGAGGAGAGCGATCTGCTGCAAATCAAGCCACTGTAAGTAGCCAGCAACCATGTTATTTGACCCAAATCGAGAATTTATTTTCTTTTGCAGTGGAGCTGGTCAGGAAGTGGGACGCTCCTGCATTATGTTGGAGTTTAAAGGCAAAAAGATTATGCTCGACTGCGGTATACATCCCGGACTAACTGGCATGGACGCACTACCCTATGTAGACTTGATTGAAGCAGATGAAATTGATTTACTATTTATATCACAGTGCGTATTCGAAGTTTGATTTACCGACTTATAAAATATTTACATTTGCGGTGTTTTTAGTTTCCACTTAGACCACTGCGGTGCGCTGCCCTGGTTCCTCATGAAGACCAGCTTCCGTGGCCGTTGTTTTATGACACACGCCACCAAAGCCATTTACCGCTGGATGCTCTCAGATTACATTAAAATCAGTAATATATCCACCGAGCAAATGCTCTACACAGAAGCTGACTTGGAAGCTTCAATGGAAAAAATCGAGACGATTAACTTTCATGAAGAGCGTGATGTTATGGGTGTGCGATTCTGTGCATACAATGCTGGCCATGTGCTGGGCGCAGCCATGTTTATGATTGAAATCGCTGGTATAAAGATTTTGTATACCGGCGACTTCTCACGCCAAGAGGATCGTCACTTGATGGCTGCTGAAGTGCCGCCTAAGAAGCCAGATGTGTTAATCACCGAATCTACTTACGGAACACACATTCATGAAAAGCGCGAGGACCGTGAAAGTCGCTTCACATCTCTAGTTCAGAAGATTGTAATGCAGGGCGGGCGTTGCCTTATTCCAGTCTTTGCGCTGGGTCGCGCACAGGAACTTCTCTTGATATTGGACGAATTTTGGTCGCAAAATCCCGATCTGCATGAGATACCTATATACTATGCGTCTTCACTTGCTAAGAAATGCATGGCTGTTTATCAGACGTACATTAATGCGATGAATGATCGCATTCGTCGACAGATTGCTGTCAATAATCCTTTCGTGTTTCGCCACATTTCCAATCTGAAGGGCATAGATCACTTTGATGACATTGGGCCCTGTGTGATCATGGCTTCACCGGGTATGATGCAATCAGGCTTGTCGCGTGAGCTCTTCGAGAGCTGGTGCACAGATCCCAAGAATGGCGTTATTATAGCTGGTTATTGTGTGGAGGGAACACTTGCCAAGACCATACTTTCCGAGCCAGAGGAGATAACTACGCTTTCTGGACAAAAGCTGCCCCTAAATATGTCCGTAGATTATATTTCCTTTTCGGCACATACAGATTACCAGCAGACAAGCGAATTTATACGCATGCTACGACCCAATCATGTGGTTCTTGTTCATGGTGAACAAAATGAGATGTCTCGTCTGAAGCTTGCCCTTCAACGGGAATATGAAGCGGATGCCAGCACCGACATCAAGTTCTACAATCCCCGCAATACGCATGCCGTCGATCTTTATTTTCGTGGCGAGAAAACTGCTAAGGTGATGGGTCATCTGGCTGCCAAGAAGCCCGAAGTGGGCAACAAACTCTCCGGAGTGCTTGTCAAGCGCGACTTTAAGTATCATCTGCTGGCACCATCTGATCTCGGCAGTAAGTATTCATAAATATATCTTTGTTGTCTGTACTATCCTCAATTCTTATCCTACTCTACCTAGAATACACGGACATGAGCATGTCTGTGGTAACACAGCGCCAATCAATACCATGGACTAGCTCATTGTCAACACTTCAACTACTGCTAGATCGCATTGGAGCAGGATGCGTAGATATCATTGAGCCTGAGCGTAAGCTACGTGTATTTAATTGCGTCGAACTGACTGTGGAACAAAAGATAATTATCATGGAATGGCAAGCAACGCATGTGAATGATGTCTACGCCGATGCTGTGCTGGCTTGCCTCATGCAATCTGAACTGGGTGGCACCAACATTAAAGGCGAGATAAAGCAAACCAAATCAGAGGAATCTCGTTTTCGCGAGTGCCTTATCGAGACCCTGCAAGACACCTTTGGCGACACTTGTGTGCCAAAAATGTTCAAGGGAGATCTGCTGCCGGTCACAGTGAGTGGCAAGCATGCAGAGATCAATCTAGAGACTCTGGTAAGCATAGATCGATTATTGATGGAGGCTATGAAATTCTAACTACTCCTCTTCATATCACAGATTGTTAATTGTGCGGAAGACGAGGTGCTGCGTCAAATGCTAAGTACCACGGTCCAAAAGCTTCACCAAACACTGGTGTCAGCTTATTAATTGGGTGGATTAACAGCTATTCCAAACTACATGTGAATCTTTTTCATTAATCTTTATTATTACGTTCCAATTCAAATGATGTTCAAATAAATTCAACAGGTTATTTACTTAGCGCGCAGTCCTGGTCTTAGCAATCTGTTCCTTCAGCACCAGAATACTTGCACGTTGCTCAGGCGGCAATTGGGCAATCTGATCGTCGGATAATTGCAACACCTGCATTATGAGCGCTGCTTTCTCTTGGTCAGATGCGTCTGATGGCAGCACTCCATGTGCGCCTAAGCGACTCTGCAACTGCAGTGCTGCCGACTGTTGCTGTTGAGTGACCGACAGCGCCTGTGGAGGCGGCTGCTGTTGCACTGGTCCAGGCGGCATAGCGCCACGGAGGCGCGGATCCATCGGACGTTGGCGAGGATCGCTTGGGTATGGAATAGGCGCAGCAGGTGGCCCTTGTTGCTGTTGCGGTTGCATCTGGGCGCGCGTGCGTGGGTCCATAAGAGGTGGTGGCACTGGATTGGGCATCGGTCCAGGTACCTGGCGCATGTCTTGATCCAGGTTGCGGGCAATCATTCGTGGATCCATGTTTACAGGTCCACCGGGCACCATGCGCAAATCTATGTCGTTCGAATGCATATTATTAAAATTCGGACCGGGCACTGGCATGGTCTGCATTTGTCCAGGTCCCACAACAGCTGTCTGTGGAGGCGGCTGCTGTTGTGGTGGCGGCTGTTGCGGTTGTGGCGCTGAGACCATGGGCATTGCACCCGGATTAGGATGGGAATTACCCCCTAATACAGGCGGCATTTGGTTAGCTTTAAATAACATTCCGAGAGCTTGTTGGGGATCAACGATGCGCATAACTACCATGGCTTGCAGCAACGCATAAGCCAATTGTGGATTCAGCATAAGCATCTGTCGAGCCTCCGATGGGTTGCTAACAATGCACAGCTTCATTTGCTTCATTAACTCGTACATCTGCTCTGGCGGCAGAGAGGCAACAGTTTTCGTAATGAGTTCTGGAGCATCATCAGGATCACAGGGCTCTCCATACGGATTCTCCACCTGTGGCCCTTGCAGTAGCTGTTGCATTTCCATGCGCGACTTCTCTGTACAAGCATTGTCAACACGCAGAGTGCGTCCTCCGATTTCGTACCCATTGAGATTACGCATGGCACTGAGAGCAGTTTCCTGATCCTTGTATTCACAGAAGCCAAATCCCTTGGGCTTGCCGCTCTCGCGGTCGAACACAAGTCTGTTATTAAGTGTAATAGGCCAAAATTAACATAAGCATGGGGACAGAGGTGACATTCGACTTACTTGAGCGAAAGTACCGGGCCGACTTCACTAAAAATTTCCTTGAGCTTCTCTTCAGTTGCTTCGTAGGGTATGTTGCCTACAAACACTGAACGCATGGACTTGTCCATGATACTTTGTTCTTGTGCTTTATCCGCCATTATACTATTATTTATTTGCCGATCGTTAGATAAAACAATAAAAACAATTTAATGAAATTGCTGTGCGAGTCGCCACAGTCGGCAAGAAATTTCCCTATGATGCAGCCACACAGAGTTGCATTTGCGGTCTAAGTGTTGCTTACTGTTAAAACTATGGCTTCATACGTTTTGCAACACTCTAACGCCTGGTGTTGTAATTTTTCACTTTATCGCAAGGTGAAATCGAAATGACGGGTATTTAACAGAAAAAAGTGCACCAAATTCATTAAATATAGTATAAAATTGTAGCTAATAAAGGCGTTTCATAGTTTAGCATAAATGCACATTGAAATATTTACATAAAGTGCATGAAAAACGCGATTGAAAATTTTACTTTGTGTGTAGCACACGCACGCACACACACATGGAGATAAACGCAGCAATGGCCTCGCACTCGCAGTCGCAGCATATATAAAAGCTCAGTTGTATATTAAAGAAGGAGCGCACAAAGCAGAAGACGAGAAGAAAGATTTCTGTGTCATTGAACGAGGCGATGAGGCGACGACCAGAGCAAGAGCAAGGAGCTCCAAGCTAAAACGTAGCAGCTACATACCTATAAACATATATAATAACAGCTGCAGGTGCATAACTCTTCAAGGATACTGCCCTCTACCCAAACTTCCCAGCAAAGAAAACTTGCCCTTGCCTTTTGCTCACACACACACACACACGTTACGATCGATACCGACGCCGTCTGTGTATAAATAAGTTTTTATTGAACTCACATATCCCGTATACATGTGCAGCTGCAATTCATTTACAATTAGTGCTCATTAAACATTATTCTCGGTGTGTATAAAAGCGTTGTCCAGAGCGTGTGTGTGTGCAGAGTAGAAGACTCTCCTTGAATGAATTCTAAAGAGAACAGCGAAAATTAAAGAAATACAAAGCGGAAATACACTAAAATTGTGTCTACCTGTCGTGCGTGTGTGTGTGTGAGTTTAACAAACAGAAACGCGTTGTGCGTGTGGGGAAAATCAAAGCAACAGAAGACAATACGCCAGCAGAGCAGCCCACAGGCCTAAGCAAGATCACACCCTACTGCAACAACAGTAGCAGCGAAGGTAGGTAGAAGAGTAGTTTGCAATTAGTAGTCCCACATGAGTGGTTTAATTATTTTTAAATGCATATACACATAAACTCTTGATTTATGAATGTATTCACGTATGCACACTTAGAGGCACCCGATTTGCACGCACTCTTAATAGGTGGGACTTTTTCGTCACTTTTCGTGGTAGTAAGCTTTGCTCCAAGGAAAAATCAATAGCTACAGACGTAGACATTTGCTGCTGTTTGTTTTTGTGCAGCCCCATCACAACCCTTATATCAGAACTGAACCCACATACTATAACAATATTTAGCAAATAAAAACACACAAAAATTATTCACTGTGAATGTGAGAAAAGCAACGCAAAAAGGTTGACCATTTTCAACGGCATTGCCATTGCCTAAAAGCAACAAAGCCGCGCTAGCAGATGAGCACACTCAATGTACGTATATGTGTGAACGTACATACATAAATTCATGTACGATACGTGTGTACTGTGAGAGAGTACAACGACAAGTAATGATATTCTCAGGAGAAACGATAATTTCGGCTATAAAAGCAAACAATAATTGTGGAGCGTATGCAAATGATTGTATATACATAATCAGCTTATCTAGTTTTTAAGAAAATAGATCGATAATCGATATGAGACAATGCCTACGGACAAAGGAAAATCATTGCAAAGCTCCATGCAAGCTAATTAGTTGCATTTCTATTTGATGACCAGCTGTTTGTTTTGCCAGCTGAAATTCAGGCACGCCAGAGATTTATAGAGTTAACATAAAGAAAATTACTCTAGTCAGTAGGTAGATTCGTGTCCAACGCAATAATGCAAGTGCTTATCTTGCAATAGATTATATTTCAGAATACAATGCTTATAAAAAATATTATCATCTATCTGACTTATAATCAAAATAGGTACGTACGCCCTTAACCAGATTTTCGTTAGTGGTATTGAATATAAATTTGAAGTCGCATTTAAAAGTCACACATTCACATACGGTGATATTCGTATTCAACAGTCAGTCACTGTATTCACTGATTCATCGCACTCATTGCTCATACCCAACAAATAACTCGTCATTATCGTGATGTTGCCGTGCGTCCATCGTCCTCGTTGTGCTCAACATGCGTTCGATGCACAAAAAGCTGTTCCAAAAGTTGTTGCCACAACTGGGCATTCCATTCCATTCCATTTGCACTTTACTCTCTGCGTCTACAGAACCTCAAAGTCGGATGAAGCTTTGCCCGTTGCCGATACCGATGGTGTTCCTTCCCTTTTGCACATGCATACATGAATAAGTATGTGCACCTGTGTATGTGTGTGTGTGTGTGTGTGTATTTATGCATGTGTGTATTTAGATTGTTTTGTTGTTTTTGATTTGGTTACCATCAACACTTGTCCTTTGTTCAGCCGTTTTTTCATTTGGCACTGAACTGAATTTTGGTTATGGCGTGCTCTCTCAGTTGATTCCGTTGCGAAAGCTTTCGCGTTTGCATCGCAAAAGTAGAAAATGATGCACGTTTTCACAGATTACGTCGCTTCGAGCGGGTCTAAGCTGCACATTCTTTGCGTCGAGATATCAGTTGGATATCAGTGTCAGCATACGATAGTTCTTATCAAGTTTAACTGTTCAGTATATGCAGATGTATTTATGTGTTACATACATACAAATATAATGACTCTTCATTTTCTTTTACAGCACTGCTAAGGGATTAGGAAAAATGGCCGCCACACGAGCATCTGCAACAACAACATCCAAAGTCACAGTTTTATGACTTTAAACTGAGATCAAGAGAGCGAGAGGAAGAGAGGGCACAGCAGCAGGAGCTGCAATTAAGCTTGAGTAACCAGTGGGCGCGTGAGCAAACAAATTGTCATCATGGTTGACAGTGTGCAGTGCCCCGTGTGCACTTTGTACCTGCACGCGGGCATGAATCTCTCTGATCATTTGGAGACGCATCCCAAGGAACAAGTCATCAAAGCCCTGGTGCAAATGACAATCGTTGGCAGCAATGCAATAGGCGGCGCCCTGGTGGCAGCTGCGCTCTCCACTGCCGGCAGTGGTGCATCATCAGACGGTGCCTCCTCCTCATCCCCGCCTGAAACTGATGTAAAACCAGCTGTGGCAGCAACAGCAACAGCACCATCAGCTGTAGCAGCAGCAGCACCAGCAGCAGCAACGACAGCAGCACATCCACCACCACCACCCCCAACACCAACAGCAACACCAACAACAACAACAACATTAAAATCAACAGCACCCAAAGCTGCATCATTGCTGGGAAACGCAAGCAGCAACAGTAGCAATAACAGCAACAGTAACAATAACAAATTGAGCAATCCACCGATTAAGGCAGTTAAAAGCGCGCCACCCTCGACTGAGGCGTCAGCCACCACATCCATTACACCCACCATTAGCAGTGTGGCCGCTGCCTATCCTCCATCGTTGACATCCGACTATCGCTACGATCAGCAGCACCAGCAGCAGCAACAACAACAGACTCCGCCGCCGGCAACGCTTCATGGCTTTCCACGTGGCGCAACAACGATGCTGGTAATACCACAAGCAACACAACAGCAGCATCATTTCCTGGCGACCCAACAGCCTGGTCACTTTTCCCATCAGCAGCAACAGCAACAACAGTCGGCTATGAAGTACACGTATGCAACTACGTTGGCTCCACCACCTCCGCCTCTGCAGGTGAGTACCAAGTTAAGTTGTCGTTATTACGGACACATGATAATCTTTATCTCTTGTCTTTCAGCTCTTTGCACAGCAGCCGACGACATCGCAGTCGCATCAGAAGCCACCGCCCGCCTATGGCGCCGCCATCAGTCAAATTCGATCTCAGCACAACCAAAACAAGCAACAGCAACAACATATAACCGTACAGCATAACGTTAACCTAGCACCACCGAGTGGGAAGCACAGTAAAGCCCACACGGAGATCTTTCTAAATCCACCGCCACCACCACCGCCACAGTCAACGATGCCGTCTTCGTCGACCTCCTCCTCAAGACTGCAACATTCACAACAGCACCAGCAATCCCTTGCAGCCGGTAGCAGCTATGCAACAGCCAGCTGCTCCAGCTCCTCATCGAGCCTGATGTCAACGACAACCGGACGAGCCAGCAGTCGCCAATCGACCAATTCGCCATTTGGTGCACTGCTTAATGCGGCGGCGCAAGCGGCAAACTCCTCGCCCGCCTCCTCCGGTGCGTCTGTGCTGCGTTACGCTGAATCGCCAGTTGCTCACTATCTAGAGCGGGAGAATGGCGACTTTATTGTCCAAGAGACACCCAAGCACATTGTCGAATGCGTCGAGAAAGATGACGGCGAATTCTCAGTGATTGAGCGAATATATCAGTCGCCACCCAGCGTGTTGCACATACATGACGATGACGAAGAAGAGGAGGCACAGAGGTGAGCTTTTGTTTCCAAGCAAAGGAATTAATGTGCATTGAATCATTCTTAAACATTCATCTTAAAACATTCATTCAATTTTATTTAATTAATATATGCAAATTTCGGTTTTCTAGCTGGGCAAACAGCGACGACGAGGATCACGCAAAGACACATAATAATGTGGAGGATGGTGATGATGAGCGTGAGGACAGTCGCAGCAGAGTTGGCCTTAAGACGATAACGAAGAAGCCGCGTAAGACAAAATCGGGTGGCAGGATGCACAAACGCGCTCCTAAACATCAGATGAGAGCTACGGAGGATGAGGAAGAGTTCATGAGTGTGGGCAGCAGTGAAAACGAAGAACAGACAGAGGAGCAGCCGAAGCCGTCAGGTGGTGCACAGGTGGCGTCATCCTCTCTTCCGCAACTCTGCACGGCGCCTTCAACGAGCACTGGAGCTTCTCCTGCCACCTCTGGCATAGTTAATTCATCGTCCAACGCTACCATTAAGTCCAAAAAGAATCGCGTTACAGTTCTCAGCGATGTGCCGCTCAATATGAATGAGTATCTGGATCTGGTGGGCAACATTGTGGCTTCGAGCCGTATTGGTGCTGCTCGTCCGTTTGCCGCTGTGGCTCCCATTCCGTTGGTCAAAGTGGAAAAGGAGGAGCCGCTGGACGAATACGATAGCGTTCAGACAGAGATTCCATCTATGGAACAGAAGCCTAGCCTGGAACATGTCAGCGGCAGCAGCAGTAGCAGCAGCAATAGTAGTAGCAGCAATGGGCACGGCACCACCAGCGTCATACGCATGGCCAGCACAAGCAGTAGTGTCAATGTTCCGGCCGAGGATCTCACACAGCCGCTGCCAATGAAAGTCGAAGTAGAGCCAACAATGCTACTGCCACAGCGCTTCTCAGCACCGGCGCAGCAGCGTGGTCCCAAGAAATTAGTCATCAAACCAAAGGCCACGGCAATGGCGACGGCGACCGCACCTGCGACTGCGACGACGACTAAAAAGACTGATAACAATGCTGCCAGCATGAGAAGCAGTAACTGCGCCGAATCTCTCAGCATATCAAAAGCATCTGCAGAACTGGTGCAGATCAAAAGCGAGAATATGGAACCGTCCACATCAAGTGGAAGCATCCTAGAGAAGCATCTGACCACCAGCTTTAGTAGCCAACAAGCACGCAAGCACTCCACAGTCAACGACGACGATGCGCGCGTGCTGCTTGAGTTTGCTAACTCGAAGCAACTACCCCTAGCGGGAACCAGCAATCCCACAACATTTGTGGTGAATGCGGCCAGTTTTGCTTCGGCGGGCTCCGTATTTGCCAACAACTTGCAGAAGCCCATCAATCCGGGTGACGAGTACATTCTGCCTGATGATAATAAAGTGGAAATGGATGAAATTGTGATATCCTCCTCGTCTTCCTTTGCCTCCTCCACGCAGCAACCGCAGCAGCAGCATCAACAGGCAGCGCCGCCAGTTCAAGCATCGCACTCGGCATTGCAGCAGGCACAGCCGCCTACGTTCAATGACTTCAACTTTCTGTACCACCAAAATACAACGACTCCGACGGCTTCCAACTTTGCCCCATTCGGTCTTCAACAGCAGCAGCAACAACACGGCTCCAGCGAAGCCACCAATGCAGCGACACTTGCATCTTCCTCCAGCAACTCGTCAGCATTAGATCACGACTCCTCCATGAATGCAACGTTCCGCGTGGCCAAGCCACAGTCATCGCTGAGTGCCTGGTATCAGCCACAGCAACAGGAGGAGCAGCAGCAGGAACAACAACACCAGCCACAACCGACTACCTCTCAGAACGTGGAACAGTCGAGCAATTTTATTGCAGCACTGGCAGCCGTCGATTGCTGCAGTGTGGCGATGGACAGTGACGCGAGTGATGCAAAGTACTTGGATCTGGATGCATGCAAGCGGGAACAGTTGAGCAATAGCAGCAGCCATTTGCCCTCTGCCTCGGCATCCACGTCCACAACATCGTCTTCATTTGCTGCCGCAGCGACAGAGAGCAGCCTCGTTGGTGGTCTGGGATTAAACATTCGAACTGATGAGAAGATGCCCGCGAAGGGTGAAATTTCTGAGCAGGAGAGCAACTGCGACATTGAGAACTCTTGGAGTCAATCGGTAAGTTCGCAGCATGCCAATTTCTTTATTAAAGCAACTAACTAACTGGCACTTCTTTTGCAGATGTATGGGGACATATCCCAGCGGTACTTTAGAAACCAGTTTGCGGATGGCTACAATCAGCAGCTGACAGAATGGCGTCAGGACTATTATCCTGCGCAGGATCTCAGTGGTCAGCAGCAGCAGCGTGAGCACAAACGGTAAATGATGACTATTCAAGTCATTTCCTATTATTTGCATTCATTTTCAATCCCTTTCAGTTTCGATTTCAATACGGTCGCTTCCGAGTATGCACAACCGGGTGAGCTGGACGCCTCCTCGAGCTCTGCTAGAAGCAATCAATTGTTGGATCTACAGCCCACCACGTCCACATCGTCATCGGCTTTGCTGGCTGGTCCACCAATAGCCTCGACATCCAGAGCTGCCGCCGAAGCGGAAGCAGTCGCTGCAGCGTTGCAGCGCAAGCCCGCGCGTCGCAAGATCTACAAGTGTCCACACTGCGTGGCCATCTTTGAGAAGCTAAAGGAGCGCAATGCGCATATGATTGGAGAGCATAACTATGTGCGTCAAAATCGCCGACTCATCTGCACGCAGGCGTTGGTCAACGCCGCTATGTTATCACAGCCACAGGTTCACCAACAACAGCAGCAGCAGCTGCTGATGCAAGCAGGTGGCAGCATTAGCGAAGCCCTGCAAGAAGATTCCAAAGATGGCATTGTGAAGATCAAACAGGAGCACTGCCAGGACAAGCCCGATTCATCGGAGCAGCTGCTCGATCATTTGGAGCTGCCGGATGTGAAAGATACAGACTTATTAGACGTTAATGGTGTTAACATACGTGATGCGGACATGAAGCCTTCCACCAACGTGACTGATTTGAAGCCCACTATGACGCCGTTGGCTATGACCACACCGGCTGCCAAGTTGGCGGCTATTTACCGCATGCTCATTGCCTACAATGAGTCGAAACTTGGACAGGATCATCACAATCTCAGCGAACTGGAGCAAAAGGCAATGGAGAAATCCATATTTTTATGCTACGTCTGTCGCACCGATTTCCCCTCTGTGAAGTTGTACGATGCACATCTCACTGAGCATCCTGCCGAGTGCTTCACCTGTGGCAAGAAATTCTATCGCTGGAAAAATTTCTCACTGCATCTGAAACGTCATCTCGGCTGGAAGGAGTTCGGCTGCTATGTCTGCGATAAGAAATTCGTTGTGCGCAGTGCCCTGGTCGAGCATATGCGGATGCACACTGGCCAAACCCCGTTGAAGTGTAAAATCTGCGGTAAGTTAAGAAGGCAAACGAAGCATTTGAAATCTTATCACAACAGTTTTTATAACGCATCTATCTATAGGTAAAAAATTCAAGCGTTACTCCAACTTGACTCAGCATCGGAAGCGGCACACCAAAATGACGGTGAGGAAAAAGGAATATGTGTGTCACTGCGGCGAGGTGTTGCCTTCGAAAGCGCGTTTCCTGTGGCATAAAGAAACGCATGATTTGAAGCCCAAGTGCTGTCCGTACTGCTGCGATCGTTTTGTGCATGCAAATTCACTGCGCCGACACATCCGGCTGGCACATTCGGATAAGTTTGACTATGCTGAGCCCATGGAATGCCCCATGTGCAAGCAGATTTTCGCCAAAACGTCCATTAAGGCACACATGGCCACGCACTCGACGGATCCCCAATACGATTGCGCCATCTGCAATAAGAGCTTCTCCACAAAATGGAATCTCAAGATACATTCGTGGGTGCACGCCAATCGCACCGCCAAGCCGTTCAAGTGCGAGTACTGCCCCAAAGCCTTTGTACGGGAGCTCGATTTCAAGAACCACATGAATGCGCACAAGCAGATTAAGCCCTATACCTGCGAATACTGTGGTTGCAAGTTCATACGAAAGTACAATTACATGCGGCATCGACGAGAGCACCATGGCAACAAGAAGTTCACCTGCGACCAGTGCGACAAATCTTTTCATCGGCACTACTATCTGATTGAGCATCGGCGCATTCATACTGGAGAACGGCCTTTCCATTGCACCATCTGCGGCAAGAGCTCGACGACAAAGACCAATCACAACAAGCATCTGAAGATACATCATTCGCGAGATCCTTTTACCGTGGAGGTTTAAATTAATCGTCTAAAACGACTAATCATATTAAAGTTTAATACATTAATTAGCTAGCTATTCACGGCTCTTCTCAGTGTGTGTAATGTGTGTCTGTGGTTATGTAAACGAAACAAAACAAACTAGTATTACTTATCGAACTATTATATAAATATACATAAACATTTATGTATATTTTACGTATGCGAATGCCAATTCTTGATAAACAAAGCAAAAGTAAACAAAACAGAAAACATTATATCATATTAATAATAATAATAATAATAATAATAATTATAATAACAATAACAATATTAACATTTTACTAATCATACATTTTGGATGTGGTTTAAGAGACTTAGCTAAATGTGAAAGTGTTCCCTTTGTTTTCCTCTAGATAACCCCGCACACTCAACACTCTCGATCCACAACACTGCTTTAAACACAACACGATTTGCAAATTGCTTTAAATTCTTTTATTTATAAATATACATTAAATTAGTGAAATGGCATGCCTAGTTCAGTGCAATATACATCATTATCATATAATTTTATGCTATAATCTTAAACATCTCAACTTTAGTTTGATATCCATTAAGTTTATTCATTTATACATATATTTTATAGTGTAAAGCGTATGTAAAAAGGTCAACACAAATCTAGTTAATTTAAGTTAGATTCAATTGGTTTAACTATTTTAATTACATACAAATATTATCTTTGAGTTTTCGAAACTTGACAACATTCTAAACCACCAAGCAAACACACTTACATGCATCTCACATACGTACCACAAACAATAACAACAAGAAATTTGGGAATTGTTATATCATTTTGTATTTTATAATCAAAGAGACAAAAACACTCTGCCAGCGATCGAACGTACACGAACACAACTGTCATATTGAATAACCTAAAGCTAAATCTAAATCTAAACATATACATAAAGTTAAACCATTTCGATGTATGTAGCATATATATTTGATTTGTAGTAGTTGCAACTTCTCTAGGCTATTTTCAATAATTGTTTTCGATGGTTTCGATTATGAAGCGATTAGTTAAAATTTCTAGTTATTAAGCGAACGCAACACAGCATAAGCATGAGAATTAAATTAAATAATACATTATATTATAATATGGAAAACCAATACAAATGAATTTGCAAAACAAAACCCCTTTCAAATATTTACAACTTACAAATTTCAACGAGAATTAATGACACAACAAAGAAAATAAAACAAAACCCATTTTGTGGAAGAAATAAATGCAATTTATGGATAATTACAACATCTTATGTATTTATTATAGATGGTATAGTAATATACTGGGTTCCTTCAAGAGATACAAACTTTATAATTATAAATAAACTACCATGTTTAATTAAAGTAACGTATTTATTGAATGAGTTAAAGACAACTTAAAATTTGAATACATATTCAATATGTAAAACATTTTGCAGAATTAGGAAGAACGAGAACTTAAATTATTTTCAACTCCTTTGGAGATTTCGTATTCAAATGAATTAACAAATCGAAGTTCCTTAAGACTACTTAAAGAGAAACATTCTGCTATCAATTAACGGCTTATAAAGCAGCTCCGTTTGGTATTCGTTCGCATAAAGATCGACCTCGAGCAGCTTGAATTTGTGTCTAACGGAATCAGTGAACGAGCAAGTGTCAGATCCGCTGCTGGACTCGTCACTATTCTTATAGTAATTAAGTGGATAGTGGACCCGGGCAAAGACCACGGAATATTGGCGAAGACAAGCTTGGAGTGAATGGCGTACGGCTGTCTCACTGAAATTTCTATTCATTTTAATGCCATGTAGCTTGACCCGGAAGGAGCGCTGTGGAAACATGAACAACTCTTTGGGCATAATTTTTAGGTCAGTGAAGGGCACAATTTTGGTGTCATGAAAGTCAATATAAAAAACGGTTGCTTGTTTGGAGGCTGGAAGAAGTTCCTCGATAATGGCACGATACCACTGATTGTCTTGGGTGTAGCGGGCCAGACACAGTGCATTCAATTCCACAGGATTAAGCTGCTTTGCTTCCCTAATTAATGCGCTTGTCTCCTGAGCCAGACCTATTTCTTGTTTCGTAAACTCGGAGAGCTGTGGGGATATCTGCAATTCCGTAGCGGACAATACCTTGTCGATTATGCATTGAAAGTGTTTGACACCTACGGGGAGACTTGGTGCCTTAAAGCAGCCAACATCACCGTGATAAGAACGCTCAGTGGAAGTGTCCATCGGCGAAAAATGTGCGTTTTCCAGCATTTCCTGCTGATCAATGGTCAAACGAGTATTAGACGGGCATCTGAATTCAACAAACTAAATACATACCTTGTTACGCAAATGGATGCGACGTTGTAACTGTTCCATAGCGGATATTTTTGAGGGTTGCATATAACTAATATGCATAGATTCGAGACTAGCAGAGTTAACACAATCCTCATTGGCAATGCCTTCATCTAGCCCCTGCACAACATAGTTATCCGAAAAGCCAAAGGCTGATTTCTCCTCAATATCGCTCTCATCGCTGTCCTTCTCAAAGTTAACGCTCATTTGCAATTGCTTCAACGCATCCTCTTTGCAATCGAAATCCTCATCATCCTCCAGATGTTGCATCTGTCGGCTATTCATCACAAACTTTTTCTTTGCCGGCGGAGGTTTTGATGTTGTATTGTTCATTTCTGATAAAACCTGCGACGGTAGTTCGCCCAACTGTAGCAGCTCGTCAAATATCTTGAAGCTCTCTAGAATCTCCGGTCGTGGCATAACGAGCTCATGTTGCACACGCAGTGCAAAACTGTTATTCACCATCATTGTGGCTATGTCCACGTTGGCTACCTTGACTTGACACAACGGCAATCCTTTAGGTCCTTTGGCTTCCACAACGCGAATACTGCACAGATTCATGGTCACTTTGTGGTGCACCGTGTCCATCGCAATCAAACTGTATTCATTTTCCTTTGGTTGCACACCATGGATGGCAATGCGCCAACACAATGCTTTTAGCCGTGGAAAGGGCGCATAGGGAAGCATATCTGTTGGCATTACGTCCTCCTCATTCCCGTAATCCAAAAAGTACACTTTGTACTCTCCATTAGCGTCCATCTTACTTTTTACAATGCCACGATAAAGAAATTTGTCCACATGATACTTGACCACCACCGCCTGCCCCACAACGTAAGTGGACTGTGTCTGCCGCTCAATCATCGGTTGGAAGCGCTTAATCAGCAATTTGTGCATATGGTCGATGAATGGTTTATCGCTGGCTAAGCTCAAGTAGATCTCGCACTCAAAATTCACGTATGTTGGCAGAGCCGTAAAAATGCTTTTCTGGCATTCCCGCTGCAATTGCCAGGCCAATGGCACCGTATTGCAGCCAGTTGTGGTCGTTTCTACATTAAAATTGTCTAGAAGATCAAGCGGTGGCATTTCATCAGTATGCTTGAGAGAATTGTCGGCGCACGGTTCATCCAGCAGAGGTGTACTAGCTAAAATGAAAGGCGGAATTTAGTTGGAGATGAATTGCAAACACTTTATCATCGCTTCATACCATTCAATCTGCCCACGCTCTCCAGGCTAATATCATTTGCGTCCATAGTTATTGTAGTGTTTGGAGATATAACTGCCTCCTTTAATTCCATTGGCAGATTAATATTCTTCTCAGCCCAGCCGGCCAAGACCAGTTTTTCATTGATACTAACATATTTAGTGACAGCCGGAGAGAAGGGACCACAGATTTCAATGTATGAGCCCCACAAGTTGACGCACAAGGAGTCACCCTCACGTCCATGACCGCTGGCGTGTAGTGAGCTGTAGGCAAGCAGCTGAATCTTAAAGAATTCGATTGCCTCCGCTGGCCAGTCAGTATTCTTTGCCTTAATACCGAATAGATGACAACGCACAACGCTGTCTGTGACGGTCCCAAGATTCTCATCCATGGCTACTAGGCTTGTAAAGGGCACACCCTCTGCCAGCTCACCAATATCGCGTAGTTTCACGTTGTATTTCAGTGCCACCTCGTCGACAACTTCGACAATCTGACCGCGATGCCATAGCATGTCCATGTCCGACTTTGCAGTGATCCTTATGAAGCACAAGTCGCCCGGTTGCCAATCTTTCTTGGGCGCACAGCGTTGATACATCATTGCGGCTGTATTCTGCACGGTGCTCCTCATCTCGGCAATGGCGGCCATAAAGTGTGTCAAAGTAACATAGAATTCACAGGGATGCACGACATGAATCACCTCGATGGCGCTGCGTTGAATTGTTTCCATATTGGCGGGCAGAAGAGGCTCAAATTTGTTAGTGGGCGCCTGAGTCAGTTCTATCAATTTGCGCGTATCCGCATTCAGTGGCGGCTTCACAGAGATTGGCTTCACTACCTGGCTGCTCTCGCCTCTCGACAGACAATGACCCTGAGCGACGAGCAAAGCAGCTACGTTGGTATTGTCGCTGCCAGAGCGTGTAAAATTCAAGGAAACATGCGCCACTTTGTCACGCACGAAGATCACCTCCATTTGCAACTTGGGATTGGAGGTCAGCTGCTTGAATGAGGCAATGGCCGACTTTGTCCAGGCATATCCATTTTTCTGCAGAGTCTCAACATCCGCCAAACAACATTTGATTGCAAACTCCTGCTTCCAAAACCGATCAGGCAGCACAAAGAGCTGATCCCAGAGTAATTTTTGCTTTACGCCGCTGTCCACCAATCGGACCAGCACATAACCTGTGGAGTTTGACAACCTCTAGATTACAATGCTCAATCAATGAGCCTAACTCACCCCCGGGCATCATTTGCTCAATGCAAGCGCGATGCCAATGGCCCTCGAAATTCGCCACGCAGCCCAGCTGCAGTCGTCCCAAATATATGGGTTCCAGACCGTTGAGATCCAAGCGATGCATGACAGTTTGCAGTTCAGCTTGCAGGTCTTGACGCCTTCTTTCTTGATCATGTGGCATAACATAGAACTCCTGTGGATGCTCCACATTCAGCCGCTGTATCATTAGAACTGTTCCAACATGGGGTTCATATCTCGGTAATCTGTGCGTTGGAAGTGCCATCAGCTGCTGCGGCTTTGACAGCTGCGCGTACCCATAACCATTCCGAGAACGTGCCAGGCCGGTGTATAAAAAAGATTCGCGCACTGAAATGGTCGACTTGCAGTTCTTAGTAAAGAGGTCCACTTCGTAGAACTGTGGCCCCAATGTCCGCACCACATGCACGTGCACAGCATTGCTATTGAACACATTAGAATGGATGAGTAATTTGACTAATGGCAGTAGTACATTGCTTAGCGTACTTCTGCACCACCTGCTTGAGGAAAGCGCTGGCCTCTGGTTTCCACTCTGCACCACCATGGATAGGCATCAACTGACTCAAACTGCAGTGCACGGTGGCATAGGGTAGTGCTGCTAGATCCTCGGGCATCTGATGAAAACTGAAAGATTTATCAGTTATATGATCCACCTGCAAGAATATTCCTAAACTTACTTTCGGCAATGCACAAAATGGTTTAGTCCAGTGTCAGGTAAGAAGACATTATAGGTATCAGGCTGATCCGACTTCTGGATAACCAGAGCACGATGCCAGCGATCAGATTCGGTTTGATTGAGGTAGACTATGTAATGTTGACCGACAACAATGCTGATGGGTGTCAGGCAGTCGGGGGTTAAAACAAACACCAGCAACTGCACACTTATGAGCTGAGCGACCTCGACGCTCTGCACATAGAAATCTTCTGGAGAGTTCACCGTACGCACATGGACAAGAACATCCGATTTAAACCAGTTCTCCATGTGGCTTTCCAGTGTGTTCGATGTGGATTGATTGGTCTTGCTGATATCCAATGTGGAAAACGTGCGTAAAAAGTCGCTTTGCTGGGTGTGTAGCTTCATGTCGCTTCCGTTGAAGGAGTCGATGCTCCTGTTGGCGTTTTCGGCTCGACGTTTCTGCTTTTCTCCTTGGTCGGAAACTGGAAACAAGTCCAATAGCGATGCATATTTCTTACGCTCGCGACGGGAGAAGTCACTTCTTTGTGAGTCCTGAGAGTGATTAATGTCAGAGATTGTGCTCATTTGCTCGGTCTCGTAGTTGAACCGCACTTCAATTTGTGGATCCACAAATTTGCAGAGAAAATGCTCTTCAATCATCTCCGATAGATTATCAATGGAATTGCTGAATCTACAAGAAAATGATTAGCAAATAATCATATTTACTATCTATACAAAGGGTATTCTTACAGATATGGATTTTTGTCGACCTTGGTCACTTGCACGTTAGTTGGCATCTTCTCCAAATGCTCGTGAATCACACAGATGACATCCTTTAGCCAGGTGTCCTGCGATACCACTGGATGCAAAAATGTACGAAGTTTCTGTAAGACAAACATATGCAAGTTGGATCATTCTTTGTAGTTTGAATTAACAGCTTAACACTCACGTTTAGGACCATTTCGTAGCCATTCAGCTGGCTCATTGCCTCGTTCAGTTGCATCTGTTGCGGCAAGCTGGACTCGCGCAGCATCTCGATAGCCCGCAACTCAGCATTTTGCAGCTGGCCGTGCAGCAAGCGGAAATGCTTCGAAATCCCGGCCAGAGTTTCGTCGGCAAAGTCGCCGAGCTTCTTCTTGATGTTCTTCACCAGCTGCAATAGAGACAGACGGAAGATGTGGGCCATTAAAAGACATTCTAATGATGCGAATGATATGCGATTGCGACTGCGACTGCGTCTGCATGCATCCAATCCAGGTCTTGGTGAATGGTGAGCGGCCTTTGAAGTTGCCACTCTTAACTGTGCATTTCTCAATGCTCAGTGCTTCTTCTCGCAATGATCATTATCAAATACTCTGAGCTGGAGACACTTGACTTGCTTGTTAGTGTTGCTTTTATTATTGTTATTGTATGTCAGCAGCTTTTGAAAGTGATTGTAAAAACCGCCAAAAAGAGATAAAATGCTTAAAAAGCACCGTCGCGTCGTCGCATTACGTTTATGACAGCTGATTTGTAGCAGATGACAGGCAAGTTCGCGCCAATCGCTCGGTTCTACCATAAATGGCAGTTAACTCAGATCGACGGGTCGTGTAAATGAAACTATGTAGGAGAGTCAACTCTTGGCACATCATTAAATCGAAACGCGACTCAATTTTGGCGCTTTTGAAGCTGCCAAAAGGTTTGGGGCAGGGCAGCTAAATGGCTTGTGCTTTACATGCAATTCAAGTGATCGACACGTTTAAGCCAAGCCACTCTTGACCTTGTCGCAAGACTCTGGTCAGACACATTGGTATCTTCTATTGTTTGCCTTATTCAGTTTAATTGGTGGCTATATGCCTTTCGTTCTCGGCCGAATTGCTGGCCAATTAGTTTTAATGGCCAAACTCTAATCACAACGCATGCTTCCCACGCAAGACTGAGTAGACTTACACACACAACCAGGCAACCATTCAATCAGCTAGCCAAGAAACAGGCAGTTTAGAACATTTCGAGTGGGCTTAATCACGTAACAATAATAACTGGCTGATTCCATGCTTTCAGCTGACCACAACAAGTCCGAAATAATTGAAGTCAAAGTGCTTTTTACACATTTTTAGAGTATATGGAGTAGATTATGGAGAGTCAACGAATTGCAGATATCCTAGTATAATGTACATCAACTAGCAACTATTAAAGATATTACTTCAATTATTTCAACTTCTTTATACTGAGTAATGGGTAATATTGTGGCTCAGTTACTTAATAAACTTATAAAAAAGTTCTTATACGTTGAGTTAAGTGAGCCTTATGAACGATATCTGCTCTTATTTTTTTAAGTAATACTCATTGTGGCCATAAAGCGCATACTTGTAATTGGCCAACAACATTTAGCACACATTAAAACAATTAGCGTGGCAATTGAAGTTTGAAAAAATAAATAAAAATGTGATTACTCGCAGTAAAAATGAATTTTTGTTTAATAAAGTTTATCGCCAAAGTCTGTCAGTTAGTTAGCCACTTTGGTGAGTCAGTCAGCCATGGAGTTAGACACTTCATTTCGCCAGTTTATCAATTACGGACGGACACAATTCGCTGGCGCTTTGAGCCGCCTCGTTAGCCGCATTGCGACTTTTGGTGCGTGCCGCGCACTTTTATTAAGAAATCGACTTTTGCTATTTGTAATTTGTTGTTTATATAATAGATAATTCATGTAGCTTTCATTGTTTCTGCTTTTTTTATATATATATTTTTTTTTTCTCTTTGATTTTTAATGGACACGTGTGGGCGATTTGAGGAAGCTTGCCTCAAGCTGCCTAATGCGATTATGATTTATGATTACACTGTGAGCGGCCTTGAATGCTGAAGTTGCTGTTGCTACCACTGCTGCTGCTGCTGTTGCCTGTCTGCCGTCTGTCTGCTGTCTGTCTCCTGTCTAAAAACAAGGCTAATTAGACATGCTGGTCAGCGGCGTACCAGCGCCAGCTAAATATAAATCAGGCACCCAGCAATAAATTGAAATGCTGCCAAAGTAAACTAGTGAAGTGACGACTAAAAGAAGCATCAGATCATTGGCGTTAAAGTCGCATAAGAATTGGAGTCAGGAGAGTCTGGAGGGCAACGAATTTTGAGGCAGCAACAGCAAACTGGTTACAAGGTCAGCACTGCACAGAGTATTCCATTCGCGATTCGAGATTCTCGACGCTCCACTTCAACTGCGATTAGCAGCAGCTGCGGCTGCCAAAAAACAAAAACAAAAAAAAAAACCAAATATATATAAAAACATTTTTAGATAAATAAACAGAAATGAAAGGAGGCCTCCAAAAAAGCAGAGAAGTGTTTGTATGTTGTTAAGGTTTTTCCGTTCTTGCAGCAAGCGCAGGCAACAAAAACTTCTTAATTACATGATTTGGAGCTGTGACTTGGGGTCATACCTGTAGTTAGTATAGTTTGTCTATTTACTTTGCTTTTTCTCTCATCTAACGAGCTGCTCGAAGGCTGCCCATTGACAAGGGTCCATGATTGTATATGTGTGTGTGTGAGTGTGTGTGTCGCTGACTCATCAGGCGATTTGATTTAATTTGATTTGCAGTTGCGTAAGGCCAAGTCTAGTTAGCACAATTAAAAGCGAGCAGCTGAGCAGAAAATTTTGGAGGCACGACAAACGAGTTCGGGCCAGGCTCAAAAGCACTACCAACGGCAGCAACGGCAGCAGCTACCAACCAAGCCGCTCAAGTTTCGACTCAGTCTGAGTCGCAGTTACTTGTTACTGCTGTTGTTGTTGTTGTTGTTGTTGTCTGGATGCTCGTTGCGAAAATTGAACAACAATTGAAAACTAAAAATCAGTTGAAGCTGAAACCCCAAAGCGAACGGTTGTCGTGTCGCGTCTACAAACAACATCTGATCTGAGCTTTGGCTTGGCTTTAACTCAACTGAAACTAAATCAAAATAGCATGCAACACAATTGAGGCAGCTGGAGACACAAAGTGCTGCATGTACAGTAGCCTAATAACAATAACAATAACAAAAAAACAAAAAAAAAACTATCAAATTTGTGTATGTTTGCGTCTGTATAGTGTACACTCGTGCGCTATTGTTTGGGGCAACTGTTGCTGTTGCAACAAGCGCACCCTCCCGCTTCTTTGGGTCGCATATTGGCCAACAACATAGAGCATAACAACAACTCCAGTTACATTTTATAGGCCAAACTCATGCAAATTTAATACATACTATTTAGTTTGGTGTGGCAGCAAAAACAAAAGCAGTGTGTAATTGCCCGTGTCGCAGCTGCAGCTAATAGAAAACTGATTAATCGTTTTAGTTAAACGATACGTTAAATCGCATGCGTTTTTTTTATCGCGCGCGATTTCGTACACATCAGCGTAGGCGATTGCGGTTTTTGCCTCACTGCCTCACTCAAGTGCTTGCAACCGGGGAGAGAGTGAGACACTTGCTGTCGCCTTGTTGAAAAGGTCAAAACAAACAAGTACATAACAACAATAACAAACAATAACAAGCATAGGAAAGTGACGGGCGGCCCACAAGCTGACGCTGAAGCTTAGCAACATTATCAACATCATCGTTACAAACATTTGCAACATTCGATAGCAACATGTTGCCAAGGATCACACTTGTGTTTATAGTCTTTTGTGGATATCTACTGTTTACGGGTGAGTTGAGTTGCAAGTGCTGTGTGGAGACATTAATCAAAATTCACATACATAAGCGTTGATGCAACTGCAACAACAACTGGAGAACATAAATTATGGCCAAAGGCGGCTGCTATTGCAGTTGTTGTTGCTCAGTTGCAACCAAATCGAATTACAGAGAAACGCAAGCTAAACGCAATAAATTCAAGCAGATTACACGACGCAACGATCACACAGAGGGCGGGAACGAGGTAACAGCCGCCTTGATGTGTCAGGCGCTAAAAAAAAAGAAACCACAAAAACGCGTGGAGAACGCGCGCGGGTTGCGTTTTTTAACATTTATGGTCAACTCAATGCGTCGCGTCGCTTCGTCGCATCGTGGCATCGTCGTGTCGTTTAAGTTTGTTGTTTTGAATTTATTTTATGGTTAGAGACCGACCGGGGGGCAGACACTTGGACGACTGCTTTCAACATCAATGGATACCCGTCGCGGGGGTTCTCAAAAGCCACGCAAACATCGCCATAAAGTTATGTAATTGCTTATGTAATTGTCACATTCGCAGATGATGCTCAACTTCAGGCAAGACTTTCGAATAATTTGAAAGGCTTCACTGCAGCCAATTGCTGGGAAAGTTCTGTTTTTTGACCTCTGACATTTTCCAGCTCGAATTGGAGTGTCTCACGAAATTTGAAGGTTGCCACAATCCGCACCTAGAAACAGCACGATATTTGTGGCAACCGTTAACAGCTTAAATAAGACCTCAATACTCGCTTGCCATACGTTTCGATGAGGTGCGAGAGTTACGTTTGCTAATTCTTTTACCTCTAATTAATAGTCGCATTGGCATTGCATTGCATTTTATTAATGCTTTTTAATATAAACAACAACAATGACGGGTGGTAAATGTCAAACGGCCAATTGTTTTCTTATTTTTATTTGCAATTCAAACTTACAGTTTGGCTTCCCCATAACGAACTCAACAAGCAAATTATAAGCTTAAATTAATTATAATTTCCACAAATACTATTGGGTGGGTTTTATTTAGAAATTGTCTTAGTGAAGTTCGACTGTATAAGAATATTTTATGGCTCTGTTAAGCGGGGGCAACTGCAAGTCACTTCCAATAATGCAATAATGCAACGGGGGCTGTCAATGCACAATAAACAACCAATAACAAATAACAAACAACAAACAGACAGTCTTAAGCTGAGCATGAGAACGACACAAATTTGTAGCGTAGAAATCACATACAAATTTGCTGCTAATTGCAGAATATTAAAACAGAAATAGCTTAGATTTTACACTTGACAGTGCGCAAGATGATTTTAACTTTATTAGATAACTATTTTTACATTAACGTGTGTTCAAGAGCATTAATGGGCTGAAACTGATCAAATATATTGACAAATCCCTGTACCAGTTCTATATTAATGTAAAGTTGTATATATAAGCATTATTTGCTGAACTACAAACTCTTTCTAATAGTACTTAACATATTTTTCACTACACTTGTTGGTAAATTCTAAAATGAAATATTACCGAACTTAATAATGATTTAACATTTAGTTATTGTTCTAGAGTTTACACTTGAGTTACAGATTGAAGTAAAATTGTACATATAAGCATTATTTCCTGAACTACAAACTCTTTCTAATAGTACTTAACATATTTTTCACTAAATTCAGCATAAATTAGGTTTAGGCTAACAATTATTGGTAAATTCTAAAATGAAGTATTATCGAATTTAATAATGATTTAAAATTGAAGTAAATTTGAGTATATAAGCACTATTTCCTGAACTACAAACTCTTTCTAATAGTACTCAACGTTTTTTAGTTTACGCTTACAATTGTTGGTAAATTCTAAAATGAAATATTACAAAATTTAGCAGTGATATAACATTTAGTTATTGATCTAGAGCTTATATTTGCAGCTCACTTTCTTTTGTCGAAAGTTAGAAGAAATTTAACAAAATAATATATAAATATCCTCCTATCGAGCTTTATTTGCTTGTAGGGGAAACAGATAAGTGCACTCTGGGAAAGACCCTATACTTATCGTGAAAAGGCGAATTATTATTCATTATTTATTATCCAATTTAGAAAATATTGGTCACTGAAAATGTTATGGAATCACTGTGCCTAAAATCAGCTTTAGGGGCGTACGAGTTGGTTTAAGTTGCACTAAAAAATCTCTAAATCTCCGAAGAGTATACAATTTGTGCTACCTGTGTATGCAAACTCAAACTTATGATCTGTGGACTGATATGCTAACGCTATACGTTATACGGATCACAATTCTCATTTTTGCTTCTTTCTTTCATTCTTTGTCTGTTTTTAACTACGCATAATACGGAATACAAGAAGAATAAAACAGAAAAAAACAATTTAAAATTAACGAATATATTGTGAGATCTAAAGAACTTCAAACGGAATCTCAAAGCAAAGCAATTCGTATCGATTAATTGTTTTGTCATTTGCTTTTTTGAAATTAGGCAATCATAATGCAAAAGGCAATAGATTGTAAAGGTCATTTGAGCGAGGAATATGAAAATAGTAATTTATCTCTGAGCTCTCCATAACGAATTATATTTAATTATATTCAAGCAAGTACATCCACTTTGGATGGGTTAGAGAAGTGGATGATGTACCGTTTGCTACCCACTCGCAATACCCATTCACAACTGGAGAGACGAAGCGGAGAATACACTTAATGCAACGCCGTGTAACCAAGCGCTCTTTGTTTCAATCTTAGAGCGCACATCCGCTACAAGCACAACAATAACAACAACTGCAACAACAACAACAACAACAACAACAACAACAACTGCAGCAACAATAACAACAACAGCATGTCAAAACATTTGCCATCAATAAGAAGTATGCAAATGGTTTGCAGTTATACAGCGATAGCAAAACAAATTTATGAGCCAAAAGGCAAAAGTCTTTCAATACTTTTTGCTATCTGCTTAATGCGAAACGGAAACTTTTATGCAATGATAAAGCTGCCTGATATATGGCAGCAATAACTGCATAGTTGAGCCTATAAATTGAGCTAAATGCTCGTTGTCAGCTCGCATGCAAGTAGTACAAGTAGTGGAGCTGACATATATGCCTGCAGATAAAGCACTCTGCCTGCCTGCAGCTGTCACTTGTTCGCGGTGCGTTTTTGTACCACTGTGGCCGGCCAGGTGGTAAAATGTCACAGTGGATACCATTGAACTGAAACTAACAACACAATTAAAGAACGTAAGCAATTGCACTATTATTATACTATTATTGTACTCTGAGCAGCGATTCGTTGTTCTTTGCTAGCGGAAACAATACTTCGTGTCACGACACGCGCCCATCTCTAGTGGTGGCTTAAGAACGCATTTGCATTCGCATGTTCAAAAATTAATTGATTTATATGTGGAAAACAAAAAGTGGCCCAGTCTACACACACACACGCACAGTGCATACAAAAGATTTAAATGCACAAATATTTTTTGGCGCGTAAGTCAAACATTTGGCACACATGAGAAAACAATTTATGCGGCTGTCGGACAAACAGCCAAACGGCCAAACAAGCAAAACCAAGCAAACCAAATGGCCAACAAAACAGAATGCGTCGAGTGCCGCCCAGCTGGCAAATATGCAAATGGCACAAAGGCGATAAGCCCAAAGTTATATATGCACATATTCACATATTTAATGACAACTTGTAATTTGATTGAGGTCAACAAGTTGGCAAACACGCCTTCAACTGGCCAGCAGTAATTTCCTTACAATTTTTGCGGAGCATCAAATCAGAGATCTGGTCCAGAGACGACGACGGCTCCTTTGGCACTTTATTGCGTTTTGCCATTAATTTGCGATTAATGTTAATGCCGCGGCATAATTTTCAATTAAATTGAAATTTGCTTTGTGTGCGACAAATTGCGAAAATAAAATGAAAATAAAAAAGCAGAAATAAGTATATATATTCATATATATATAAATATATATGAATATATATATATATTTATATATATATATATATATATATGAAATTTGTGCTCATTTATATTTATGAGCTGGCCGATGATTAACTGCCTGCGGCTGAGGCGGCTTTCAATGCAATTAATATGAAATAAAAGTTTATAATTACATATGTACCTAGGTATAAGCGAATTAAACACTTTTGGCAGCCGACCATATCATTAACGTGGCCCAAAGTATAGACCAGAGTGGTGCAATTTCTGTGGATTGTTATGCCGCTTTAATAGATATATGATGCGTCTTTAAGTTCAGCTCAGTTAATGGGAGGATAAATTTAGCGTTTAGTTGAATAAGATTAGTCTCAGATTATGCGATTAATCAATGAGATTGATTATGATAACCTAGCCACAATTAAACGCTTTCCTAATCACATCTCAAGAGCACCGATTATGAATAATAAAGACTTTAAATGTTGCCAAAAATATAAAGTACGATTAATACACAAATTGTTGTTATAATTAATGGAAGAAGTAAAGTGCCTGAAATTAACTGGGATGATCCACGCACTTAAGCACGCAATCCGTTAAGGGTTAAAAGCCATCGATGCAAATGATGCAGCATTTCATTGACAATTACGGGCACATAAATCATTTATGGAAAAAAAAATGAGAATAACCAAAAGACGACGTGGCACATCCTTTCGCAATGAGACCGCAAACAGCAACAACAAGCAGAGCACAACAATGGCCTGGGTACAACAAACAACAAACAACCAACAACAAACAACATACAACAAACATAAAACAGCAAACAAGCAATGGCAAGTGACTGTCGCCACAAACATAATTCAGTTCCACGATGATCCGTCGAGTCTCGAAAAATAAATTAAGCTCATTATATAATTGAATCCTTGATAGGCTGATTATCCACACGGCTAGCCATGTGACTGTGACCCGTTGTACATGTCTCTCTCTATCTCTGTGTGTGTGTGTGTGTGTGCTTATTAAAAGGATAATGCACAGTCAAGCGCAAAGGATGCCAATGGACAGCGCAAAAATTATGTAAATGAATTTCCTGTTGCGTTTGCTTTTCGCGCTCGCCGACATCCCATAAATCTGCCAGGTGAACTGAGGACCATTGCAACAGTCCCTCACCCTGCCCCCGACGTATGCCTATATAAATATAGTGTGAGCCTATATGTTTATCTATATATATTTATGTGCATTACTTATATACAACACTGCAGCACAGCAATTCTGCTTCGTGGCGAGAAACCAATCGACTTTTCACTAATCGCAGCTCCTAAATAGGAATGTTTAGTTGATTAAATGGAAGAGTAACTGCAACTATAATTTATAATTGATAATTCGTTATTACAATTCATTTCTTTAAGGATTGTTATTCTATTCGAAAATGCAAGAAATGTTATTAATCTTGTAGGAAAGACTCTACAATATATAGCAGATTGTCTATGCTGCGCTGCCTAGGCAAGTTCTACTACAACTCAACTGAGACCTTAGGCAGGCAGGCAGGATTCTTCTTATTATCTAAGTCTGTAGTGAGAGAACGTTAATGGCATTTTCAAAACACTAATCGTGGAGCGGACATTAAGCTATAAAATCATTAAAAATATCCAGAATGCAGGTCAGCAGAAGTCTAAGAGAATGAAATACGTAAAAATCGTTAGAAATTAAATATATTTATTAGACTATAGAGCCCGGATATGTTTCGAAATAAATTTAAAAAAAAATTTAAGATGAAAGTAATTTAGTAGACTGCTCGGAAAACGATCTCAAGTAATTGCTTTAATTTGGTTAGCTAGTGTAATAAACGCACGGCTGTTTTTAAAATTGCTTTAAATATTATTATTGTTGATCCCAAAAACCAAATCGCAACGAGCTCCACCTTAAAAATGTGCATGTGCCTTGATCGCCGAGTTGCGGCGTAGTCTGAGATTTTAACGGCGACTTCATGCAGTCACGATTTGTTACACACACACACACACACACACACACACGCCACACACATGAGCACGTGAATGAACACACGCTCCGTTAGGCACTGCAAATACACATATAGCCGGCTCCTTAATCTATTGACTAAATGCATTGCATAAACTGCTGCTGGCCAAACCTAAACTAAACGCCGCGTCGTCGCTTCGATTTCAAGCTTAAAAACAATGCAACAAACGAGTTCACAGCGGTTTTTCTGTTTCATTTTCATTTTCTTTTTCATTTTCAGTTTCAATCGTGCAACGCGACTGCAACGATTGTAAATAGCTCAAAGGCGCTTTGTCTTGAAAAGTGGGCCGTAACCGGGCCTCACCTCTTGTTCCTCGGACTCCTCCCTCGCCCTGTACCATATGCAACGTATTTTACGGACAATATCAAAAATTATGAATGCAGACAATCCACATCCATCCAATTCGTTGTGGGGTTGCTTATTCGGCTAAGGTTTTCACTTGGTTTGCCGCAAAAAAAAATGCAAATTGCCAAATCGAATTTGACACAAAAGCCGTTAGAACCGCTTTTAACTATTTGATTCGCATCGAGGCTATCTAAATACGCCCTCGACTAACTAACTGGGCCGCTGCTTTGCCGGCGGCTTTCATAAATTTGGAGGCGGCAAAAGTCGCGCTTTTAACTATCGTAAAACTGCTAATTGTTGGCTCGTGAGAGCTTATTGAGTTGACAGTGGAGTAGGTTTCTGTAGTTTCAGTATCAGCAAGGATACTCTGTAATAATAATAATGACAGGGCTCTGGTATATATAAGATCAATATTGAAACAAGCTATGCATTCAAATTGCAACGATTAGATATTCAGAGAACTATGTACAGATTTATTTTAGTATTAAGAATACTTTTCAAAATTACATTGTTTAAGCAAGTATTTTGGGCAAACTCATAAACTGATAAACTTGTTTGGTGTTTCGGTTCAATGGGAAAAGAAGAATTCTCATTATGTTGACTTTTGTATAACAATAAAAGCAAGGAAAATTAGCGCAAAGCGAAACCAATCAGCACCACAGCAGCACCATTCGAGCAACCACCCACCCACACATGCAGATTGAGAGACTAATGTGCAATTGGAAATCATATTAGCCACACACTGCACACACACACACACACACACACACACCCGCACACACTCTCACTCACGAGAGGCGACAAATTGCAACATTAAAATCTCGTACAAATGACAGAAAAATTTATTACAATTGAAATAATTACTGCGAAAAACAATCAAATTGTAATTAGAGTCGAATCGCGAGGCAAACAAAAATCCACAGCTACAATTATAATACAGCAACAAGAACGTGTTGCCGGCGATAAATTGTAAAGTTTACAAAAGCAAAAAGTAGCTGTGAATATGAATGTATCTCTGTATCTGTATCTGTAACTGTATCTGTATCTGTATCTGTATCTGTATCTGTATCTGTATCTCTATCTCTATCTCTATCTCTATCTACACACGCAGTCAAGAGTTGTGCGTAACCATTAAAAAAAAAGTAAATTTAATGACACAATTTTAGAAGTGTGGACCCTGGACCCTGGGATTGAGGCTGAGCTCAAGTGGGCTGGGCTGGGCTGGGCTGAGCTGCTGTCCAACGGATGCAGTGCATCACGCCCGGCCAGCGGCACACCCCTGTGGCACGTTGTGGCATTGGTAGGTGGTTGGGTAACCTGAATACTCGGCACAACGTCGATCCACGATCCACACATTGGTGGCTGGCTTGGCGTAGACTCAATATGATTGGGTCTTTTGGGTTTTGCAGTCGCATAATTAAAGTAATTGCCTATCGGTGGAGTGTGTGGATTGTGCACAAAGTTGTGGCAGCTGCTACATTAAGCAGCTAACAACGCTAACAACGGTAACAACAGTAACAACGACCACAACTGTCACGCATTTCCCAATTGTAATTGCCTCGCTGCTGCACTGCGCAACTTAAATCATATCTAACCACGCTCATCAGACTTCACACCATCCAGACAGGGACAGACATCCGCTTGTGCAAATACACACAACTCTAGGCTGCTATTTGTTATCAGTTGCGCGCTTCAAGGTGTGTGATAATAAGTTATTAGAAACTCTGCGGTGATTAGCTACTTTGATGGGGATATTAGGCTACTCATCGCAGCGAAGTTATGCGGAATCTTTAATGGCAATCTACTGATTGTACAATGAGCCAGGATAATGTCATATTTATTGCTTAAGGTGGAATAATGTTTGAGATAATATAAAGAAAAGATAATGTAAAGAAAAGTTTAATCAGAGCAAAGTTTAATAGTTTTCAAAGTGTTATCCCAACATTCAGTTTGACTACAAATTGTAAAGATTCCTTAAATTATTATAGTTTAATATACAGCAAACACAGTTGTATAAATTAGCCAGCTGCTCTGATTGTAATTTAATGTAATCTCTGAAATGATTCACACATTTATTTGGCAGTAGATACTTTTTAAAGGTTGCCCTTCTCTCTGCCGAAAAGGTAATTAAACAACAGACAACCCTCGATTTAAATGACAACAGCTATTAGCAGAAAAGCAAGCACAAGAAAGAGAACGACGAGAGCGAGAGCGAGACAAAATGTACAACAGCGGAACAAGGTTAAGGTCAATTACAATTACAACAAACGACAACTGGAAACTGGCAACGATGTGAATAAATTGCGCGAATTGTAGAATGAAATTAAGAACGAGTTTCAGTGTTGACCAGGCCAACGGACTGACTGACTGCTGCCTGACTTGGCGAAGGCAAATCAAGACGTTCAATACGAATCGAGATATACAAGACTGTGAGTGAGAGAGAGCGAAAGAGAATGAGAGAGAGAGAGAGAGAGAGAGAAGACTGACCCTCGGGCTTTATGCAAAATTCGTGTGGGTTGCAATGGAGGAAGCGGTGTTGCAGCTGCAAATCAAGCTAATGAGCGCTGCTGAGTAGCACAAAGCCAAACGAGAAGGCAACAACAAATTTGTGCTAAACAATTACCATCAATGTTGTTGTCTTTTTGCGGCGCACAATATTTTCCCACTGCCAAAGATGTTGCAAGGTTAACGCCGAGAACGACCGCAACAAGATTGTCAACAACGCCACAATGTTGTGCAACATGTGACAAGTGAGAACATGTGGCACAATTGCCGTCACTGTCGCTGACGAATAAACCAGGTTACAACTTGGCTGCTCAAGATATGACCCAACACATCTCTGCCTTATGGTCTGGCTATGGCTGTGAGCGCCCAAATTATAATCTTGACATTAATGCGATTTGCATCGCCTTCGATTGTTTCGCCAAGAGCCTTGAACTTTCAGATTTGACGCTTGGTATTTGGATAAATGTAATAAGATTTGATTTATGTTTGATTTGCATTTTCTTTGTTCCACAGATTGTCGCGAAACGGTTCGATCGAAGCGGGCCAAAAGGCCACGCGCACCAGAGCCCGTTAACTTTGAGCCGGAACCACAGCAAGATCTGGAGAATGAGGATGGCGGCAGCCAGGAGAAGGATCTGCCAGAAATACCCGATAATTTTTTGAGTCCCTCGGTGCGGGAATATCTGGAGCTGGGCAAGTCCATACCGGGTATGTGTTATTGCCGGCGAGTCAATCAATATGCACGCCGCGGGCAGCCTAATAAAAGGATGCGACAGGATTCGTTGTGGATGTGGATGTGTGGATGTTTTCATTTCATCCACGCTGAGCTGAGCGCAAAAAAGATACAAATTCTTTTTCTTGTATTTTTCGAATGGAATATTCGGAACAGAACTGCATCTACTCGTAAATTCATTTATTAGCGTGCCGAGCCAGGCTGGGCTGGGAGCAGAGGAGGGGTAGGGGGGAAAGCTCAGATTTGTTTATGCCAACATTCAACACTTTTTTATGCGACTCGCAATTGTCGCATGCAACTGACAGCAGCTATTGCTGGGAACAGAAGGGGCACAGCACATTTGTGTACTTTTTTATGCAGTTGCAGTTTCTTTTAAGTGAAGCGGCGTGAAGAGGAATTGATTGGTAACAAACAAGATGGGACGCGATAGGACATGTTGTTTATTTGCCAGCGCTAATTGCAATAACCAGTAACCAATAACCAATAACCTTGCAGGTCGACCCGGCGTGGACTACCCCATACTTTCGGCAATACCCTACACAAACTTCTATTGCGACGAGCAGGCGTATCCCGGCTTCTTTGCGGACATGGAAACCAGATGCCAGGGTCAGTTACAACTTCTATAACATTTATTTGAATATTTCTAATAATTATTTTGCTTAGGTTGGCACTATTGCGATATCGATGGACGCCAGGCCTCATTTCTCTGCCCCAATGGAACACAATTCTCCCAGGCGGTCTTCGTCTGCGACTGGTGGTTCAATGTACGCTGCGATCTCTCCCCCCGCCTGTATGCAATCAATGCCCGTCTCTACCAGCGCCCAAAGGTGAACCCAACGCGACCACATCGCATCATCACCAAGCAGCTGGTCGAGGACATCTTCACCTGATAGAAATAGACTTACATAAAAAAAATAGTTTACCGACGACTATTAGCTGATAGTTTTACATTGCCATAGGCATACACATTCATTATAGTTACGTATGTAAGCATTAGATCTTCATCAGAGAGATGTGCATTCAATTTAGGCTACAAGAGTTATTTCATCTAGCTTTCTATTAACTTCCAAGTTCGCCTAAGACATTCGTAACTCAAGCAGTTAGCAAATAGTTTTAAACATTGTAAAAAACACTCGCAAAATTTGCTGAAAAGGCTTTTTGAAATTCATTATAAACCCAGAATCGAGACCAATTATTGTTGAATTTGAATTTTGTGTTAATTTCCATGTACATGCATTTTCCATAATTATTTCCATAATAATCTTGTTAAGTTGCTATTAAATGTAAATGCTGTATATATGAAAAGATCGTATGAATAAAAATATTAATAATTCTAAGGAAAAACCAACGCATTTGTCTTATTTTCAATAACCAGAAGAACAAGAAAGAGACGTTTCGCTGTCAGGCAGGAAATTACGCGAGAATAGTTGCGGACAAGTCAATGTCAGACAGTGTGGCATAGTTTAAGGAGCTCGTTTAAATACACGGCAGGTGGAAGAAGTGTTGCATATTTTTACTTGCAGCATGAGTTGACTAAAAATACGCTGAACATGGCTAAAACAAAAAGCACCGCGTAGCAAGAGCACAGCAATAAAAGCTTTCTCTTCAAGCGGCTCAATGGTCTAGGGGTATGATTCTCGCTTTGGGTGCGAGAGGTCCCGGGTTCAAATCCCGGTTGAGCCCGTCGTCAATATTTTTAGCTAAAAAGTTGTTGGCTCAAAGCCAACGTTTTGCGCATATTTTCGGGCAACGGCGCTTACTTTAATTAAGCAAATAAGCCGAGCAAGATTGGCAAGTGAAGATATGAAAAGCATTTGGCGAACGGCTGCCGGTTTGAGCCAACGACGGTGCATGGCTAAAATATTTTCATTGCGAATGAATCGAGCAGCACATGCAACTTGTTTAGAGCGGCACCGATTGACTTGGCGATAAACCATTGTGTGTGTTGTATGTATCTGTTTTTATCGATGACAATTGGAAAATCTAACAATGAATGTGTTTTGCTTGCTTTTTCTTTGGCCACTTTGCAGCTGGTTGCATCCATTTAAAGTGTGAAAGATTTTAAAATCGATGGATTATGATGTAAGAGCATCTGTGCATATAATTTCTCTTCGCTTTTCATATCCGATGACAAAGCCTCAAACTCGTGCCATTAATAATTTGGTCAAAGAATAGAGCTATCGTTATTTTGTAATGCCAAGTTACAAACCACTTTCACTTGCCAATGCAACGCAAATCAAATTGGTGAGTAAACTGTAATTTTGATAGAGTGTGGCCTTCGCATCATACACTAAAGCGGGCCAAGAAACAGAGATCTGTAAAGCAGCTGCGTTCGCCAAAACAAGCCACCACTACCAAGTTCCAGTTGTCCCAGCCACAGTCCAATATCAACAACATCACACAACCAAAAAGAGCTCGACTCTTTAGTCAGTATTTGCTCAAACCATGACAGACCAGACAGCAGCCAACAGCAGCTGTGCCAACTCACAAAGCCAAATGCTCAGCCTGCGCTAGAGATGAGATCGTAAGCAATGTTCCTGATCAAATTGTGGCTCAAAATGGTGATAGGAACAAAAGAAATATAAAGAAGGAGAGATCAGTCTGTAGATCATTGAAAGACAAACTGATCAGTTGATAACTGTGTGTTCTTTTAACAAAGAGTTCTCTTATAAACGAATTTTAGTTGCTGCATCAGTTGAGATTTGTATACAACTATCGCAAATGTTTGTGCTTCCATCTCTAAATGGTCTTTTTCAATTGGGATCTTTGCTACATTTCAAAGTTATGACACTGCAACTGAAGTTGTTGTGCATATGACGAACAACTGACGCTTAACAAGCTGCAAAAAGTAGTTAATGTTCTTAACAGCTGGCAGACATGGCGTATGTGTTATATTTCAGGTTAATGATTTGTTAAAGACTGCAACCTAGAGAAAAAACAACAAATTAATAGCAATGCACTTTACAAATCACAAGCAGCGACTTCTTGCTGCACTTGTTGTTGTTGTGTCAGCCAACTCAATCAGTGTCAGACTCAGGTGTGGTTTACCTGTTAATGACTTCTGCTGGCACTGAACATAACACATTAAACTGGGCATCGTAAGAAAAAACCGTAGGTACTTGAACGGGACAATCAATGATCTGTTCGCTTGATCAATGGTTTGTTATAAGTAGTTGTCTTTCAGCTGGTTAAACACCAAGTGAATGCCACTTGCTTAAAAAGTGAATGCAATGAGTGAAAGGATTCGCTCAAGGTGCGCCCCTAATGAGGGGGATTCTCCGATACCGAACTGCACTCCTATAACTGTCTATCGGTTGTGCAACTGCCGCAGCAGCTAATTTGCCTATCAATGCTTCTTCAATTTGATTGTCGGAATTGCAAAATCCAACAAACGTGAAGAGAGTTGAAGAATTGGAGCTGCCTTGCACTGTGAAATATGAGAAGCGCCGCAAGTCACGCAATTAAAGTGTAAAATTACATTTTCATTCATAAAGACAGACAGCAACAAGTTAGTAACACATTGACGCTGCTGATGAAAAGCGTGCACATTTTCACTTATGCATTTTCCCTTAGCAATGAAGCAACTTCATTGAATACTTACATACTTGTTGTTGTTGTGGTTGTTGCACGTTGTTTTGCTGCTTGTTGTCTGTTGCTTGTTGCCTGTTGCTTGTTACGTGGGCAGGCACTGTGCTTTGCTCCAGTCATAGATGTAACTTTAGCTGGCGTAAAAAGTCGGTTACTTGGTCAGCTGCAGGCAAAACACACACACACACACAAAACACCCACACAACTACACACAACCGCAGGCATCCCGTCACGGAGTTGTCCATAATAAAAGTAAATGTTGCATCATTATTCGAATTATGTTTGTATTAATGCGAAGAATGCAAAACGAGCAGCTAATTGCTCTATTGCAACTCACAAATGATTTAGACTCGCAGCTCTAAGCTGGAACGCAATTCAAGATTATTAAGAGATTATAGATTAATATTATCCACAAATTCGCTAACTTTCATTTTTAAGTTTTGATTTATTTAAATAAGAACAACGATTATGAAATTCTTAAACCGCAAGATAGCGAATAACTACTTACAAATTCTCTGACTTCGCTTCTCTGTTATAGCGACAAGGGCAAAGATGGGAGCATAAAATCATTCTAATAAGTATCTTCCGCCTTGTATGTTAGTCACTCTCCCTATCTAACCATAACTTATCAATGAATTCCCAAGCAAGCTGAATTGGATGACTTTATTAATATCTTATTTGGGTTAATATTTTTAAGCATTCTTTTAGTCAGACACAGGCGCACACTCCGTAATTTAAGGCATCAACTACAGGCAATGAAGAACGAAGATCAGAAAGCTTAGCAATTACAAAAGCAAATATTGTAAATATATTCAGAGCTGAATTGGCTGTCCAAGATCCAGATATCACTTTGGCAAAGCGCTGTCCTATTGCTGTATAACATATATTGATTTAATATATACTCAAACACATAGAAATCAATGAGAGTTACTTTTAAGCAAAGACTGGCTGATATAAAAAGAGCTTCATTTAAAACACATCAATAGATCAGCTACTTTATGATATAACTAATCAAATGAATTATATTTTCTGGTTGGAGTTCAAACACATCACTGTTTACTAGTTTTAATCACGGTTCTCATGCAGAAAACTCATCAAACGATGTCGGTAATCATGGGTATATTCACAGGTAGACAAAACAAAGTGCATATATGCATTCAGTCTGCATATACCAAATACACACACACTGAGAGTGTGTGCAGGCAATAAAAGCAAATTAAATCCCAAAAACTCTCTCGATTCCCTGCTAACCATTACACGCATTGCCAAATTAAGTGTAAATAACTCGTTTGGATAAACAAATAGATCATGTGAATGGAAAAATGGTGAGGACAGCAGATACATCACGTTGACAGAGAAGGAAACGAGAATGGCGAAGCGGGGAGCGGGGCGGGGGAATGAGTAAAGTGCATTTGCATAATGACAATGCAATTTGAAATAAACGCAGGACACATGTCAACGAATAAATTAATTTACTCTCAAATTATTTATGCAGCAAACAAACGAGCCGCCCACCTGCACCAAGCAGACAATGAACGACGAATGGGACCGACTAGGAGTAGGTTAGGCCTAGGTTAGGTTGTCATCCAAATGATATTTTCAATGGACTTGGCCTGGTCTGGTCGGTACCAGTCGACGTGCCTAATAAAGGAACTGTTTCGAGTGGTAGCTGCAGCTTTTGGGCCACACTAAAGACACACCTGAGCAACGTACAGAGGACGCCCACACGTCTAGATGAATGGCAATGCAGCAACGGCTGTTGCATTAATTGCATGGCTCAATTTGGCTTAATGCTGAGACCCAGAACTTAAATACTTCGGTCATTAAATGTTACTCCCCTTCCCCACCACCAGTGAGTTGCCCCTTCCTCCATTCAAACCGCTGTCCATATTTCAATTATAGAAAAAAAACTGAAGCGAAACGTAACTCAACTCAAAGGCGTGCAATTTTCAAATGCCAATTGATTTTGCAGCATTGAGTGACCGCCCGCACCACCGCATCGCACCGCTCCACCGCACCACCACTCTACCCACCCAGTCGCCTGTTGCCGGCAAAAAATACATTTCCGACCGTGTTGAGCGGGCGACTGGTTAGTTGCAATGTTTTTGTGCAGCTGGCAAACAAATGCGCCAATTGGCATAACACAACTAGTAAGAACTATATATTCTAGAATGCTCGACTGCCAGATACTCTGCACTGTTAGAGCAGCAGCTCTGTAATTAGTTTGTGTTGATTTAAACAAATGGAAATCAATTGAAAATTACTTAATTGTGCAATTATTTTACTTCATAGCCTTTTATGAGTGCAAACCATAACGATACTTCTCAAATCTTTGCTGAACTATCGCTAGCAACTCTCAAGAATAGTTGATTTCAATACCAACAAATGCTGATATAGTTAGTCATGACTCAAAGGGTATTGCGCACTCTGCCCTATCAACACCTAAAGTCAAAGTCAGACCACTAAAGTCGAGGTACGGGGGCGCAGTGCTGTACTGAAAGCCTCAGTTGACGCCCAGTTTCATTCAATTGCGTTTTGCTCTATTCGAGGCGCGTGATTTTGCAACTTCTGAGCTGGATTTGCCTTTTCCTATTTTTGCAGGCGGCAACCGCAGAACCCGCAACATTTCGCCAACAGCTACACCGCAGCTACAATGTTGACAACGACGCCGCATTCATATTTGCGTCCTTTTTCCCCATTTCCACTATTATTTCTATAGTCGATGCGTTTGCTTGTCCACAATTCAAAAGCATTTAAGCGCTTTGCTAGGTCGGTGGTTCTTTCCGTCAGAGAAATGTTTTTTCAGTTCCCTTTTTATGGGTTATTTTTACGCCACTGGCGCTTTTGGTTTGCCTCTTTGCTGGGATGTTGGTAGAGTTAAAAAAAAAAATAATAAAAGGAGGAGCAAAAGGAAAAAAGAAATGAATCAGGAGAAAGAGCATGTCATATTTCTTTGGCTGGGCATTATAATTGAAAATCCCACAAAGGTGTCGTCTGTGCTTTGTGACTAAATTGAATTTAGTAATCGGTTTTTTTATATTCTGTCAGAAACTAAACAACTAACTGAACCTAGTCCACGTCCACATGAAGGCACTTTACGCATTCTAATGGTTTCAAATGTTATAACACGATTTGCCTTTTTCGCAATGGAAACAGCAGAAAGGCTTACATAACATACACTATTTTGTGGCGACTGCAGATGGCAGTGGACTCCACCTGCGGCTCTAGTCCAATTAACAAGCGATTGACTATACATTGAGCACTTTGCCAAGGATTTTCCACTTCAAAGGCAATAAAAATTGAAAATGCAAGACAATTGAAGAGCCATAAAAAAATTACGACCTTACCAGGTTTTAACACGCAACTTCAAGTTCAGGTTTCCACTTTCATTGCCGCATTTTTTTAATTGTTTTTGCATTCATTTATGGAAAGGAAAACCATTATTTTCTCTACATATTATTCATGCAATTAATCTGCGAATAAGCCTACCATGAATTGAACTTGAAAATTAAGAAATTATAAGTATGTAAATGCTGGGAAATTAACGACATCCATTATACATCAACTACACCAGTGAGAAAAGCATGCGAAAACAATATAATATTATTTCAGGTCATTGAATATGAATTGTATACGTGGTCGGAATTTAATCACTCAACTTATCAGTAAGTTAAACTTATAGAAAGTGCAAACTTGGCGTGCAGCGTTGTCGAAAATCTTTGGAAAACATGCAAGCAGTTGATCGGCAAACAAAGTCGCTGCTTAAATCAATAAAACTATGAGATCTAATGCTTCTATTAAATCACAGTAATTGACAACGGGTGATAAACAATGCCAACCCCAAGTTGTGTAATTTGTATAGCTTATATAGCCTCAAAGTAAAGGCCAAGGAGCACTCCTGCAAGTTGCTTTGTAATTGCGACCACTAATGAGATATAATGTCTATTGTTATTGCTTTGAGTATGTAAATACATTCAGGTGCAAGTACAAGCATTAATATTTGTATTTATGTATACAAATATCTAATCATAAAAGTATATTGCTCTATACCAAATCATGTTGATGATGGTGTGTCAAAATTGAATTTTTTCCATTAGTTTTGTGGGATGAGTTGATTATGTTTTGTGGCTAATTTTCATGGGAAGTGTCTAGGTAATTTCCATAATAATATTATCCCTGGCTCCAATCAAGGAAAATCCCAAAAGCTATGATTAATAAATAAAGGAAAGTTTGTATTTTATCAATTAATTACAATTTTACTTTTAAAGACTCTTGATATTTTTAATAACTACAACCATTTACCATTGCCATTGAAGTAACGGTCCAAAACAGGCTTGTTTTACGACTTGTGTCCCGTCTGGTTTTCAAGTAATGCCAACAATTCAAATAGCCTACATTTTGTTTAAAACATTTACATTAGGCACTCCACACTTCAGATAATCTTGTAAAACATCAACTAACAGAAAATCAATCAAAGAAGAGCTCGGCATAGTAATTGTTCATTAATGACTTCATTACCAGCTTCACGAGTCAAGACACAAGTAATAACAACAACAACTACAACGAATCGGTAGTATAAACAAAACGGAGACCTGACCTAGGGCAATGCAAAGGTAGTCAGTCAATGGTACAGACTAAGATAGCCGCTGAGTGGGAAGAAGAAGGGAGAAGGGGCAATACTATCATCATTCAACGTCGGCCGATCACAGCACGCGTTGTCTGCCCGAACAGTTGAGTGAGAAAGAGAGCGAAGTGTCTTTGGCTCTCTCGCAAGACCACTCTCACTACGTTGGTCGCTCTGTCGGCGAGCAAGCAGTGCGTGCACTGCTTTGTCTAAGTTGCAGCGGTTTAAATAAACAAACTCGCTGCGCCGTCGCTTCAGTTTCAATTTGAACGTAGCGCATGCGCGTTGGATACTCTCGATAACTGTAAATCGGTTAGAATTGGTTTATTTGGAGTTTCTCGCCATTTATTTGGGATTTTATCAAATGTGGCAAAAATAGTGATAGAAATACATAGCTTTAAGTAGAAAATAAACGCCGAATCTTTTGAAACGCGAGTGAAACATTTATTTAATGTGTATAAATATGTGAAAGTTATTGATGACCAACAAAAATTCTTAATAAAATTAGTTTATTGTATGTTCCTACAACAAAAAAAAGTGAAAATACGCCGCAACTTTGCTGTCGTCGTTGACACAACGAACCCTAATCAAGGCATATCTAAATACAAACGACCCTTTTGCATTGTCTACGAATCGAGCTATAATAAAAGATGACAAATTTATGCACTAATTTGCTTTGACCAAACACTTCTTGGCTAGGAGAGAGAGAGAGAGCAATAGATTAGTGTAAATGGCTGATAATTTGAGGTGTCAAATGGCCATAAAATGCGAAACAAAATGTTGCAAAATAAAGGAGATATAACCTTTGTCTTCGCTATTCTGTATGGAAATAAGTATGGGTGTTAATAGAGGCTTAGTTTTCTGATTTAGTATTGCCATAATTCAAGACATTAAGTTCAGCATTTATATATGTATATTTGTAGGTCATTTTTACATTGAAATTTCACTTAAGACTTCTAAAACTTTCCTTTTTAAAAGGGTTTTCTGAGCACTTTCAACTCTACTCGTATCACATTCGATTGCTCTCAAAGACACCTAACAACTGTTACATTTATCGCTCCAGAGATACAATCAAAACCCATATAAAAAAGAAAATAAAAATAAAAACAAACACCTAAATCGGTATTCTCTTCAGCTTGATGCTCTTGAGAGATAGTTTATTAGTATGTGTAGAAGACGTCGAGCTCTAGAACTTAAAAGAGAAGCGAGTTTTTGTATTTGCTTTCTATGCAAATAATGTGAATAAATTTTAAGTTGAAATAATTGTTTGGTTTGTTTGATCATCAATTAATTAAATCTCTTTGTTGATTTTTGCACATTTATCAAAGATTTAATATGGTTCTATAAACTGCAAAGAAAAAAAAAACCAAACTACAGGTTGATTTATACACAGACAGACAGACAGCGCTATATATCGAACAGGAATAATCAGAGACAACTCAAAAATGCACAGCCGGAGCCGGAGCCAGAGCCAGAGCCACAGCAGCTGTTGGTGGCTACTGCCATTGGCATTTGGTAAGTACAAAATCTACCAAATTACCCGTTTATGCCATACTAGTAGTATATTCGATAAACTCGTTTTGTGCTGAGTGCTTCATCAACGGGAGCAAGGTCGCAAATGTCGCTCAAAAGTATTGAGTATTAGCTAGAAATTATGCAACCTCCCCCGAGACAGCTGCATTCCTCTCTCAACCCCCATAAATCTGTCTCTGCATTACGAATTGTCAACAACGACCATCCATTGCCAATGGCTGCGCCAGAGTTGATCCAACAACAACAATTGTGGTCAGTCAATATGAAAATTATGTTTAAATACCTTTCCTTAGTGAAATGACAAAAATCCCAAATACGTGCGAATAGCGACGTTTGTTTCGCTTTCCGATGCGAAAATATGCGCGGATGAGCAATGTTCTCAGCGTTGTCGTTGTCCCACTGGTCGTTGCTCTTTTGGTCTGCGGCTAAGCTGCAGCTGTTGTTGCAACATTCTCTGGCGGACGGAGTAACTCCGCTAATGGAATGGTCTCCAAAATTATCATCATATTCATTGACAGACCATCGACATAGTCTGCGCATTACAACGTCGAGTAACGCTTCAGGATGTTGACCTGGCTATCTGTTATGCTGCAACTGTCTGTATGTGTGAGTGAGGAGTGGGAGAATGTTAGTCGAAGTGGGGCTGGTAAACGTGCTCCACTTGCAGTGCTCGGCATTTGCATTTGCAGATGCGAAATGTTGCGCTAATTTATGCAGTTCATCAGTGAGTGGAATGTACTTCGTGGGAGTTCAGGGAGCTGCTTTCCATAGACCTACTGCCTATTGCCTACATATGTTAAACTTCGGTGGAATGAGATTGTATTGCAACTGCCTCTGTGCTGAAACAGTAAAAGAACTTTATAATTTACACAGCTTATGCTCAGTTAAGCAGTTGATATATATATATATATATATATATACTATCAAAGGCAACAAAGTAAACAGAAAACACAAGGAAATCATTTATAGGATCAGAGAGAAGTGACTTGAGATAGTTCACGTGCCACTTGACTCTAAAACTTAACTCAAAAATGTGATTAATGCTCATAATAATGAAGTAAATACATACGTAAATATGTAAATGCAAAGTATCAATGATGTTTAAAAGCTGCGATGCTGTAATTACACATCCACATTCACTTTTCCAAGTTGGCTCAAACGGTTTTGCCTGTCACCTCTTTGTGTACAGATATCTCAAGATAGATTAGTTGAGCTCAATTTAAGCGGATGCGTAAGGAGCTTAACTGAAAACTAAAAAGCAGCTTTTGTGGAGGTCTTTTTAGTGAATGACTGGGAAAAATATGGAAACACTTTCCAAACTCTTATGCCAATAACTTCCTACAGCTAAGCTAAATGAGATATTGCGCCCAGCAGCAAGAGAAATAAATACAAAAATAGTCAAGTTCACTTTTACTAATTACCTGTGCGAGCTGTGTAAATTTGTAAACATTTCGCGAATTTTTACATCATAATTTTCGTTTGTCAACTCTGCGAGTAAGGGAAATGAACGAATTTTGTTATATTTTCGGCCAAGTCATGCGGACTTAACTTAAATGATGGTCATCGGGCAGGCGGCTGGCACAAGCGACCTCCAAAGTGTTTCAAGTTGCAGCAACGCCTATCATTGGGTGAGTTGCATGAGTTGCAGCATGAGCGGCAAGTTGCAGAAGGGGGCAAGAGGCAGCAAATGGAAAATGCTGTAACTGTTGAGAGAGTGGGCGCCAGTTAAAACAAGATTTTTCACTTGACGGCAGCGGAGTGGACAGACACTAGAGCGGCACAGCCTGAGCTGGTGAAAAGAAAAAGTAAAATGTTTGCCGAAAAATAGAAAAAACAAAACGTAAGAAAAGAAAAACTTATCCGTTGGCCGCGAGGCACTGCAGCAGTTAACGGAACCGACGAGTCGTTGTCGTTGTGTCAATGACTTTGAAATGATTTCAGCGCGAGTTTCTCATTTCGAATTTCACTGATCTGGGGACGGACGCATCGCATCGATGGCTGTGTATTGTCTCGCTGGCTGCGAGTCAGCAGCCAGTATACGGTCAGTACGTGAATTTGATTAGCAATTGGATAATTGATATAATGCCATTTTCAACTGTTGCATAGAGAAAAGAGAGTGCCACTTACAGTCGTTAACTGGCCACGTTCGTTACACTTTCGATGGCTCTCCATCTCCGTCTGATGCTATGAATGCAAATGAACCTCCTGTCTGCCAACTGAGAAATCTGTAATATCAGACAGCCAGTGAGCGGATGTGATGCATTTACTTTTAACCCAATTAGTAGCACCTTGGCTAAAAGCAAGTTGCGCAACACTTACGCAGCGAGCAATTGGCTGTGGCAAGTCAAGTTCAATGCTGCGCTGCTCTGGCTTTTCCACAGAGCTGCTGCCTACTTCCTGACTATCTCAGCAAATTTAAATGAATAGATTATGCATCTATAATGCGTTTGCATGTTGGCAGAAGCAATTTCACACTCTCGCCGCCAACGTGTGTTTAGGCCAACCGGTTGGTCGCCAGTTGGCCAGTTGCCCACTTTGCCGTCCTGCAGGCAATTTCACAATTACAACGCGACTCTCAACTATTGCAACATTATTTTGGCAAGTTGCTTTCATTTGAATTGGCTTTTCATTTGGCCATTTCTTGTGTTCAATGCTTCGCTTTGATTGTTTCATTGCCTCGGGCAAATTTACACAATTTTATAGAAAACAGTTAATAACTTGGCACCCCACAATTTGCCATTGCCACAAAGCAGATCAAGTGCTTAACTTAACCACGCGGAAGACATTTTTGCAGGTCATATGCAAATTTCATGCCATTAGCTTAGATTAGAACGTCTCAAGTCTCAACTCGTCTCATCGCCCTCAATGATAATTGAACGGAATGTGGATGTTTCTTTGATCTGAAACCGGTGAGCAATTTGATTTTATTACAATCTGATATTTTATGAAGTTAGATAAGAACTATTTAAATCTAAATTGGAAACGAAAACAGCAAAATAAACAGTTGCATAGATTTCAAATAACTTTGAAACAATTGTTCTAATTATAGAAATTCGATACGCTTTCAAATAATATGCATAATCCACAAATTTCATGGCAAATTTATAATAGCTGCTTCAATAAATAAAAACCAGAAGGTGGACATTTTGGACAAAACCGGTGTCAAGAGATATTTAGTATGTGCATTTCAAGATTAGAAAGGCAATCTAAAGAATTCTTCACTGTCTCTTGCCTTTGTTTTTTATGACAACACATTAATTATGAAGCGTTGCCAAATTCGAATGCTAAGAATTTAGAGTTGTTTAACCAAAAGAAAAAAACTCATTTGTTACCGTAGATAATTAACAAAACAACATTAACGAAATGTGTCATAATCATAATCAAAGACAACACCAAAAGCAATTACATAAAAACAAAAGAGCTAGGGAAAGCCCCCTCGTACGACTTTTCTTTATTTAAAATGAAAATGAAAGCTGAACTCAGCGAACCGCAGCGCAAATACTCTACAGCAGTTGCCCAAAGTATCTACAATGAGGAACTAAATGGAACTGGCCATAATCAAGCATTCTCAGTGGCGGTCTATCAAAGAATGTGTAAGGCAAATGTAAATTAAACCCGTTTACTGAACTGGTTTCGCGAACTGGCTAACAAGAGCATAGTGAAAGCCCAATGCAACTCAATGCCAACTCAAAGAGCTTGAAAATGGCAATACTAAATGAACCGAAACTACCCAAAGTTTGTTTATTCTTTCGTTTAATGAGGGGAACACTTACACTCCAATTAAACGTCACGCTCATAAAGAACATCAACACCACAATTCACACATATCGTATGCATAACCATTACACCCGACTCTCGCGAGGGTATACGTAAGTGTAGATACTCTATTTCATATATATTTCATGCATCGCTAAGCAAGCCGAACCGATTCCAAGCCAACTTGGTGTTACAAGCAAACAATTGAAAACTGGGCTAACAGCAATTGCATGAGCAGATGATGTCTGGCTCTGGGACCGCTGAGGTGTGTGAATATTTTTCAGTCATTACACGCATTTTTGGCAACAATAACCACATGACGCCGCCGTTGGCCAAATAAAGTCAAAAAGTGTCAACACATGATATGATTGTTGTTCACTTTACTTATACCTTAAACTAGCCAAAAAGGGGTATAACAGACGGTATCAAAGACTGGGCTAAGTTAAACTGAGAAACTTTAATATTATTTTGTTATAACAAGCAAAGAATAATCCTTATTATTAAGAATTATAAACTATTCAATTGAACTGAGCAGAGAATGTGAGATGCAAGTACAAAGCAGAGGTATCTTTGAAATAGCTAAAAGGGGTATAACTGAGAAACTATAATATGATTTGTTATACAACAAAGAAAATCCTTATTATACGATTATAAAGTAAACTGAGCAGAGAATGTGAGGCAATATAAAGCAGGGTATCTCACTCACTAGATATCGAAACTAATTAAAAGGGGTATAACAGACCCTCTTAAAGACTGGCCTGAGTCAATCTGAGAAACTATAATATTATTTTGTTATAACAAGCAAAGAACAAACCTTATTATGAGTGATTATAAACTAAACTGAGCAGAGAATGTGGAAGGCAACTGCAAAGTATAGGGTATTTCGCCGCCGAAAGCCCTTACTCTTTATGTTTTGATTTCTGCTTTTTATTTCTGTGTGTTAACTTGTGGAGCACTATTATTGAAAAGTGCAGAGAGTCGGTTAGTTAAGTGGGTAGACAATGTGTAATGCTAACCCAAACAAAACGTTGCATTTGGCAAGAGATTCCATTGATGTTGTTTTAGTTAGTTGATGTTGCTGTTGTTATTATTGTTATTGTTGTTGCAATGCTTATGGATGGCTCGTGCGTAACTGATTTTAGGCCTTTTGAGCGGGGTGAGGTGTTAAGTTTCCCCTCGCTCAACTGGAGACGAGTTGCCGGCGGTGTGATATAATTGTGCATTGTTTTTGTTGTTGCTCTGAAAGTTACACCTCAACTTCACTTTAGAAGTGCCATAATTAATGAAATAATTAACTAGAAATTGAGGTGCCATGCATGACATAAGACCTTAACAGATAAGTATATATATATCAGTGGAAAGTTGTTGGATGGCAGTCAACTTGTAGATCTGAATTCATTGAGAAAGTCGATGGCGGTCAGTCGTTGTGGCATTAATTATGGCTGTGACGGGTTATTGAACGTTTGCCAAATGATTGCACAAAAGGCATCATTGAAATTGTCCACTTGTTGCGATAATCACGTCATCAGCGATGCGATTCAATGGGTATGGTATAATTATTACTGCCATTTTCAATAAGCACTTTAAGAGACATTCCCCCCTTCACAGAAGTATTTGTCTTCGATTTGTTCAATTAGCTTGGCTTATTTTGGAATGGCTCTAAAATACTACAAGAAACTTAGTTTGCAATAGTTTATAGTTTACTTCATTAATTTGTTGAAATGATCTTGCTTTTTTGACAATTTCCAATTATAATTATACAAATAAATATATATGTACATATTTAGTGGACTATTAAAATGTTACGTTAATTAATATGACATTTGTAAATGTTGATTCAAACTCTGAACTCATCGCAAACAGATGTATGTTAATATTTATTTGTTTTTAAAAGGCTTGTGGCTACAACTTACACCACGGTTGACCCTCGGCCAACGCACATAACGGCACCAGACAATTAGGGAACTCAGCTTTTGGGCAAATCATTTGCATAGCTTAAACACAATTAAGATAAACCAACTAACAAACGTATGCATAATTTCAGCTGAAGGTCAGCTTAATTATTATAATACAATAATCTATAGTTGCTGTTACTTTGCGTAACTTTTACTAGCTTCGAGTCGATACCTAGTAAAATGGCTAATCGAATTTGGTAATAAAATCAGCAGAAATGCTGCTAGCTTGCAAACAAGATTCTCAACACCTCGGTGCTTAATCTACAGTTAGGCAATTAATTAGCTCGTTAAGCTTGCAGACTGGACTTTTTTTTGGCATGTGCCCAGACCACTATCTAAAGCCAACGATCTCGAGCAAACAATTAACCATTCAACAAGAGCCAAGAGCGGTGGCTCTGCGGTTGGCTTGCCTATAAATTAGGGGCAGCATTTGGTGGCGTAGGCGATGACTAGACACATGCCATGTTAACAAATGCCAAAAAGTGCTTTAAGTTGCCTTTTAAATGTAACTTTAATTAATTAAAATGCTGCACATAGTTTTTGTTAGCCAACGTTCAGGCCAAATACAAAAAACTTGTCGCATTCGCTCGCATTCTTGCAAATTATGAACGTTTACCTGGGAGTTATTTATGTTTTTTTCTGTTATTTGGCCAACGAAATTCTCGCAATTGTCAATTGAAAAGTGCACAGGGTCAGTTTGTGGTGACGGTCAGCTTTCTGGACAAACCTTGACCTGCGGACAAGTAAAGCTGTGACCCAACTTGTAATTTGCCACACGCACTTAAGCATCTGTTAAGAAACCAACTCTCATCATTTATAATTAAATGCATCTATGAGATACGCTCTCCAACTTAAAGCGTTTAGTTAACATTACCTTAATTGTTTCCTGTCGCAGCCTTCACTTATTTCATTTCAGTCAATGTCGTTATTATCATACATCTTGAGCAATTATGCTCAGATTTGAATGAATGGCATTTAAGCAGTAAGTTCTCTTAATAGTTTCACTCTCGCTGGTGTCGAGAAATGCCATCAACAACTTAGGTTTAGCAAAGTAACTAAGAGTACTTGAAAGGAAAGACACTTAATATCTATCCAAACACAAGCTGAGTTGAGCAATTCGCTTCGCTACAAATTAAACAAATTTAACAATATATTTATTTATTTCTTTTTATTTCCGTCCCTATATTAAGCTCATTCAGTCGTTATGAAAGTGGGAAGCAGAAGTAAGCATAAATTAATTGAATTAGGTAAATAAATAAATAAAGGTTTGCCTGCTTGGTAATCTTTCTCTTTTCGGCTGAACTACAACAAATATTTGAGTATTTCCCCTCGGCTCACTGGGCACGTTTTGATTAACAAATTTCGTTCTGGAGATTAAGACGTTTGCGGTGTCTGCAAAGCTGTTATTAGTTATGGATTGCATTAGGCCAGCCCAGCCCCCTTAAAAAAACGTGACTGTGACGAACTAATTAACAACATTTGGCATTACATATTAGCTAAATCAACCCAAAAGTGACAGTTCATTCTAAAATGGACACCCAGCGATTAATTCTGAACTTTGTCGACAGGCAAAAACGTGGACTAATTGCCATTTAGTGATCAAAAGCACGGCAAATGACCTCGCTTTGAGTCCATGTAGCACACAAAAGACAATGGGCACTCTCTATGAGTATTAACGTCAGAGACTGGCGCATGACCCCTGTAGTTTCCGCCTTCAATTAATTTACGTTCAATAGGAACAGAAATTAACTAACAAATCATAAGGCGACAGACATCTTAGACTTAGACTGGCAACTTTGAGTGCCACAGTCTGGCGGCGCTGCTTATGTCCGTGGTCAAAACTGAACCACATTTAGCAGCCACAGCGGGCCAGCTGCCAATAGGCAGCTTGACGACCTTGATGAAGCCATTCGCATACACGAGCACGAAATCTAGGCGATCTCTCGGAATCGATCGATCGACCGATTTTTGTGCCGCTGCAAATCAATCGGAGCCGCCATTAAATAGTAAAGTTTTTCAGCCGTCGTCTAATTTATGCAATGTTTCCATTTTATCTTTTGTCTGTGCTCTGCGCTTCGGCTGTAAGTGAATTATATTTAAATTTGTTTGGCTTGGTTGCGCTTCGAATGATAATAATCACATTTGGATTTGCCTGTCGACTGACGACTGTTGCTGTTGCTTTTACTTTGCACTGCAGAGCAAATAAATAAATTACATTTAATTTGCGTAATCAGTTTTCAATGGCATTCGCATTGAAAGTTTATTGTCTGGAAAATTTCATTATGCAATTACAGCTTGCAGGGGGAAAGGGGAAGAATTTAAGCGACAAATATCGAAATTACAATTGTTGTTGTTGCCGACCTAGATGGCCAGCTAGATTAGCGGTCTCTTAGCAGCTTTAGGCAAGTCCATAAATTAATCGCATTTACAACAACTGTCAGCGAACGGCGGCGAACCAAAAATCGTGCACAATCCTGTCTCATGGCTCATATATGTCCCGTGGGCGGCATTTAGATATGGGGACGGGGGGTCAAGCGTTTGGGTCACCTACAGCAGCCCCAAAAAGCGAATGGGAAGACTAATTGCTGTTTATTGCAAGTTGCAACTGAAGTGGCATGACTCACCTCAATCCTTTGCACTACTTGTAGTTGAGGAAATCGTTTTGTTTAACACAATGGAGGAGGAAGTATTTATGTAAATATTTACAGATCTATGCTCAGCTGGCTATGAAATGCGATCTCTTAATGAAATGCAGCTGGTTGAAATATGTAAATTCGTCTATCGAGGGCAGAAAGTGTAACAAGGGCCAAGAGTCAATGCACTGAGACGCATTTCATTTGCATGCAATTAGCGGTGAGTGATAAGCGAGCGATAACAGCTTTATGTGATTGTCTAGCCGATACTGCATTAGGTGCAATATCATAAAGAGCAATGCGCTAATTCATAGTCACTGCATTTTTAGGTGAACTGAATGATAAGCAGATACACTCATAGCTATGAGAAGGGGCAGCTGGGAACGGCAACGAGCAACAAGCAGACTTACAAATTGAGCTCGCTCACTTTTCTAGGCGATTGGAAGTCAACTTAACAATTCTAGAGTTGACAACATGCCCGGGGATTGTGACTTTGATGAACGCAGTTTGATTGCCAGTTTCTTAAATGGGCGTTTGGCTGTGACTGTTGGCGATTGGTGGCACAACAACAGCGCTTGAAATGCTTATAATGTTTTTAATGGTCGTCAGTGGCAAAGCCAGGCCTACAGAGTCAGCAAACGTGCAACATTGCGACATTTGCAAACGAAACTAAACGATACAATTCAAAAAAAAAAATAAAAGCAATAATAAAAACACAAACCCCCCATTCACTTTTCTGGCCTGACTAAGAAAGGAAAACGTGGAAATCAACAACAGTTCAAACATTTTTATATCATTTTTTTCTTTGCATTACTTAAATAAATTTGTTATAGCAATGGCAGACCGTTTGCTAACCAACTAAATATCAGACGGATGTTTGCCGGACAAGCAACAAGTAACAAGCAACCACAAGACACCTGTTTCAATGTTGTTATTATTATTTTATGGCTTTTCAAGAACGCGATTGAGCTGCGAAGTATGGGAATTAATTGGCATTGTAATGGAAACTGTAGAGCACAGTTTGGCTGAATAACTTAGAATAAAACACCAAAGAAATAGATACGGATCTTTGATCAGACCATAAATCAATATTAGGTATAAGTATTCTCCAAGTAACTTTGTGGTTTCTTTATACAATGGTTAATACTTTTATGAATAGTTAATAAAGTGATTTTAGAATGGCAACTGTTACCATCTCTCCTTCTCTCTTCTTCAAGCCAAGTTCTCATCGTTTGTTTGTATTTCCTTTTCATATCTATCGCAACTTTCACTGGCCAAAACGCCAGAAGTTAAACATGCAATATAAATTATAAACGTTTGCTCTGTTTAAGCCAAGTCTTATGCAAATGTATCAAAATGCTTAGTAATTTGCGTTGACCTCAAGTCGGTTTAAACCAATCTACGTTTGTTGTAGTCGCAATTCTTCGCACTTTACGAGTAGTTAGCTAATATTTTGGCGCAAGCTTATTGCATTTACTGGACACTGTAATTTGCCACCAACAAATCGAGACCCGTGGCACAGCACGGCGCATGTGCAACCGACAGACTGCAATTTGAGATTTAAGGGGGGGTTGTAAGGGGAATTGTAATTGAAGAAACTCGGTTGGACTTTATGGTTCAGACAATTTGAGCCATAAATGGCCGAAAAAGACAGCTTACAAAGCTGTGGCGTCTGTGGCTGTTATAATTTGGAGGCAAATGGTTACCCATGCTTCGGTTGGGGATGCGGTGGGTGGCCTAAGTTGACCGCCGGCGATTGTCGGCGCGGCGTGGTCATAAAAATGCCCCAAAAATACAAATCAAAACGGTGATGACAAAATTAAAATTCATTTACGCTCAAGTAAATATTTACGCAATAAATTTGCATTTAATTGCATTTGTGAAGCGCCGCGAATGGAACACGAAAAGCGCCACAAAACATTGGCTAAAATCAAATCAAATTTGAAAACATGCCACAAAATGCAGTCCAAATGCCAATTGCAGGCTGTAGCCCAATATCAAATGCCCAATACCCAATACCCAATACCCAAATGACCATTACCATTACCAATGAGAGTGCTGCAAATAGACGCAAACAATTTGTGCGACGTATCGAAATCTAATCAAATTATGCGCCAGAAATGTCGAAAAAGCGTGAAATGTTTCGCCAGCGGCCAGAGGTGCCTATTAACCCTGGACGGGACGGGTTGAACAGCAGTTGGCAGCATCGAGGAGGCTGAGAGGCATTGGTGTTGGTATTGGGCCTGGGTTTCGAGCACCTGACCGACCGGCCAGCCAGCTAGCCAGCGAGGCAGGCTTCATCTGGCTGCGAAATCGCGTCAAAATTGCACCAAATAAGAAGCGATTCACAATTCATTGGCAAATGTTATGCAAAATGTTCGCAAAAGTGCTTGGCAAATAACGTGTGTAGTGTATCTGAAATCTACACACGCACACATATACGCAAATGTATCTGTATCTGTATCATCATCTATGTATGATGGGTAGCTCGCATTTTTGGTGCGCTTCAGTGAGCGCTACAATCAGGAGTTTGGTTTTTGTGCTGTTTTGTGTTTTGTGGCTAAAATGTTTTTATGCGGTTCGCTTAATGTGTTTTAGCCATAAACCAACTCACAACAGCTAAAATTATCAACCATACTAGCAACAGCAACAGCAACAATGGACAACTGTTTAGACAACGAATCATACTCAAACTTCATTTGGTGATTCCCCATTCTGCTGCTTCTTGTCAGACTGCATATTTGGAAAGGGGTTGATTATTTGTTTTGTGCGCCTAATTGCATTTTCCACATACTCCACACACACACTGAATGAGTGTGCGTGTGTGTGTGTGTAATTGAAATAGAAATGTGTATATATAAAGTGAACTATCAGATTTGCTAACAAACCCGCCAGAAGAACAGACATCTTTATAACACTTTTGATATCTGAATATCTTAGTTACATTTAGGTTGTTTTTTCACAATTCTTTCCAATTGCAATCGAATTATATTGTAATTAGAAGATTGCCAATTCAATTTGACAAACAGAGTCGCAACAAATCGATCAGAAAATTGTCGAATTGATGAAAAGCGCAATAACAGACAAAGGATTTTTCAAGCTTAAGTTGAGTTGCACCAAAGTGAACGGAAGTTGCCCGACAACTTTCCACAAACAGTGCACAAGGAAAGAGAGAGAGAGAGAGAGGATGGGGTCAATTTAATAAGCCGTTGCAATAGCAACAACAGAGCGTCCACATTGATGCATACGTATCCTCAGATGCATGCAGCCATGAATCTGACACGTTGCCTGGAAATTAATTCGAAAGCAGCCAGGTTGGGGACCTCTGAGCACATGAGATGGATGAGACCATGCACAACATTTTAGTGCCGCCGGCAAGCTAACACACACACACACACACACACGCACACAGGCACATATTAATTAATTCAAAATTGCATTACGCATACGCACAGGTGTACAGGCTCTGCTCAAAATAATCTATACCGATTTGAGCTGTGCCAAGCCACACATGCAGCTGCCGCTGCCTCTGCCGCTGCAATGCATGGACAACAACAAAAAGAGTCGTAAAATAAAAACACTTTGGCAATAAAGAAAACAACAAGACTAACGAACCAAAGAACGAGAGACCAACAACGGCTACAACACTTTGTGATAGCCAAATTAAGGCTGCACATGGCCAGATTCAGTTAGCTACTGTCAGGCAGCCTAGTGGGTGTGTGCACTGTATAACACACACGTTGAAGACTGTGCGGGGGAGGGGGCACTTAAGCTGCCCGCGCTCCAATGCAAATTATCTATCCCAGAGCTCCGATTTGGCTCGTATTCTCGTACTTTCGGACACTTATTGTTTCACTGTCGTCTGGAGATTGTCGGCGTCGACATTGCTGTTGCTGTGGTTCGTGTTGTTGTCGTTTGCGTTGTCATGGCTGCCAATTGCAAGTTTGCAAGTTTGCAAGTTTGCAACACATGCCGCCCAGGATTATGGACACCAAACAAGCCCGATCCGACTAGAGATGGAACAAGTGATGGCCACTTGAATTGATCTGTCGAATATTGGAATTCAATATATTAATATTCAATTTAACAAAGCAACTCAACTTGAATTACGTTTAATTACATGTTGAATTTCCCCCGTTTTCACGCGCTGTGAAGCCGAATGAAGTCGTGATTGTCGCTTCATAGAAAACACAAGTTTTGTCCATCTCTAGGCATTTGCTTGGCTTCGTCTCGGCTCAACAAGCGCAGCCACACACAGAGTACGATAAACAATATGAAGAAACATTTGAAAATTTGCTTAATGCTATTTTATAATAGTTTTTCCTTAACGGTTATGAGAGCGCTGTGTCTGCTTTTAGGCTATGGCGATGGGTCTCCACAAAAGAGTTTTAATTGCTGGTTGGTTGGTTGTTTGCTTGGTTGCACAACTCGCAACTTGCAACGATTTGGAAGAAGCAAATCATCGATTGACAATTTTTATTTATCATTTAGGGCAATGGACAATTGACCTCACTATGAATATATATATGTGTGGCACATAAATATCCACAGATATATATTTATATATATATATACACATAGTAGAGATTTGAAATAGCTATATATCTATAGACTATCTGATAATACAATTTCAAGTTACACCAAAAAGCGAGTCCAGCACATTTCCCATCCTCTCGCTCAAGTGGAGGCCGATGGACGCGGCTCCTCAATAGATAGCAGCCATTTGCAATTGAGGATCTCGCGCAGATCCCAACGTGTGGCAGCATCTGGTTCCAGCAACACCGCCACTGTGGCCTTGGCATGAGTCGAAATCGCCTCTTGCAGCTTGCGGCGAAAGGCGAACTTCTTGCCGCGCTGATCCTCCAACAGTTTGGTCAGATTGCTATCATCGAATGGCATTTTGGCGTTCATCATTATGAACAATATGACCCCCAACGACCAGGCATCAGCCAGCTTGGGATCGTAAGGAACCCCACACACAACTTCAGGTGCCGCATAGGCAGCTGATCCACAGTAAGTCTCCGACTTGATTTGATTTCCGCTCTCATCGCGGCAATAGCGAGAGAACCCGAAATCGGCGAGCTTAACATTGAGACGCTTCGAGAGTAGAATATTCTCGCATTTGAGATCTCGATGGGCTATTTCATGGGTGTGGAGGTAACGTAGAGCCTTTGCCATTTGGAAAAACCAGACCTTCGACTGCTTCTCTTCTATGGGACCCGACTTCTTGATGTGCGTCAAGAGATCGCCCTTCTCGGCATAGCGCATAAAGATGAAGATCTTTGGGCCGCGCTGCAGGATGCTGTGAATTTGTATGATATTAGGATGGTCCAGTTTCGTCAGGATCTCGAGTTCGCGTGGAAAAAACTTGTGCACAAAATCGGAAGGCGCCTTCGCCTTGTCAATGATCTTGCAGGCCAAATTGACGCCGTGTCCGCTTTCGTCTGCATAGCCAGCGGTGATCACAGTGGCATACGAACCTTCGCCGATCTTATGGCCAATATTGTAGCCCCTCTGAGCCAATGCATCAATGTCAGAGCTGCGTGTGGTCAATTGTCGATTGCCTGCATAGTTGGACATGTTTCACGGGAAACGAGCTGAATCGGTGTGTTGCCAATGATTGTGGTATTTAACCAACTGCATACAATTAATTACAAGAACAATTACAATTAGGATCATCGATTCTTCGTGCATATGTCATATTTACCAATAAGTTGGTCGACCTCACTAAACTTGAATTTGATGGTACTATAATATAAGATTAACGAAATTTCCTATTCCAATCCAGAAATTTTGACAAAACTACAAACGTTGTGAAAGAGCAAAGACAAATAATAAAATAACTGAGACACAAATTGGAATATTATTGAATTTTGCTTGAGTACTGCTACGTCTACTGAGGTTTCCAAAGAAATGTGAAGCAATTGAACAGAGATATTAAATGTTTTAAACGAAACATTTACAGAATGCATATTACACAGATTGTAAACAAGAAGTTTCCTTCTTAATTTATCATTAAACACTTCATATTTATCTTTTCCCCCTTTAATGTACTACATTTAATCATTATTAGAAAATTAGAATAACTCAATTCGAAAGTAATAGACCTTCTCGATTCGAAATAGCTCGGTTTAAAATGTCATTTTCATATTCAAGTTGTTATTTATCTATAAACTGAACATTTTTCCACTTTTGTTAACATTTTTGGATTGAAATAGAAAATTCCGTTAATTTTTATATAAATAGCAACATCAAATTCAAGTTTAGAAATATCGACCAATGTAAAGGTAAATAAATCAATCATCCAAGAATACACACACACCACAATAAATAATTAGCTCAATCATACAGTTGGCAACAATACACAATAGGGAATATATCGATTCTGTCGTCTTCCACTAAAACATGGCAAATCTCGCAAGAAATAGCCAGCAGCACACGCGCAGCTCCGACGTGGAGGCATTGGGCTTACAGGGCTATAAACTTGGCCACAAGATTGGCGAGGGATCCTATGCAACAGTGATTACGGCAAGCTACTGCGACGAAGCCGGTAACAATGCGGATTTGGCATGCAAAGTAATTGACAAGGCCAAGGCGCCAACAGACTTTGTGAACAAGTTCTTTCCACGCGAACTAGATATCCTGACCAAGCTCGATCATCCCAATATCATACAGATCCACAGCATCCTGCAGCGCGGCCTGAAGATCTTCATCTTTATGCGCTATGCGGAGAAAGGCGATTTGTTGTCGCACATTAAGAAGACGGGATTCATTAAGGAGAAACAGTGTAGAATCTGGTTCCTGCAGATGGCCATGGCTTTGAAGTATTTGCATAACCATAACATTGCCCATCGTGATCTCAAATGCGAAAATATTCTACTTTCGGATCACTTCAATGTTAAGTTGGCCGACTTTGGGTTCGCTTGCTTCTGCAGCAACGAGAAGGGAGAAAAGCTGGCATCGCAGACGTATTGCGGCTCAGCCGCGTATGCCGCTCCAGAAGTTGTGAGTGGAATACCCTACGATGCACAGCTGGCGGATTCCTGGTCATTGGGTGTCATACTGTTTATAATGTTAAACGGCAAGATGCCATTCGATGATAGCAATCTGACTAAATTGCTGGACGATCAGCGCTGCATGAAGTTCGCATTCCGGCGCAAGCTTCACGGCGTTATTTCCCCTCAAGCCAAGGCTACGGTGGCCGTGCTCCTCGATCCAAATGCCGCCACTCGCTGGGATATGCATGAGATTCTCAATTGCAGTTGGGTGCTAATGGACAAGAATCAGAATGTTTGTGTAAAATGAAGCTCGAAAGTCAGTCGAACTTGGACTCCGCATCGCCTCGCATCGCATCAATGTTAAATAACAAACAGAATTGTCAAAGATCAGTGTAAGACATAGAGTTCAGTCTGAAGTCTATGACGATAGAGAATCTTTATCGGAAAGACAGAATCTAAAGTTAGTTAAGTGGATTTTCACATTGGCGTCCCATGTATCAAATAAAATATTGGCAAACCAAAAATGTTTTGAAAAACTATAAAATTTTAAAGAATTTCTTAACTTTTATGCAATAAATGACATTTTGAAATTGAATTTCGATATTAATTAATTAAATTATATTGGAAAAGCATCAATGATCGGCTAATGAATCTCTTAACTTTACAGCAGTTGCAATTCTACTGCCGCTGCCGAATGCCGTGAATGGAAGCAACCACAGTGGCGTCATTGCCGACGCAGAGCTCAGTGCGTCGGAGCGCAATCGTCGTCTTATTCCCTACATGGCCTTCTATCTGCCCGCACCGGAGTTGCCCATTAATCAGCAATATGCTGTGAAACATGCCTCGGCTGCTGGCAACGCACAGCTTCGGCCACCAGTTGCAACACCTAGTCGCATACCGGTACCGATAGCTTATATGCCACAAGCGCAACATCAGCCTCAGCCAGTGCCACATCCGCATCCACATCATCAGTCACAGGCGCCGCACTATCAGCAGGGCGCAGCCGACTTATACCATGCGCTGGCTATAGGCGGACACCCGCATCAGGGCTTGTCACCTGTCCATGGTAAGGAGTCGTCGTTGCCGGCAGATACGGGCGCCACATTTATTGCCTACAAGCCATTGAACCCAACACACAAGGCAAGTACTTGGATTGCGCATAAATAAAGTGAAGTAATCGTGAAATTCATAATCTGCAGCACAAGACTGTGCAGCACTTTCCGCCGCTGACCCAGGAGGAGCAACAGCAGCAGCAACACCAGCAGCAGCAGGAACAGTTTGAGCTGCTTCCTCCGCCGCCGCAGTTCCATCGACAGCGTGGTAAACAATCAAAAGTCAATTTAACACCGTTTACAGCGCAGAATACTCTGCCGGGACACTTTATGCCCATTATTTATACGCCAGTGAGCAAGCCAAGCATCAGCTCCAACGACAACAACAACAACAACAACAACAATGAACTGCATAATGGCAATACAATCAATTACAACAAGAAGACGTCGCCAACTGAAATTGTTTACCATAAAAATTCCCATCAAACACAAATTGTTTCGGATTATGCACCATCCGGAGTTGCATCCTCGGCGGAGCAGCAGGAGAGGCAGGAGGCGGTGCATGCAACGCCAAGGTAAGATTTATACTACCACATCTTGCGCTGACATCGCATCTCGAATGCTGTATCTATCTATCTATCTATCTTTAAGATACATTGCTTGCATAGCTTTTCTGATTTCGCTTTCGCATGCCATACAAAACAGTAGCTTCCCAAATATGAGTACTCTTTTGGTAGATTCTCACAGACACGCCCACTTAGCCCGATGCCTCCCACAATTGTTGTTATAGCATTTGCAATTCCACTTTGGCATACAAATTAAAAATGATGAACCAATTTCGTCAGTCGCTTGAGCAGCACGAGAATCGAATACCCTGCTTTAACCTTTTCTTGCTCGAACTTTCATCGGATACAAATTTCAATTTACAATCAGAAATGTAAACAGATTCGTTAGAGAATTAATTAGTAATTAACTTAATTAATTATGTTAGAATTGTATCAGCTTTGGCACAATTCCCTTGATTTAATTTATTTATTGTTGTGACATAATTACGACACGTCAGAAAATAACAACTTTAAGGCATTCCGAGCGAACATGCAGCGCAGAGTTGCAGTGGCAGCAGCAGCACCACAACAGACGTTGCACTCGTTGCATGCAATGCCCTTGGGCGAAGAAATCAATTGCATTTAATGCATGGCTCAACCTCTGTTTCTGTTGCTGTTTCTGCTGCTGTTTCTGCCTCTGTCGGCGTCTCAGTGTCTGACGACAATATTGTTGTTGGTGACGTAAGAAGCAGTTCGATGTACCCTACGAGGCTCCGCCAATGGGCAAAGTGGAGGTGCAACGTGCAGCGTGCAACGGTGCAATGGTGAGTGGGGCGACCAACGATAAGGACGTTTGCTTCGTGTTCATCTCGTAATGTTCAAATTGCAAAATCATGTCATATATATAACCGCGGGCTGTGGTCAACACAATTGGCCAACGGACAGGTCGCAGGCTTCTGTTTTTACAAACCTACTTGCCCCAATCTTTGTGGCCGACCCTTGCGTCCCTGCTCAACTTACACACAAATACAAATACACAACATTCATATGCTTCTGCTTGCCCCACAGTGTTGGCTATAATGTGTACAATGAGCCAGCCACTGTCCCTGCCACTGCCACCACATCCTCATCGTCGACCTCATCGAAAAGCGCATTGAGAGTACATCAAAAGTCGCCGGCCGACTATGGACACGTAAGCAAATATGAGAGTTACTTCCATGTGACGCCGGATCAGCAGTTGACGCCGCAGGAGAAATACGTGCTCTACTTGCAGCAGCGCATGAAGCTGCAGCGCCAACAGCAAAAGCAGCAGCAGCTGCAGCAACAGCAACAACATCAGCCTGATAGATACCATCATGGCACAGATGATTTGCATCATCAGCCAGCGCAAAGCAATACAAAAGCTGGCAAGCATCCACAACATAGTCACCCGCATACACAACCGCCACCACCACCATCACACCACACTCAGTTACACAATTACAATGGGCTCTTTGGCCGCCCAGAAGCCGGGGCTGGCCCCGGTCAGCAATCGCATCAACAGGTGCTGCATATTCCCTTACGCGCCCTCATGGGTCAACTGCATGAGCAGCCAGAGTACGCAAAGGAGCCGCTGCTCGGGTAAGTCCATTCGATTCCCCATGTAAGAGAGCTCTGCTTAAGCAGGTTAAGGTTGCGCTTCTTATGCATCGAGCCAAATAAACATGGCTAATATTGCATTGTGCTTTGCTTAGGTCACCCGCCCCTCCCCATTTCATTGATTATCTCATTGACGGGCCACGACAATCGCTGGATGAGGAGCAGCATAAGCAACAGCATCAGGAGGTATCGCCATCCCGGGCACCACAGCACGCATATATACTGGTGACCACTCCAGCATCATACCAGGATCATCCACAGGCACCACAAGTCCATGATTTGACCCCGAGCCGGGCTCCCGTTGTGTATAAACACCAGCCCACACTGCGACTGCAGCCTGTGACGCCTGTACATAAGTACAAGGCCACCAGGCGACCTGTGTATATCACGCCACCCACTCCCAGTGAGACTGTGAAGATCACACCCAAGTATGTGTATGTTTCCAGCAAGCCACCATCGGCACCCAGCGAGTTGCCCAGTCGTCCAGCGCCCACATCGCCACCAATTAAGCTGAAGCCCGTCTACAAATATGCATCGGATCATCCCCAAGGACAGCCCACTCCCAGCCAGGTGTATGCCGCCGATGATGCGGATCAGCTGCCCGACATTCGAACCTCATCGCTTGCAGAGATTCTGCATAAGCTTCAGGCGAGCAATCACTTGCCACAGACCCTCACACCGGACAATATTGACAACTCGATCAAGACGCTGATTCGCATCCTACAGAATCTAAAGCAGACGCAAACTATTGTGCCGAATCCTCCGCAACATCATGAGGCCAAGCCCAGCAGCAGCAGCAGCAACAATAACCACGATTATGACTACAACACGGACACAGAAGAGGAGCATCCGCCAACAACAGTGGCAGATTCTGCCGAAGCAGATCTGCAACGTTTGAGCAAGCCAAGTAAGTATTCTTATTTGCGGGTATAGGATTCACGAGCTAATCTCTTATGTTATGTATCTAGATAAGCACCCAGGACCTACCACAGGACGCGCTGGCATTGACTATCCTAACTACTCGGAGATTCCAAAGACGAGCTTTGAGTGCACACAGCAGCGTTACAAGGGCTTCTTTGGCGATCCGGAAACTAATTGCCAAGTGTGGCACTACTGTGATCTAAATGGCGGCAAGGCCTCCTTCCTGTGCCCCAATGGCACAATCTTTAGTCAGGTAGGTTGCTGACTTCTTCCAGTTCCTTAAGCTCGAACGTAAACCATGTTCAACCCTCACAGATTGCGCTGACTTGCGACTGGTGGTTCAATGTCAAATGCTCGACAACATCGCAGCTGTATGTCCTGAATGAGCGTCTCTACAAGTACATATTGCCATTCAATCCGAAGTTCCCGGAGGATTACAATGGACCCATTGTTGATAAGTAAATGGGACCGAAGACTTATGCAATAAATGATTTAACAATTTTTCCCATTTGCCCGATAGATACTTGGCTATGAAGTTTCAGGAGATGGAGGAAAAAATGCGAGTGGAAAAGCAACGGAAAGTCAAACAGCAGGAGGAAAAACCCGTTGCCAGAGATGAGGTATCCACACCAGCATTGCCCAAGAACCACAAGCCATCGCCAAAACAAGGCAGCGGCATCAATGCACAGGTTTATGAGCAAAGCTCGGAACGGAATCTGCTCATCGATGATGAAATCGACGACATCTCGGAACGCGGCACATACGACACGTATGGTCAAGCTCCAACCACAGTTATGGTACCGACAACCACGTCACTGGATAGTCAAACGTTGGGGCTTAGGCCCATAGTTGTTTCTTCCACGCCGGGACCACAATTTGGTGAAGAACCAGAGTTGGAATCAGACCCTAACCTTGGCGGAGAACCGCCAGAAGAATCAGAAAGCAGCGAAGAGGACAAGTTGCAAAGCTTAAGGGACACAAATGCGGTTGCCGGCGAAAAACGGCTCGAGACCACAAAAGTGAGCGTTGAGAAACAGGAAGTGATTGAGATTAAGGCGGACGGCAATACCGGTCATCTAATGCCCCTCAGTAGCATGACGGAGGGCAGTGAGCAGTCGGGAGAGAGTAAAGAATGAGGAGCAGGGTCTGGTGAAGAGAATGCTTGCCATATTTGTAATGAGAATTCTTTGCACTTGTTCGTTTCGGTCGGTTGTACGTCTTAAATTATTCTTAGCGAGCGATTACTGTAAATAGCTAACTGTAAATGAAACTATACCTATAGGAATCAACTAGATATATGTGTACGCATATGTAATAATATAAATGACAAGTATTAAGTAAAATTGGTTGAATTGCTCACCATTTGTGAATTGTTTAGCTGCAAGAGTGCCGCATCTATTGATTGGATAGAAGCTGGTATCTCGGGCACATAGCGTTGGTTCTAGAAATTAGCATAACTTTAGTATTTGTCAGAGTATTAGTAATAATAACTATCTTATAGTCCTGCAGAGGGCATTCATTGAATCTACGGAACTTCAGCCGCAAGAATGCACACTGCAAGATTAAAAAGAAACGAATGCCAACCAATTCGGACACTAAGCACATCTTGTGATTGGTGTGATACATGGTAGAGCACACCTTGCAGCAGGTGCGCTTGCACTGATTACAGAAAATATCAGCAGGCTTCTTGTGATCGCCGCACAGCATCCGGTCGGGCATGCAAAAAATGTCCTTGCCAACGCGAATGCCCTTGCTTGGGCGCTTATTATCGGCCAGGCGCTGGAATTGATGCTTCTTGAGCACTCGACTGTGCTTATGGACCATATCGAAGCAACGCTTGCAGTAGAAGGCATTGCATTGGTTGCACTCGCCTTTGGCAGCACAGCGGTTGCATTCGCTGCACTTTGTCTCCAGCATAATGTCGCTCACGGTGGAGCGCAACAGGGATTTGTTAACTGATTCCACCGAGTATTGGCGATAGTAGTCCAGACTATTTGCCTCGCCCAGCACATGATAATTGAGTTCGTAATAATCGCGAAGATTTCCAGCAGCTTTTGGATCCTTGACATTGATGGTTGGTGGTGCTGAGTTAAAGCACACAGCGCACTTAAAGTCAATTTGCTGCCGGTGCGTCGATACGCAAAATTCGCACATACTGTGACCGCAGGGCAGTAAAAACGGCCGATGATTCTCTGACAAAACAGATAACAATTTAAAAAATCACTTATAATCTGCTAAGAAGCAGCACAAAGCAAAATAGAAGAGAGCGCCGAGCCAACTGTACAGAATATAACGGGATATTTGACATACACATACACATGTGCATGTGTATGTGTACATGCATACATATTTATGAAGTGAATTCTCAGAAATACTCACATGTATTGTACATGTATGCACTTGTGAATTTACTCATTGACATCTCAGCATATCAAAGAAATTCATTGTGCTTCTGCGTGATGGAAATTTCCAATTTATTCAAAATATTCTTACCTGCTACACCTCCCGGAGAATGCTTATGCGAATATTCGCGTGAGCATTTTGGGCAGCGCAGTTCATTACGCAAATTGGCTGCGACGAATTTGCGATCAAACAACTTCACACCGCTATCGTCGCTAATCATTTTAAATATTATTTAAATCAATTATTTTGGTTTAATTTAACGATAACGCACTCTTCAATTCATTGAAACGTAAAAGTTTTTAAATCAAATGAATTATCCGGCTAAGTTGCAGTGCTCAATAATTCCAATAGGTATCAGTGTTGCTTCGGGGCGCTCAGATTACTGGTTCCTTTAGACAAAGCTAGTTCCTGGAACTAGCGCTTTCTTAATATGTTTCAAAAGACAATATTAAACTTAAAAAACAATTTTTGAAATAACAAGGTCCAAGAAAATATTGTTTGTTACTTAATGCAGAGTGATAATATTTTCGCCATATTTGTACTTATATTATCTGCTTGAGTTTGGAAACTTTCTTGATTGTGATCAGCAGACCATCTTAATATGAAATGCAACTCGGCCTTTAACCGTAATAAATTGGGGAAGAGAAGCTGATAATTCAAACTCACCTTTAAAACTTACATTCGGCTAAAGATTCCATTTAAATTAATTTAATAAAAATTACAACCAGTTAGCAATTTATTTATTTATATTTTTAAACCGCACCAAAATTTGCCATACCCACAAAATAAAATAAAAAACTGTTTTTAACCGAACATGGAATCCATTAGAGCACTTTGACGATCGCGGCGATTCGATTCATCCTGCCTGAATCGACGTAATTCCTCGTAGACTTCATCATCAGTTTCCTGAATGGAAAAATGTGCTGTTACATATGTACCGCGGGATATTTACAATGAATACTTACAAAGATATAACGACAAATGGGACAGGAGTTTGCCTATGAGTGTGTAAAGACGGCATGCTTTACTAAATATCGAGAAAAGTTTACGCTTTCAAACAATTACGTTACCTTCTTGAGCCATAGCAAAATGCACTCCTCGTGGAATTCGTGCTTGCAAGGCAGGACCTTAAATTTGTCGCCAGCCTCAGCCTGTTGCTTGCACACAGCACATTCAAAATCCGGATTTACCTCCTCAGCAGTAATTTCGTGAACCGGCAGCTCTGCTATCACGCGCTTGGAGGCCTCGGGTACCTCAATTTCCATGTCGATGCCGTTCATTATGGCAAGCACCTGGAGCCGGCGGTAATGCCGATCGAAATCATTGGCACCCTCGGGTCCAGTGGGCGTATGGCCCAGTTCGTCAAAGTAATCGGCCATGGATGTTTCTCTGGAAAGTGTATGCAATTGGAAGAATTACGACAAGAAATACGTTGATGGAACAATCAGAAGGATAATTTGTGGGATTTAGTTGGGTTTGTGGAGCCAAATGCCATTTTATTTTAAAGTCAAATCGGATCGTATACAATTTCTGACATAAATATTTGTAAGTACAATAAATATTAGTTTGAACTCGATCTTATCAATTAGTTGACACTGACCTGAGTACAGCCTGTATGTATCTAGTTATTAGCTAAAAATACTCGCATAGGAGGTGTCTTTGCATTTAAAACGTGTTTTAGAGCTTAGTAGTTTTCACTAGTCTAAAATTACAGGCATATACTGGCACCTCGGGATTGCTATAGACACCATAGTTTGGGTTTACTGTATTTCAGAAAAGGTATTTTTAATTGAGCTGAGTGTTAAATCCCGCAACTAGCGTCGTAGTCTCTATTGGATTCAGATAAAACAGCGCAGCGCCTGGAATGCTAGATGGGTGTGATCAATTGTGATCTAAATGGCATAACAAATAATCAGAAATAATCACTAAATGTGAGAAATCCATCCAATAATAAAAACACAAAATAATTTAGTTCTTTTCATTTCCGTTTTTATATACTATAAGTATGTAGGTTCTTTAATATTCATTGTTGTAAATGTACGTGTTGTTTTCTGTACTCCATGAAATTAATAAATACAATTCTTTCGCTCGATGTGGCAACAGGCAAATATTACTAACTGTAATTGGTAAGTATTTAGCTGATGGCAACACAACTGTACTCTCGTGACAATTCGCAATTGCGCAAAAAATCGCTTAAAATGTATAGTGTTTAGGCTAAAGTGCAATATCTGCGGGCTTACAAAACAGCATAAAAGAAAACAAGACTTAGACTTAGAAGTTACGCATTAAATGTAAACGTTTAGATCGCTAGAGAATAAATTAAAGGCGCTCCTCGAATTGGGCCAAAGACGCATCCGATGCATTTGTATGGTCGGTCTCGCATGGTATCTTAGAGAGTGGCTAATTCAAATATGTACAGAGCGAAGTGCGCTACTTAAGACAATGAAAAACAAAACGAATAATAAGTACACAATTTCGATTAATCGATGCATCGATTAATTGATTAATTTTAGCTACTTCAGTAGAGGGAGCTGCGACTAACTACGGCAGGGAGGTAGGACTGCGGGGCATATGAAGTAATTACAATGCGCATACAGATACAATACAAATAAGTATATATATATACATACACATACATATATATATATACATAGATGATGTACATATGTTTATGCAATTTCTATGATAAACGAACAGCTTGCGTTTAGTTTAGTTAACTATAACTAGCATTTACAGTTACAGTTGTAGTTCTAGTCTAATGCTAAAAGCGGCGCAGGCGCTGTAACGTTACGTTGCGTTGCGTTACGTTGCGTTCCGTTGCGTTACGTTACGTATGGGAGAGACTGTGGGGTTTTTGGAGAGCTAAGGCACTAGGCCAACTCCGTGTCCTAGTCCGTGATGGAGATTTGTGCATAACCGACAAGGGAACGCTCATCGGGCGTCTCGCCAGGCTGCACTCCCGAGCTGAGCTGGAACGTTATTGTCTTCATGGTGTCGCATTGAGCGATCAGTTGATCGAGATGGATAGCCATGGGTTGTGTGTCCAGGGCATCCACTAGACCCGCATCGACCAACTCCGTGGCAATGCCCTCGGCAGTATCCTTTCCCACAGCAAACTCGAAACGGATGTCGTGCAGTTCCCGACGCAGATTGCGCATGCGCAGCACAAGATTAACTGGAGGTGCCTCGGCAGCGGATTCACTTGGCAGCGGCAGTTGCGCGATGCCGGCTGTCACTTCCTGAGTGGCTGGAGCGGCAGCTACTGCGCCGCCCGGTGTAACCGTTGCCGAGGACAAGCTGCGGGTAATCTCTGGTGTCGTCTCCTCGCGATCGCTGTCCGAGGAGTCGGCGCGTTCGAGTCGATTGATTGGACGATCCTCCGATTCAGAGTCTGACGATGGCTGCTTGCGTCCACCAGTGCCGCTCACATTGTCCTCCTCCTCGCTGGACCAGACCCATTCACCGGTCACGGTACGATGCAGGCGACCCGATGCACCCGGCTGACGCTTGGCTGCCTTATGGACACGCGTCTCCATGCTGGGGCCGGACTGTAGCAGAGTTTGGGTGAGATACTTGCGATCCTTGGCCTTCTTGAAGAATGCATGCTTCAGCAGCTCACTGGCAGTTGGACGCTTCGAGGGCTCCTTTTGCAGGCACTCGACGATCATTTTGCGGAATGTCTTGCCATAGGCCTTGTACTGATCCTTGTCCTCGGCGCCAGTATCCAGCGTTGGTGGCTCATTCTGCAGTGTCAGCATGAGCACCTTCATTGGTGGGTACTTGTGATACGGCGCCGTTCCCGTTGCCATTTCAATGGCTGTAATGCCAAACGACCAGATGTCCGCCTTGAAGTCATAGCCATGGTCCTGCTCCATCACCTCCGGCGCCATCCAGCACGGTGTGCCCACAAATGTGTGGCGCACCTTTTGACGCGACAGATCTCTGCCCGTTGCCAGCCAGGCGCTGACACCGAAGTCAGCGATCTGAATGGTGCCATCATCGCCGATGAGTATATTGCCAGCCTTGATATCCCGATGGATCTGCCCGTTGGAGTGGAAATACTCGAGGCCCTTGAGCACCTCCTTCAACACCGTTGCAATGGTGGCCTCATCGAATACGCCCTGTTTGCAGTTGGCGGTGCGCATCTTGTGCTTGATGATGTCCAGCAGAGATCCACCCTCGAGCAGACGCAAGACCAGCCAGAGCTCCTCGCGCACCACAAACGATGTATGATATGTGACAACATTCTCATGGTTGCAGGATGACATGGCCTGTATCTCTTTGAGCAACTCATCCATCGAGGTGTTCCACTTCTCCAGATTGATCCGCTTGATGGCACACTTCTCGTTCTTGGGTATACAATATGCACCGTGCACCACCGCAGTGGCACCCACACCGATCACATCCCTCAGCTCGTAATCATCCTTGGAATTCGGCCACGGCTGCTTCTCTGGCGCGCTGGCAGCACCTGCTGCTGCCACATTATTGCTGGACAGCGTTGCAGGGATGGAAGTCATGCTTCTGATGGCTGCGTGCGGCGGCGGAGTTCCTGGACGTTTCTTTTGCGGCTGTTGCAAGATTGCCGGCTGGCTCAGTGAACGCTGTGTCTGTCGCCTTGGCTGCCTCACAATTACACCAGGTGCGGGTCGTTTCTCCTTCTCCTTCTGCTGAGGTGACTGCGCTTGCTCCTGTTCCTGTTCCTGTTGCTGGAAACTGTTGCTGGAGAGCTCTGTGTTGTGTTGCCTGTAGATGGAATGACTGTGGCACTCTGTACTGCTGCCACCTGCCCTCTGTTGCACGTTATAACTGCTCGAGTTTGAATGCTCCTTGGGCTCCTCCTTCTGCTTCCTTCCAAAGCAGCAGGCACGATTCTCCGATGAAAACTGCTCGTTGGATTCGCTTGATTGTTGCGATGCTTTGCTGTCAGTATTGTTGTTGTTGCTGTTGTTGTTTTTGTTGTTGAAGTATGCAACTTCTGCAATAGAGCAAAGAGAGTACACATATAAAGTAGGGCCTTGCGGTAAATTGATAGAGGCGATCAGAGAAAGACCCAAAGGGGAGGAGGCGCTTCAAGGAAATTCAATGTTGATGGAAATAGCAAATAGGAATTTGTTTCTTCGAGCTATTGCATGCAACATACTTAAGAAAAGTGTGGGTCCGACTGCAATACATTAACAAACTTTACGTGCCACATGTGATTTCCTATTAATATTTTGTCTAATCGGCAGGGGAATCGCCAGTAATTTCATTAAGTAAACAATTTACTCACGCCGCACACACGCATACACACACCTACTACATTGCTTTGACTGATAAATCGAGTAAAAGTAAAAAACTTTTCCACAAATTCTTTGATAAGCACAGACACGTCGCGACGTGTTTTAATTTTATGAATCAACTGCATTTAATATCAGTATCAGTGTGCCCATCATTTTAGACGCTGACTGTACACAGTGGTGGCACGCACAAGAGAGCCTACTGATTGTAGCATAAAAATTGCTCAGCTCTCGCAATCAGTTGAGCTGTGTGAAGAGAGAGGAGAGGTGGTCGAGGGACCAATGACCGCATTCAGCTATTTTTAGATGCCGCAGCAGCAGCAACAACAATAACAACAACAACATGACGTGAAAGTGCAATTAAGTTTTCAGTTTAGTTTTGTTTTTTTACTGCTTGTATCAATTTGATACAATTGTTGTTGCGACTGGCAGGTGAGGCACAGTTGCCCCAATCGGGGGAGGGGAGAGGCAACGAAATTTGATATCACTGGGCGCGGTTTACGTTTAACTCGAAAAGCCGACTCATTAATTATGGTTACTGCCAAGTCAAGTGCAAACAGTATCAACCTGAACTAGATACAGATACTGAATACAGAATACTACAGATACTCGTTGCTACTCAATTCTATCTAGCACCCGAGATACTGATAAGCTAATATCTAACAAATAATAGTACAAATAAACGTAATAATTATCTAGGGCGAGCCGTCATGTGCCTCTGCTGGGTCGATTATGTCCGTTTCTAAACGGAAACCGAATACAGAATCGAGCACTTGCTGAATATTTCGCCAAAATAATAAGAAAAGCAAATAGACGGAAAACCAAATGTTTACACAACAAAACACACAGTAGAACGGAGGGAGGGAGGGAGAGAGAGAGAGAGAGAGGAAAGAGCGAGCACAGGAAACGTTTTCTAACAAAATGAAAACACTTGACCGCGCCGGGAAAGGGGAAGGTTATGGCCAACAGCTCTATGTATGCTAATTTAAGCAAATTCTTAAGTAAAAAATAAAAAATAAAGAAAGAAAACATTTCTCTTTCATTAAAATAGCTACTGACAGACATCAGAATCGAAATCGTTGCCAGGCGACTCAAGAAAGTCGCAATGCATCAATATTAAAGCCAAAAATTATTTAATTATTTATTGGAACGGTCAGACGCGATCATGTGAAAATGATAAGCACACTCTATCAGACTGTCACACGACCGACGAGTGGCCCAAGAGAATAATGCTTTGAATGCTGATCACAAGAGTTCAATTAGTTTCGATTAAGGCTTGCATTTCGATATTTTATTGATTTCACGCAATCGAAATCAAAACAATTTACGCAAAACTATTAAGAAATTCGCTTTGGTAATTACTTTCAGTTACTTTATGAGCCACCACCCCTCGCAGTGCCCCCTCACGTTGACGATCGCTGGCAACTGGCAAAACGCACGCGCGCCTTATTCTCGTATTCGCCAATGGTTTTCGATTTCCGCCTTCGCCTTCGTTTTTATTTTCGCTTTCGCCGTATCGCTCGTATTTCGCCTCCACGCGATTTCGACGCGTTTGTATTCAACGCCGCGCAACAACTGAGCGGACCGTGGCGCAGCACAAATCGGAATAGCCCCCAAAAGCCAAAGCGAGTAACGTCGAACGTGAACGTCAACGACAACGACAACGTCAACGTCAGCAACAACAACGCGTAACAAGTGTGCGCGCCAGACGGGCAAGGGAGGGCGAAGACTGGGTAAAAAAAGTACATTAGAAGAACTACAGAAATAAATGTATTGAGCAAATATCAAAAGCAGGCAGCAGCACGGCCTCTGTGACTGTCGCAAGTGCTGTGGAGTGGGGTATAATGCAGCACTGCGAGAGAGGGAATGAGAGAGTGATGATAGTACAGTGGGACGCGTACGTCATGATAAATGCTAAAATATATATATATTTGTACACATATATTTATAATAAAAAAATGAGTCAATTTCTGTTTCTTCAAATTACTTTTCAATGGTATTACTATAAATTTATTTTTAAATGATTTCTACCACAAATTATTTTACTTAATAGTACTTTGTTATATTAAAATAAAATTATGTACTGTTTTTATATAATTTCCATGCCTTTTAAATAAAATTCATTCTTTAAATGCTCTTAATATTGTTTTTATATATTTTATATTGTTCTTTTTATATATATATATTGTTTACGTAGCTCATCTATGATTCGCATACTTTGAGTTGTTTAATCTTCATTGTGGTTGTAAGAATTATTTATTTTTACTACAGTTTTATCAGCTATGAGAAATAATAACAAAAACCGCAATGACAATGGAAACAAAACACAAACAAATACAATTAGCAACACAAAAAGACCCAAAATGTGGAGCAATGAGTGAAATGCATGAATTAGTTTTCTTACGCACACAATATCCCCAACAAAACCCATTCCCATTCCCTTGATGTATATATGTTCACACACACACACAAATGTGGGTTTCTATCTCTACGCTAGATAAGTTTTGTATCTACGTAAGAACAGATAATACGAAGAAGAGCCGTCATGGAAAATTCATGAATAGCATTGCAAACTCGCTAATGATTTAGTTGCCGTGTCTCGAGCATATGGCCTAGAGGCATCTCTCTGCATCTGGAGGGGTACTACGAGTATAATTATCTTCTGATGTTTGGATTTAGTTGTCTGCGTCTTAAGGCGTGAAATGCTGTGCATTTTTATGCGCCATTCCCCGACTTACATATATAAAGAAAAATTTGCGAACAGATCTCTCAGTTTTGCGTGAGGTTTATTTATAGAGTTTGCTTCGCTTGACGTCTCTGCATATAATTTCCAATGCAATTCATGGGAGGCGAAATGGGGAGTGAAGTGGCATGATAAAGGTGAGCATGATCGCTTCTTGTCCGTCCGATGACTATGAGTGCGTATAAACGATTCTATGCACATACACACGTACATACATATACACACACACACACACACTTGCTTATGTACATAATACTTGTGCATATTTAATACAAGCAGCGGGCGTCAACACATTTTCAGTTTATTGCACTTTGCATTGGCAAATATGTATTAATGAGTCGCTTTATTTATAGATCTGGCGATTTTTATACGATCTTAATAATTTCAATATTGACACATTAACGAGCACGATAAGTTAAAGTGCTTCAACTCTTTATGCGAATTACGTTTTTATATTTAATTTAATTTATTGTCGTTCATTTAAATGAAATAAGTTCTCATTCTTTGATTTTCATTTTCATGTTGACAAAATTGACTTTGTTTGTGCTTATGTTCATGCAAAGCTAATAGACTAATTTAGTTATTAATAAAAAATGAATAAATATTCATCATTTAAATGATATGCTATTATGTAGTGAATTCCAGCATCAATAACTATTTAAGCAAAATTAGGTATAAATCGGAAAGCAATATAGTTTATTAAAATAAAAGAAATAGATGTTATAAACTCTAAATTGCCTGTTAGGTCCATGCAGAAGATATGTCCAAAACATGAGTGCTTACAACTGAAATTCATGTATTATTTTACAATAATTATACTTGTATTTCCTCACGTTCGTTTGCTTGAAACTAAATTGATGTTTGCCTTTGACAATGATTTAAAAATATAATAATAATCTATTTATAAATGTATTAATCTGAAGCTGTCCTATTGCAGTCGATTATCAGTACTTTCAATTCATTGATATGCTATTTCTAACTGGTTTTAGTCTATGTAATGTTATACAATCTGATCAAAATCAATAAGAAGGCAAGTGGATAGCCGTAAAATACCCTATTCTAGACTCCATTAAAATAAACGATATATAATATTATTATGTCAAAATATACAATTATGCTTTATTCAGCTTATGTATTAGGCACTTGCACATTTGTACATATATAAGTTTCTTCAAGCGCTTACTTTCTTCAAAATTCTACTTATAAAAGATGGAAAATATGTAAGACATAACAAATGTTATGCTTAAAACACAATTGATTAAATCTTTGCACACATATTTGTACATAAAAGCTTTCAGATTTATTAAACACTTTATACACACATACATACACACATATCTATGATAGTCTAGCTCACACACATGTTAGCATAGCAAAGCAATTCAATGCAAAGTTGTCTTTTGTTTCTTCTTCACTTTCTGAATAGCTTGCTTTTTAATTGAAGTATTAATAATAAATATTTAAAAATTGTTTCTTTAAGCACTTTTAGTTGAATTGGATAACTATATATACATCGCCTAAATTTGTAAACGAATTATTTTGAAAAAGTTCTGAATTATTAGAAGAGGATAATATCAGGGATTCGATATCATTTCAAGACTTTTGGCATAACACTGTCGTAATTATAAAGTAATTTTACTATCAAAGCAAGGAAGTCGGTATGGAAATCGCCGAAATTTAACATGCACATCTTTTAGCAACCTCTTATTAGGCTGGTAAATGTCCGAGGCACTTTTCACTGTTTTCAGCGTTAGAATAAAATGATCTTTTACTGGTTAGCCACAAACTGGTTAGCAAATTTGCAGACACGAGTGTTGAGCAGTTAAGAATATAAGTTACGAGGAATGCCAACCCACTTTGCTTCAAACAAATCACATTTAGGAACTGCATTCTGGAACGGCTCTCAAGTAGTTTCACTTTGATGACACTTTTGGGCGTTTAGTTTAATCTATGAAATCAGTGCAGTGAGCCGTGAGTGTCACATCAAGTTGGGGGCACTTCAAGTGCCGTTCGAAAGCGATCTGATTTCGCGACAATCTGATAGGCTGCAATTGATTCGCGTGTAATTTAAAATCGCATTGCTTGCGTGTCGCTCCTCCAGCGCGAAAATCACAAATTCGACTGAACTTCACAAATCGTTGTAATCAAACATTTAAAATGAACATTTCGTTAAGCAATAAACAACAATAAAAAAAAAACAATTCAATGAGCGCTACAAATGGCGGAACACGACGGCAGCAATAACAACAACAACAGCAACAACAACAACAACAAATGCGGCAGCGACAGCAGCGTCAACTGGGACGAACCCACTAAAAAGTGCGAAATTTTGCCGCCTTCATTGTGGTTGGCGTTAGTTACGAGTGTATTCATTATTCTTATGGGTAGCTACGACTACTACTATCATATTAGCGGCAATGAGTCGGACTACTAAATGGATTCACTGGCATTTATAGTTAAGGCTGCTGTCTCACATAATGCTTATGCATGACTTTTGCATTTGATTGAAAATTTCAAATTAATTACTTACTTATTTACTTATTAGTATTCTATTTCTAATGAAAACTAGGCTTAACTGCTGACAGCCAATGTTTAACAACAAATCACCTTTTAAGATTCAGCTTAAAGAGTATTTCATCTTCGACTTCTTCCACTTGAGTTTCAGTAGTTAAACTTTTGAATTAAAAAACAAATGTGCAAATGTAGGGTAACAGGTGTTTTCAACTAATAAACTCTCCGAAATAATGAACTTAAATCAAGAACAATATGTTTTTGTTCAGTTGCGTTGCTACTTTAATATTCTGAATCGGCATTTTCAGTAATTTATAAATTTCTTCAATTCTCTCTTTAATATTTCTAAAGAAAGTTCTTTTTGGCTGACTTGAAACTGCTTTCTTTTTAGCAATCTTTTAGAAAGAACTCAAGATATATTTTACTTGGTTTGGTATCCCTGGTTAATCTACGTATTTAGCACTTATGTACATAACATTTAGTAATGCTTTGTTGAGGCACCTTTGCCTAGTTATTATTAATCTTAACAATTTGCACACAGACTTTGAAATATTTATTTTTAAATTTTTGTTTATAATCAAGTGCGATTTCTTTTTTTACATACACCTATTAGTGTATAAGCAAATTTATTTGTTATTGTATAAATGTGCGAAGCTGTTGCCAAATTGAAACTGTTTCCAAGGGCCATTTATTTATGTGCACCCGTAACACGAGTCAACTGATCGATATTGGCGTCACATGCAACACTAAAATATCGACAATTAACGCCTCAACTTTTAGCACGTGTGTGGGCGGGCCAAAGTTGAATATTGTTTGCAGTTAATTGATATTTTATGCAGATCATTATTGAGACATTAACAGATTGTAAAATGCCACGGATGCCATCAAACGCTAACCATGAATGATCGCAGCGAGACGAATGTGAATGAATATGAACAACAGCGCCACACTACTCATAGTACAACCAAATCCAACTCAAACACAACAAAACTATCGATATGTGTGTGCAGCGCACATATTCTCGTTGTAGCTGTCTCTGCGATTTGTATTTTTAAACAAATCTGAAACTCAATATACTATAAGGTTCATTGAAAACTGTGAAAGTTAAACATAGCTCGCTTAATGATCAACCCGCTCGCATTTATTTCCAAAAATTCAACAAATTCTCATAGCTATGGCCTCAAGGCAAGGACGCTCGTCTATTGCTCTCTCGAAGCAGTTGCAAAAAGGTGTGCGAATATTGAAATAAACTGTCTGTCTGTGTGTCTGTTATTGCTTTTATACCCTGAACAGGGATATATTAGTTTTGTGCAACATATATATATAATAATAATATAATATAAGAGCTAGAGGCACCAAATTTGGCAGGAAGACTCCCGTTTAGCGTCTGCAGATCAATTTTATCAAATTTCTCAACGTAGATGCTTCTTAACTTAACGGGTGCTTGGCGAATGCCCTGGAGAAGCAGTGCTGCAAGTTTTATCAAGTTCGGTCTATAAATAAGAAAGATAAACGGAAAAGAAAGAAAATTGAACTGATTGCGCTTTGTTCGTTGCGGTCAGCACAAGTGTGCGAGTGATGTAGCACTCAGCTTTGGCGCTCAAACAAGTGCTTGATTACTCAGCTTACATTGCGTTCGTTCTGTGGAATTACCACAGCAAACGTATCGTAATCATCGTCTATATGATTTGGTATATTTTCAGTTTAGTAGTGAAAATTCTTTTACTATTAGTGTTCAGGGTATTATACGGTCGCGTGCGCTTCACTTTCGTAATTTTTATATTTGATACGTTGTCTACCTGTGAGCGAGGTCGCCTTAGTTGAATGAACTTTTTATTGTAGAAAGATTCGTATAATTATAAGGCTCTTAACAACAAATATTACACAAAACTAATGAGTGCTTGTAACTACGCTTGCTACTTGTTTAACAATTCCGCCAAAAATGTTACACTTTTTATTTGTTGTTCCCAAATATTTGAGTATCCCAACTGATTGAAATTTGAAGGCAAAATCAACTTAAAGGTCAAAAATCGTACAACACAGCTGAACCCAGCAATGGATCAATGTTTTCGAACGCTTTGAATTTATATCACCATTTTAACAAGGGATTGCAATTGAAAGTCTCTCCAGTGCTGTTATACAATGTGTTCCAGAGTCTAACCAATTGACCTTGCCGCAAATCCCAAGAATATTTATAAATATTTTAGTCCGAGTCACGTATTTTTTGCGATTCCAGAAGCGCACGACATTTTGCTCAATATGCAAATAATCGTTAAAAAAAACAGATGAAAAATGAATAAAAAAATATAAAAGCAACAAGTAAAATGTTTGCGCGCTTGATGACAATGACTAAAAATAGCAGTCGCAATTGAAATGTCGTTCCATATAAAGCCAAGTGCCTTGTATTGTTGTTGCTAAATTTAAATCGCGGAGCGACGCGTCGCTCGAGTGAGTTGAGTGAGTGGGCAACTGGGTAAGAACTGTCCAGGAAGCCTGCAGCATCCATTCAAATGTCGATGAATTGCTGGACGACCATCGCTGAGATACAAACTACGTTCATACTATGCAAATCATGATATAACCAAACTGCTGAGGGTATCAAAAGAGTCGAATTCGCGAAGAGAGCACAGCATAAACACAGTCAATGTAGAGCACTCTGCACTCTGCCCTCTGCAAGGGGATGATGACAGCAAAAAGAGCGACAGCGACTGCGACTGCAACAGACAAGTTCAAAGTCAAATCTTAATGCAATAATGTGAAAATATCTGTAAAGGGGCGCCACAAATGTTGTTGATGATGAGACTGATGATCATTACCATGGCCCGATCATTATGTCAATTTGTTGTTGTTTTTCCGCTCGGCTAAGCATGCAAACGAATTAAGAACTGGGAACGCCATTACCCAATCCCAGAACATTGCCTGGCTAGCGAAATTTAATTAACAATGGCGCACTGTGAGTACATATGCAGATATACACATATGTATTATATAGTATAAAGTATATAGTATTGTAGTATATAGTATACTCGAGTCTGTGTGCGGTACAGTGGGCACTACAACAATACACATTTCCGCGTGCTTACACGCTGCTAATTAGCCGATTATTGTTGTACTGAACGTGACCCAGTTGCCTCTGACGGTGCTCGCCAATTGTCCTATGAATGACTATGAATGCGGATGATTTCGTATTTAATCTCGATTTTAGATCACAATTTAGATTCGTATTTTGTAAATTGCAATTAGTTTAATTAATGCATTCTCTCTACTGAAGCAAGACTGGAAACAAACTCTATCTGGTGACTAAGCCGACTACAACGCTTTTATAATTCGTATATCAAGATCATTCGATCGATGTATCTATGTGAACTTTGAACTTACCAGCTAGTCCGTTCGAATCTGCAAATATATATACAGAGAAATGAGCATAAATTGATGCGTTATAGTTATTTATTACGGCTAGCAGTCAAAATAGTTAAACTTAAATAAATTGTAGCGTGGATATACCAATTAATGTATTTGCATCGCATCCACATAAGCATAAATTATGAACGAATGTGGCAATAAGCGAATCACCCCGGCGCACCTGTTACCACAAATTAGCCTCTCCGTCGAGCTGATTCAGTATAAATAAAAAAAAAATATATATCAAACGCTCGAGGACAAATTTATAACCGAAATAACAATAATTATTACTGAAACTTTCTGTTTTCTGTCTTTAAATTCAAATAAATATTTATTTTTACGTATTTTGCTGCTCTTTTCTCAAGGAATCCCAAATCGAATCAATGCGTAAAATGTGCTAAAAATTATTTATTGACGCCTTTGATGTGCGACTGCTAAAAGTGCAGCGTCAGAAACGTTTGTCTCATTTGAAAATCAGCACAAGACCTAACTATGTCAATAGGTTCATTCGCTCAGACATTGTATACATTTCCATGACCGGACAAATGGTAATGGCATAATAATTACAGGCCAACAATTGAGGGAAAGTGCAGTGCAGTGTCGAGAACAACCCTCATTGGAGAACAACCCGTCTAAAGGTGAAGAGATAGAGCACAACACATATTGATTTATTCAGAGGGGAGACATAAGTTGGGAATCAATTGATAAATAAATGTCATTTGTTATAATTCGAATTGATTGAAACTCTTTAGCCTGAGTGATTGACTGACTGACTGGCTGAATGACTGACACACTAAGTTCTCCTGTCTCTGCATGCGAATTGACTCGATACGCGTCTTATCGACTTCGGAAAACAGACAGCAGCAGGGAAGTGGGGAAAAAAATGTAAATAACAATCATAATTTACAAATTCTAGGTAGCAGACATTTGAAAGTTTGTTTGTTTTTTTGATTTAATAAGTTAGTTTAATCTCAATAAGAGTTATATAAGCTGAATTGAAGATATCTTGTCGGCGACACTATTTGACAGCTGCTGGCTTAATCATGTGTCATAAATTATGTGCTCGCTGCATATTAAAAATACTCAAAAATAATAACACAGATAAACAGAGGCAAAAGCAATCAACAAATAAACATTCGTACAACGGCACGTGCTGTAAAACCCATTAAAATATGCATTTTGCGACTACAAAAACACAAAAACGAAACAAAACAAAAACATAACACGACCAGAGAGAGAGAGAGAGAGAGAGAGACGGCGAGAGCGAGATAGATAGAGAGTGAGAGCGAGAGCGAGACAAGAGAATGTATTAAATATTAAATCTTTGTGGACGGCCAAATGACATGCAAGACAAACAAATTGCGCATAAATTTATGACCGACAGTCGCACTACAACAAATAAATAAATGTGCAAAATGAATGATATACTGAGCTTTCAAAGGCAACGAGATATTTTTTAGATACATTTTTGATTGCACTTGAACTGACGGCCAGGCTAATTGCCACAATCTGTTGAGGCTCCAATCACCATCAGTTGCCCTGCTGCCAAGAATAAATATTCAAAGAGCAAAACATCTCCAGGTATTAAAGAGTGTTAATAATATTTATATAGATGCATTCTTTAAATCTTGAATCAAATCAAATCAAACAACTTTAAGTTGTCTTCCCTTTTCCGTTTGTAAATCTGTATACATTACAGTCAAACTTGCTTATAGTGTATTCGAACGGGACAAGAAAATCGCTTCTTACTGTGAATCAACTTCTTAGTAGATGATTAACTTTCTGCTTCTCTCTCTTTTAACATTACATCTTCCTCTAGAGCTTTTAACATTACATTCCTATGTTAACAGCTTAGTATCGATAAGTCATCTGTTAAATACCAATATTATGTTTAACTTAATGACTAATATTGCATATGCAATGTGTAGTGTAGTAATGTTATTAGAATGTAGTATTCATTCTAATAACATTACTACACTAAACAATAACTCTTCATCAACTTCTTACAAAAATATGATTTTCTAATTTATTTCAATCAAAAATCATCTGTATATGTAGTTAATTCTAAACCTGAGTGCAATCTATTTATTTGGGGTTTTTCTAGCGTTTTTTCACGCTGTAGTTGAGCTTATCAGTTACACAATGTAAAGTCGCGGGATTTCTAACGTAATTTTGCTAGAAATCAAATAAATTTACAATCGCATATTCACAAGCAAATAAAAACAGACGCGATCTGCAATGTTTTTCTTTTAAGTGGCGCCTTTGAATCGAATGTGGCGCTGAGCGAGTGCTCGGAGCGTGACCAAAGTACAGTGAAGCTCGACAAGAAGGAAATTATTAACGAGATGTTACCCACAACTCAGTCATCTATTAAATTACGATCTTTACTACCGATAATAATATTGGATGGTTATCAGCATCGATTGCCTGAATTTATAAATAGTTATATACTCTCTGCTTTTTCTTCAAATCCAGGGTATACCAACAATTAGAAATTTAGGTGCATTGAATCAATAAACAAAATAAGCAGGCGACACACTGCACGTGGTGGCTGTGGCGACAGTCACATGAGCGTGAGGCAATAACAATAATAGCAACGACAACAACAACAACAACAACAACAAAGACAATGAGTGGCGTCTTGGCCATCGACAACAACGTCGACGTCGACATGGGACTAATCATCTGAGACATAATTGCAGGCACGGATGCGGCTAATTGTAAACGCAAATTGGCAGCCAATAAAAGTGAGGTGTAAATGGCAGACTTGGAAGATTGGGTTAAATTAGGAGGAGGAGGAGTTGCAGATTCGCTTGACAAAAGATAGGCAAGGGAAAGGTGAGGGGAAAGATGATGATGCTTAGCGTTGATCAATTGAATTAGTAGGAATTTGCAAATCACATTGAGAGGGGCGCGTGGCGACTTGTTAAATATTTGCAACAATTGAGGTGGTATCAACAAAATGCGTCGCATTTCAGTTTAGCACCCAGCGAGAATGGTCAAGTTCACAACCACTTAAATTGTTTACAATTAACCTTCAAAAATTAGTGTGAGAAAATTAACCTTAGTGACGAGTTAAGGCATAATGCAAAACAACTGTAACCGCAATAACAACAACAGCAGCAGCAGCAGCAACAACAATAGTAATAGCAACTGCAAAAACATCAACAATAACAAAATCCACACGAGTAATAAAAAACGATAACACGCTAAATTTGTTATTGCATAATGGACGTGACGTTCTTGTGCTCAGCGGCAATTGCAAATGCAAATGTTAATGCGCGGGAAGGGAAGGAGGGTGGGGAACAGCTGGCCGCACAGCTGCTGTTGCACCCACGACAAGATGCAGTCGCTGCTGGGCTGCTGCTGCCGATGGTGAAATGCCTAGAAAGAAAAATGCAACCAATTGAAACTAGTTGTCGGGCATTAGACATAACGACGACGTCCATTTGAAGATCGTATCAATTAAGAAAATGCTGCAATTCAATCAATTGCAGGCGGGGCTTGTCCAATGCTATTGGACGCCACTGTAGACGCTTTGCACGCGCGTTCCAATTCCAACTGACACGCATAACCTCACACAACTACAAGCGCATTCTCTGAGTCATAGCCGTAACGAGTGAGAGAGCGACAGCCGCTCATGATTTCAAAATGTGTGTGTGGCTCATGCTCTCCGCAACTCACTCTCTCTCTATCTCTATCTCTCACCGCATATGTATGACAACAAGCCGGTATTTCGTTTTCATGTTATTTCCGCAACGAATGAAAAGTATTAAAAGCAAACTCAAATAAAATACCTATGTATGTATGCTAAAAGCGATAAAAACGGACACTATGCGAGAACAAGAACCAGTTACTAAGATTCAAATAAGCAAGTAAAAACAGAAAAAACATAATACCAACCTGTTTTCCCTTTGCTGCAATGGCACTGACACAGTCGGCAAAATCGATTAAAAACCAATAGGCTCGATGCAAGCAGTGAGGCACAGGAGAACCCGATTCCCGTTGATTAGCACAGCTGTGACCAAATAGAGCCACCCAATTTATATAGCTTCTTTAAATTCAGTAAAAATTCCATAGAACTATGCTCAGCCAGCAACAGAGAAATCTAAGCAAGCTGAAAGTTCAGCGTGACGGAACGTTTTTTCGTTGTTGCTTGCTTTATGCCGTAAGAGGGGAGTTTGCGGGCAGCGAATGTGGGGTGCTACGCTGGCAATCCGATAATGCTGCTATTTAATGCACTGTAATCCACTGCACTCGAATCGTCATAGACTCTGATCTTAATTAATTAACTTTTTGCACTTTTTGCTGTCTGCTTGCCAACGAAAATTGAACGCAAAATTCACGAAACGTTTCGCAGCGGCACGAAATAAATATACAATAAAATTTGTATTGCGCGTTCCGTTTTCATTTCGTAGCAGAATGTTCTCTTGTTTACCATTTGTACCAAAAACTTTGAGAGAGTGAGAGACAGAGTGAGAGAGTCGCCTAGCATTTGAGTATCTTACAACACTACGATTTTCAGCACTGGTATGATTTGGCGCCCTTATGCCATTTTAAATTGTTTTTTCTTTTGGTCAGTTGAGATTAGAAATAAATTGCAATACGTTCTAATATTATAATCAATAAAAATATTTTTAAACTATAGAGAAGTTTATTTGCCATTTTCAATACACGTCCAACAACCTATAATCGACGACTATCTCTTCGTAGTTTTAATTGAGACACACCAAAACGACATCTTTTGGCTTGACAGTCACCGTCAAAGCACAATTGAGTCTTGGTTGACTGTTTACACTACGAGTATTGCACCCTATGGACCCTCATTCCAGTCTTTTCGTCAGACACTAATGCGTCAAATGCGGCGCATCTTTGGCTGCGGTAAATGACCAAAATCCAATCAGTCAACGATGGCGACGCTGACAAAAACCAATCAACTAAGTGTCCAGTGCCAAGAATTAGCATAAGAAAGCGTCGTATAACTGCAGACAGTGCCAGCCACTGCCCGGCAAATGAAAACCGTTTAGATCCTAATGAAATTTTACACCCGAAGGGCGCTCGTTAAACGGCCACGTCAGCGGCCCATTTGCCATTTGTTGGTATTTTAGTTGCTTCTCTTTACACAGAGCACACACACCCAACCTTCGTCCTTCCCGCCCACTGCAGACGATCCACTGCATAGGCCAACCCCGACTACGGCTGCCACTTGTCTGGCAAGTTTGACTTAAGTGCAGTTTTAGCGAGGCGTCTGTCTGGATAACGTTACGGGATACGGATTTTGCATTCGTCCGCTGCTATTTGCCAGCTGTAAACTCGGCGAACGTGTTAACTGCAGGTGTTTGGCATTTGAGTTACGTGCGAGCGCAACAAATTGCGGCAGATCACCCGCAGCAGCAGCAATCCACCAAACAAAACCACCCAACCACCCAACCACCCACCACACTCTGCAATGGTGCATGTAATTAAATGTCAGCAGCTGATGCGCGATTCCACAGCTTATCCCCTTGCTGGGGATGTGTGGGGCGCCACACTTGCGTCACTCGTCGAGGGGCTGGCAAATCTGCGCGTGACATAATCCGATATAGTCCGATGGATTACAGCAATGGGGTAATGGCCACTGGAATCATTTAACAGCTCACAACTCAATCGAGCGGGCAAAAGCTGCAGCTCTATGCGAATGGCGTGCGAATGGAATTGCATTGAATGAATCACTTGCATTTGAATCAGTCCCGCATTATTTATTCATGTGAATGAGATGAATAAGAATGCGAAGCTTCGCCCTTCCAGTTTTGAATCACGGTCCTGCTAAGACCAAAAGTTAACTGAAAAAGAAATCAAAAGTTTTGGATACAAAGAAGAAAACGAAAGAAATATTCAAAAGACAAATGTAAAAAGTAAAAAGAAATGTTCAAAAGACAAATATAAAAAGTAAATCAAATAGCAAAACCTCTAAGTATTTGTACTCCACGCAGATTGAGAGTTATTAAGATTGAGGAATCAATTAGCCATAGAAGCAGATGTCATCATTTGAGCTGTAATTAGGTTTTGATGTTGCTCCTTTTACCAAATCTCTCTCGTCCATTCACACGCTTACCTGTTTGGTTGTTTGCCTGTTTGCCTGTTTGGTTGTTTGGTTGTTTGCTTGTCCAGCCAACAAGCGGACAGACATATCCTCAGTGTCTATGGCCTGTCCAGGGTAACGTCTGCGTCAATGGAACGTGACGCTGCAACTGGGCTCATAATGTGGCCGTCATCAGGTTGTGATTGGATCCCTACGCAATGCACTAAATGCAATCACTTTGAGTGCCTTGATATATTAGCGAATGGCGAGGGGAGGTGAGGTGGGTTGCCAAGGATTGTTATCCTGCACTCGTCACACTCCAATGATGGGGACTAAAGAGCAGCTAAGCCAAGTGACTCGTTAGGCAGCTCATTTGGCAGCCGCACACGTTCCGGCTGATGCTCAAGTTGCTCAACTTGGAGCCGAAGTTGGAGGAGGGGTGTGCGGGTGCTTGTCTCTACTTCATTTCATTTGCAGTCTAAGCTAGTTAAGAAATAACACAGCAAATGTCATCAGCATAAGTAAAACAACCCAAAAAGGAGATGGCAACCCGAAAACAGGAGTCAGCCAACACCTGAGGTGTACTTATGGCATGGCATTAGCATTCCTTACAGCCAGTCAGCCAGTCATCTAGTCAGCTAGGGAGCCAGGGAGACAGGGAGCCAGGGAGCCAGTCAGGCATCCAGGAGATAACAAAAACACGCACAACAATTGCAACGAGACTGAGATAGAGGGGAAGAGGGTAAGGGGTCACACCTCCTCCACATGTGGCAGCTTGTTTGCGTCGAAAGGCTTCAGCGATTTTATGGCAGCACTTGGAGCCGACCATGTCGATGCTGGCGATGGAAATAAACACATTTTCAAGCTCAATGCCAGCGAAAAGTACAACAACAACAACAACAACAACAACAACAAAGAGCCAGAGAACAAAGCCAAACAGAAATAGAAATAGAAATAGAAATGGAAAAGAACTGGCCTTGCCTGAGAATGGTATAGGGATTGGGGCAGGCAGCTGGAACTGGAACTCGGTCTGGGTCTGGGTCTGGGTGTGGTTGTGGGTCTCGTTCAACACCACGCACATATAATGAAGTTTCGCAATCTCGTTCACTGTACACAGCGTCTGGCTGTGACGGCAAGCGGCGGAGCATGATCAGGATGAGAAGGAGCAGGAGCAGGAGGAGGAGGTGGAGCGGAGCAGAGCAGAGCAGGAGAAGAATCGCCCATTGCTGCCGGCTCAAGTGTGATTACATGGCCATGTTCGTTGGCGTCGAGTGTTTGTGGCATAATATTATTGTTTTTGTGCTCGCGTGTGAAATCAAACTCAATGCAATGCCAAAAGGATTAAAAGGATACAACTACTGCCATGACGTTGCACATACGCTCCGTGTGCCAACACCCCCCCTCCTTCTGCAACTACCATTCTGGCGGGTCAGAAGCATCTGCAGTGCTCTGCAGCTCGCATCGACAGCTTGTAAGTGTAAACAGATACATGAAGTGGACTCAAATCAGTTAGAAGGACATTGGTAGTGCGCTGCACACTTAGAAATTGATATGAATTAACTTTTTATAAATATTAAATTTTAATTGTATTTATTCTCTTATTTATTATTATAAGTTGAGTATTATAGCTACTAAAAGTGAATATATTCATTATCTGATAGCAATGTCTACTGCAAACTGACTTTTGTTCCCTGCTGATGTTGTAGGGAGTTCGTTGAGTTGTAAGAACTTTCGGCTAACAGGATAGCGCAGGTTGCTCCAACTGCCGGGCGATTCACAGATCAGCATCAGTTGCAACAACAGACACCTCAGCAAGCAGACTAAAACAACAACAACAACAACAACAGCAACAATAACAACTAACAGAACAACATGAAACACAGCGACAATAACAAGAGGAACTTGAAGTACCGTACAGTTATTTGACTTTTAACTTTTATTGCTTTATGTTGTTTAGATAAACGTTTGTGGCATGCCATAAATACGCAGCATGCTGCAAGGAATCCACAGCAGCAACAAGAAACAATGCCAAAGGGATGCCGATGCAGCCGAAACTTGAGTAAAAACAAAAACTTATGGCGCTCACTCTATGATGATGTCCTTCGATGACAGACAATCAGCAGACGGCTGACGAATGTGAGGGAGGGAAAGGAGAAGAGGGAGGTGGGCGAGACAGAGACTGGCCGAAGACAGACGGCAACTTCTGATTTATGTTGTAAGTGTAACAAGCTTGCCACTTTGCACTTGACTTTGCGACAAAGTTTCTTCTCCAGTGCAATTTGTGTGGCTGTGTGGCAAGTTCCAGTTTAAGTTGCAGCTGCATTTCGCGCACTTTCACGCTCGATAAAAATGCTCACATTATTTTTTGGAGGGGGGGGGGGCGAAACTTTAAGCAGCGAAAGTTTTAATTAATTTCACACACACGACGAACTCAACTTGTGCATCTAATTACAATAGAAGGTGCAACACTATGAGTGGCGGGGAGCGGAGTGGGGCTGCAGGCAAGGTAATGTGTCTGTGGCTGCCATCATTATCGACAGCATCATCAACACTCAACACATTGCCACAGATGCTGCCGACGTCGACGTCGACGCCTATTAAACGCCAGCAAACGGTAAACAAACAGCAGCTGCTGCCACAAAGTATGCAACACGTTTGCCGAAAGAGTTAAGCAATGTGTCAAAGGGGAGAGGGGGTTGCCAAAGAGGTCAAACAAATAAGCCAACAAACAAACAATTCAATGTGGCAAACAACCCTTCTCTCCCCTCCCTCACAACACCACAAACTATTTACCTCCTCATGCGGGTCTCAATCACTCAAATTTAATCGCAGCCACTTTTTAAGACTCGCGTGTAAGTGTAACTCGATGGCTCTGCTCTCATTTGAAGTGGAAACTTTAAGCGAAAGGTACAAAAATACAACAATTGTGTTGCAATATTAAGGCGACCACCATGATTAATTAATTATAAATAGGTCTTTGTGCAAGTAATAAAGTAAATATATCGAACAGATTAAACTAGCAAATAAAGAAAAGAGGAGGAGAGAGAGGTATCTGGAACGACGTATGCAGATCTTCCGAAATAAATAAGTCATTGCTTAGATGATAACTGATAATTCAATAAATTACATGTATATATACTTTATAGCCTCAAGTTAGCAGCACCTCAGCCACAAGTTAGCAGCGCTGAAAGAAAATATCTTATGCTAGCTGACATGGGCTAGTTTATGGTATTACTTTGGTTGTATTGTGCGCTTCCATAGTTTTTGCTACATACAAACACACACACACACACGAGTAGACACAGAACCTGCAGACATCGAGTCAAACGCCTGCGAAATTGAATGCGAAATTTCCTTTGTGTTTTGTACGTTGCGTTCAAACTCGAATTTCCACTAGCACGAGTTTTACCAATACATGTCTACACAGTTCAAAATATATAGATAAACAAATATATATATATATATATATATATATATATATATATATATATATATATATCTAGATAGACGAGCTGGGATCTGAATTCGAAAATAGTTGCCACAACAATTTTTCCACTAAGAGATTTTTGCGCTACAAAGGATTTTAAATGCCGGCACAACTGAAGTTGGTCAAAACCCACAAATAAGGTAAAACTAACATAACAAATATATATATATTTATATATATATATATTTATAAAGGAAAATAAGATTGAGGCAATTCAATGTTAAAGCTGAATGCGTTTTTCAAGCTACAAGTAAATTACATTGGGAAAAAAAAACGGAGTATAAATTTAAATTAATCAAAAGTTTGCTCATCATTCTGAGACCAGGATGTGAGCATACGTGGGCTGTATGAAGGAACTGGTCGTTGTTGTTGTTGTTGTTGTCGTGTTGTAGCTGTCAGTTGTTGTGGCTTTTTACTTCGTCATAAAGCGTCAAAAGTCAGCGTCAGTCATCGACGCGTTGCGACTCGGCGAACAATTTCAAAGTTGAATTGAGTTTGGTTTGCAGATACGCAGTTGCAGGACCCGGCATGGAGGATATGCGATTTGTCTGGCTGTTTGTTTATCATGTACAGTGCGAGTACAGGGTATTCCCATTGGCACTGGGGCTGAGCAGTCCCAAAGGCAATATGCAAACTGAGAGCGCATCGCTTGTCGATAATGAAAGATTTGCCAAACCAGAAACAAACTCTCGACTCATGTGAATCACACATTTTGCACATTTGAGCGGACTTATGATAGTATGTCTACAGTTTACTCACTCGCAATGCCCCCCACTCACTCAGCGCTCCCACTCCCGCACCCTCTCTTTCTCTCTCTCACTCTCTCGTATCTCGCGTGAAAGGCAATTGACTCAGCGCACTCTGTTTCGTACGAGAGCTAAGGCAGTACATCTTTCAAATTTATACAATGAACACAACGTCAATTGCGGAACAGCGAATCGTCATAAGTCCGTTGTATCTGATACCATCTGTACTCATATCAGCGCTGTTATTGATCTGTTATTTCTATTACTGTTATCTCTGTGTGCGTGAGTGTTGTAAGAGGAGGATGTCCGCCGAGCACGAAACACCCTGTCAACCAGTCATACCGCCTCCCCGCAAATTCAGCATAGTCCGCAAAACCCGAGAAACCCATCGAATGAAGCGAACGGAACTCTATTGACATTCTACTGATGCAATTCGAAACAATATCATTCGAGTGATGAGTACAAATTAAGTATAAAATATCGAAATATCGAAACTTTCTTATCGGTTGTTATCTGAACGACAAAATGTATTTGCCTACAGCGTTCAAGATTCAATATTTAATATACTAAGTATATCAATTCTTATCGGTTTGCATGCCGATGTCAACATCATTCGCTTCAGTTTGTTGATATTTGAATATTCGATAGCAGGAAATATTACACTGCTTCGCGAGTTCCATTGAACTTGTTAAAATGTTAAGAAAAATGTAAATTTATTCCAATAAATACACGTATGCCTCATTAAATGAAATTTGTGTTGAGAACAAACTTATTCCAATAAATTAAATTATTTAATTATGAAAATTGCCTTGTGAATTTAATTCAAGAAGATCTTGTATTGAATTTGAGTCTCCGTCAAAATTTGCGCAGTGTAAGCTCCATTTAATTACAAAAATTACTTTTGCAAAGTTCTTAACAAGACCGATTGCACAAGTATACAATGGTCGACTAAGAAAATACCCTAAAATTGCAGGCACCTAAGAATATTTGTTGATTTTGCATTGTTGATGAATTAATTGATGCAATTAATTAAAATCACCATCACGATCTCTGGATCGGTTTTAAAAGGGCTTATGAGGGTTTGTTTATTTTTATCGTCATGTCCCCTATGCCTATTTGTGTACAGCTCATTCATATTTATGAGTGTAGGGTATAATAATAAAGTAACAGCCTCACTCAGAGTTTGTTCTATAATTAGACTATAAATACCAAACAGAAGCTCTGTAATATTTTTTCTTTCTGTTGTTTCCGAGTATTTTAATGACTGACAGCAGACCGCAGAGCAAAAGCCGCGAAACATTACTCTTATTATTTATAGGCTTGTGGGATCTGGAGCGTTGAGTTATCAAAGGAATTTCTTCGATCGGTTATGAGTTTAGTTTAGTTTAATTTGCAAAGCAACTCGCCTGTCGTCGGTGAACAACGCAGAATGGAATTGGCACTGATTTGGGACTATTTAATCGAAACGAATGAACATCTGCAGATACCCTTGCTATATGTGATAGTTCCATTGGGCATTATCGCAGTTGTATTACTAATCTGTTGCTGTTTCTTCAGCTTCAAAGCCTGCTGCAACAGCGAGCCCGAGGTTCACATCATTCCCAGCTTTGTGCCCACTGTTCGTCCCCGATGCAGGGGAAGAGTGGATCAGATCTATCAACCAGCTGGCAATATGAGGGACTTCGGTGCGACGAGTCGCGAAGCGTGTGTTGAGCTGGATGAAGGTGCAGTGGATAAAGTAAATGCGATGTATAAGAAGCGTAACTACCAAGTATCCAAGTAAATAAATTTGTCAAGATATACGAGTACTCGTGTCCACCTTAAATGCTACTTAAAGCGTGAACGAGCTGAACGTGTGAACGTGTGAACGTGCCATGGGTTTGCTTGTGTGCGAAGCGGGTCATAAATTTGTCAGGACACGCTCCCTGCACTTGTTGTGCTGACGTTTCTTTTCATGAACCGCAAATTTAGCGTCTAGCGTCTCACAGCGGTTTCCGTGATGGCCATCAGGCGCAGGAGTGAGTGTGCTAATAAACGGCAGTCGGCATTCGGCATTCTAACTTGGCTAACAAGGCAGTTGCGTTAAGATTATCCAACGGGTTAACTGAAGTTAACACAAAATAAGCAAGGCAATGAGGAAATTTACAGATTTAAGCCATCTCGAGGAGCTCACCTAATTATCAGCTGAATATTGAAATAGGTTTATCAATCCGAGCATTTAAATGTTGCTTGTTACTTAAAGTTGAGCTGATCAACTGAAACAACAACTAAATGATCAGCAATGGATTGTACTCTTCTCATAAACTTAAGCTTAATTGCCAGAATAGATGGCTGAGAAGTTCGTACTTCGTTAAATTGATTATTTTCGGTGTCCGAAACAGAAATGAAGTTAAATTAGCCAAGTTTATGCAGTACGCCTGTTGAAGCAGCTCTTAACTGGTCACCTTACAGGCCAAATTGAAACGCTAAAATAATTTACGGCCCAACTAGCATCCACATCCAAATCCAACCGAGCAACTATTGGCATCGTCCTGCCGGCTCCTGACTTGATGGCTGGCACGTTAGACGCCACCGAAATGCTCCCAGTTGGAAAATTAGTTTAAAAATACGTTGGCAAAGCGGCAAAGGACTACATGAGATGGCGCAGGATGAGGTGCTGCAGCCGAAGCTGAGGCAGGAGATGGGGCAGAAGCTGGGGCAGCAACATGAGCAGTCACTGACAGTGTCTGCATCTTTGTTGCTGTATTTTTTTTATGGCAACGTGCCGCATGCGTTTTGGGTGGCATAAAAATTCACTTTGCCAGCCATTTGGTGTGCTCCGGTTCTCCAGTTCTCCAGTTCTCCGCTTCTCCTGTTTTCCGGCTCTCCGGCTCTCCGAAGGGGCAGTTCAATAAACGTGGCCAAATACTTAAGAGCGCGCTCAATAAAAATTCGTGTTTTACAATTTTATTATGTGACGCTTGTCGCGCGTCTCAGTTGCATTAAATATTTAATAAAACATTTGGCCACTTGGCTGCCACAAGTTGCATCATTGTGTTCGCGCCTTGGCGCTTAAGTAATTGCATTTTAGTGGACACACGTTGCATACTTGACCAAACCTTTAAATCATTCTTCATGCCACCGTTCGTGCCGTTGTTTATCTTGCGACCATAAATTAACGCATTACCCATTTGCCTCTGCTGTTGTTGTTGTTGCTGTTGTTGCTGTTGTTGTCATTGTCCCTGTGCCAAAGCAGGCATCGAACTGTTTGCATTCCGACCGTTGCATTTGGCCATGCAGCTGCTGCCGTCAAAGTCGTGGCCATTGCGGAGTTTACACTGTGGCCGAGGCTGACCACAATCGAAGTCGCCCGGACACGAAAAACTCCCTCTGATCATTAATTGTCCAGCAAGAAGTGGGTGTGCGAATGTGTGTGTGTGTGTGTGTCTGTGCGTGTGCTTGAGTATGGCAAAAGTTTGCCTCACATTTTGTTTGATTTACTCGTTGCAGGCACTTCAAACTTCCAAACTTTGCCTCTCTCGCCTCTTTTGGCCCAAAGAAATGGCTCTTTGTTTCCTTCTAATGAGCCAATTTAGTTGCATTCGACGAAATTTGAAATTGCACTTTGTCTGCCTGTCTACGCACTCGACCACTTGGCCATTGGTCCAGGCACTGCCAATGCTTTGAAATGTTAACTAGTTGCAGTTGCTGTCAACATTTGAACTAAATGGATTCCAGACTCAAAGAAGAAGTAACTCACAATTGTTAAACTGTGCCATCTATTAGAAATCATTATATTGAAATCTTGAGAAATTGCCTTAAATATCAACAATTGTATAGTTAACATAAACAGAACTTATTCTACAATTAATTAAAGTTCTTTTCAGGCAAACTTATGTTCTCTTTTGCCTAATGGACATCAGATACTTGCGACAGGCATCCAGGGAATGCCGTTTCAAATAGCATTCCTGACTGAAGTACTTGCCACACTGGCCGCATTGAAACTCCCAGACATGATGACCCATTGTGCGTTGATGAGACCGCAGATTTGAGCTGTCAATGGCAAATTTGAATATCAATTGCAGCGATTTCTTAATCGTGTTCACTCACCGATCGGCAAAGCACTTTTGGCAGTTCTGCTCGGGACAGACGAAGGGTTTCTCGCCCGTGTGTATGCGTTTGTGAGCGACAAGCATCCAGGAATGATCGAATTCCTTCTTACAATTTTCGCAGATGAAATGCTCTCCGGGTTGCTTGAAGCGGCGACGATCTGGTGTCTTTCGCACTGTCTCCTGTTTGCTCTGGTCAGAGCGTGGGGTTCTGGGTGATCGGTTGGCTGCCGTTTGTGCTAGAATTCGTTGGGATTCGGCTCGCTTTGGGATGTCTGGCTTTCTGCCGCGTCCTCTGCCCTTGGTCAGCACCTTGATCCGGCCCAACTTGGCGCCTCCATGCTTTTTGCTTTCCACAGAAGTACTCTCTTGGCCGGGCAGCTCTAGCTCCCAGATTGTATGACTAAATCCGTCGCTCGGATTTGTCTCAATGGCCATCAATTGTGTGTCACTTGATTCCTCCATTCGGCGACGCTCCACAATGGGCACATTATCGCCTGTCCGCCAATCAGTGCTGGGCTCACCGCTTCCATAGTGAAAGGTTCTGCCCAAGGCCTTGGACTCCCCGCTTGCTCCTGACTTGTGTGCGCTGTTTAAGCCTCTGCTGTTGCTACTCATGCTCGTCGTTGCAGGACGAGGCATTTGAGCCATGTTGGGCACGATCCGGCAAATGGCTTACAGAAGCGATTAGAATGGCCCTTTTGGGAGAGATAACACATAACTCTTACCTTCGTAGCGGTCATAGAAACGCTCAATCTTGCGATCATAGCGATTCGAGAACAAACTGCGAAACAGTCTCGGCATAATCGTGATTTCAAATAATTATGATTGACTGATTTATGACATTTGCTTTGCTTTGACAGAGTCAAGAACTATCAACTCATAGGGCTGTCAGTGTCTCAAAGTATAGTACAAATTAGGAATTGTGTTTTCTATATCTTAAAGCTGTATACTCTTACAATGAGAGCTTAAAGCAATTATCAAGTGATTCCTGCAAATAGCGTTCATGAGTCCACTTAACACGAAGCACTTAAACAAATTTCTTGTTAAATTTTTGTACATTCTATTGGGTTGCTTACGACGGCTAACTGGCTGGAAACATCGAGGAGGCGATGAATGTGGTCTACAATAAAATTAGTTTGCCAAATGTGTGTGCGAATGTGTGTGCGAGACATGCAAAGACGTTTTGCAATTTGCCTGTAATCCAGCTACTTCCTCATCTTCGACTCATCCTCATTCCACTACGGCTGCACTCGGGTTTCGCTTTAAGCATCGAAATTGAATTGTATTGCAGTTTTCTTGAGCATCGTTGGGCTCTTTGGCGCTGCTTGGGCTGCCTTCGGTAAGCTCTTAAGTCCATGCAATACCATTGTGCAAATTTTCAATTGTTTGGCAGTTTACGTTTTATTTATTTGCTTTTTTATTAGTGTGTTTTAAGTGTGTTTTGTAATAAAAGCCGGAAGAAACATACGCTTACCCAACTTGTTCAACAGCTTTATTTCATTTATTTGGCACTTTATTACCCCACGTTCGTTGTTCTATTTCTTGTTGTTGTCCTTGCTGTTTCTCTTAAATGGCATGAAGGACCACAGAATATTGGCCAGCAAATTACTTGGGTAATTTAAAATGCAGAAGCTCGAAATATGGCCCGGGGCTATTGCAAAAGATAACACAAGCAATTTGCCAGTTAAACATTAATTCATTTTGACAATTGCAAATTTACTCAGCTCTCTTGCTCCTGCTCTTGCTTTCGCTCAATGAAAAAGCTCTGTGTCCCGTGCCTTACTCTAAATGCTTTATGGACATCTACGAAATGCACACAGATGCACATTTTTCATATTGTGTGTTTCATAAATTTTTATTTGCTCTGTGAGTCTAACGACAAAATCGCATAAATGTTTTCGACTGTCAACAAAGGCCGACATGAAAGCGACTGTCATTGCAATGAAACGATGCAGTGTCTCAAAATGTGTTTGCTTCTGTGTATGTGGGTGTGTGTGTGTGTGTGGGGTGCTTGTGGACTGGCTTGTGTATGTCAGTTGGACTATTAAAAATCTATTTCGAGTACATTGAAATTGCGTTTGGCTTGCAGAGCGCAATCTTGGCACAAAACAGCGCACTTTATGGTAGTTGCAAAAAAATTATTGCATACTTTTGGGCTGCGCTATAAAACAGACTTCATTGCTGCCCTGAGGCAGTAGCTGGTAATGAAAGCATTTCAAATGAATTCCGTATGACAAAATGTGCTTTGCATTTTTATGCATCGCCAATGGCCACTAATTTGAAGTCGAGCAAACAACAAACACAAAATACAAAACAATAAACTAGACTAACAACGCAACAAACACTGCAAATGAGTTCTGGGTCAACAGACTAGCGGAAAAACTTTTTTCCGGCAAAATTACAGTTTTCTCGTGTTGCTTAACATAGGCCATATCTCTTATGTGGGTTAAGTCTACTTGATGCGCTTACTTGAATCAAACAAATGTTTAATTTGCATAATTATATGAAATACTTGAAATAGGGGAACAGTTTATTGGTTTATTAAATATATATAAATTCAAAATAAAAGTATTCATCTTGATATATGCTCATATTTTGTAAGCATTTTAAGAGCATTTCCAGTTCGACTTTCTGCTTTATATATTCGTAATATCCTGTAGCTATAAAAAGTCTAAACAGGGTATGATATGCTTGTGCTGTTCTGCAAATAACACCATAATAATTATGATTATAGTTTGAAAGATTCACCATCAATTGAAGAATATACAAGTCGCTTAGCAGCTAATTTGCAACTACAGGTCTAACTCATTTGATTACATGGTATATTCTCGTATGATAATCTTAATTATTATTATTTTTTTGCTCTCATAATTCGCAGGCACGGATTCTGCGTACGTGCATTGCACTCTGCTAATTAAGCTTGTTTGGATGGCTTAAAGCTAGTTGCAACTTTAAGCTGTGGCTGTGGAAAAATCGAGACAAAGTATGTGAGTTAAGTCGAAGAGCTTTCCGTCTCGCTGCTCCCAGAGGAGTTTTGGCCAAGATTGCATACAAATTCAGTCATCAACATATAAATGAAGAATCACAAGTCGTGTCAGACTTGATGGAATCAATGCTTCGTCGCCAGGCTACATATTGGCCAATAGTTCTAGGCCATACGGAATCAGTGTCTAAGGGAATGCACGGCATTGCCATTTTCCATTTTCCATTCAAAATGTAATTACTTTGGCTGAGCTCAAGCTTTTTAAACAGAATCAAATAAAAAATTTCCACATTTGATAAATTACTGAAAATGTTGTTTGTTGCCTCACATTTAATATTCGACAAGTTGCAAGAAAATAAAAATATATAATAATTTAATCAAATCAGTTTTGGCAGCAGGACACGTCTCTGTCTACGGTTAAGCCGGTAATAACGACCCGGATTGCCTGCAGGCGTTGTCAAATTAAATTTGCATGCCGCAATTGCATGCAACAAAAAAGTGTCAAAGTCTGTGCCCGGTCGAGTTATTTACTAAAGAAAAACACAATTGTTTGTAGCACTTGTGGTGTGACCACAAAATTGGACCGTGCCCAGTTCTCCATTTCTCCAGTTCTCCAGTTCCCCTGTCCCCCCTTTATCCATCCCTCAGCAAGCAAAGGTATCCTGGCATAAACAACCTACGACATAGGCAAACAGATTTTATTTTTGTTGTACGAGTTGATTTCAAAATTTGTTAATTTGCCCAAAAGTTTGCATTGCATTTGCCCCCTTGCGACGTGTGTGGCATAAGCAACCATTGCAACCATCGAGAGCTCCTAACTTGCCTTCAGCCTCCACCCTCCACCCGCCGAACCTGTCGCCTGGCCAGGCGATTATGCGGTTCGCTCTGATGTGGTATAGTGCTGTAATTAATGGCTAAATTTTAAAATAATAGTCCCTGCTCAGCATTTAAATTGCACTTTGCGATATAATTAACAAAGTTTTCAAATAGATTTCAAATGTTCTATATTTCCCAAATATTTCCAACGATTTTGATTAATTTACAAATCTAATTTATGTTCTATAACAATCTAAAATAACACTTACTTTAAACAGACTGTTACCTGAAAGTAAAATAAATTATAGGGAGGGGCTTTCGATCTGCAAACTTTCGACGACAAGCTTGGATCGAACAATACACATTTCTGAGTTCAAAACAAATGTATAGCTTACCATTCGAACAGATGGAGAGATCGAAATACGAAGTAAATATTTTAAATTTAATTGAAGCAGTAGAGTATCAAATTGTGCACAGCACGTAGATCCGTTATGGGTCTATTACTTGGCCTGAACTGTTAGCCAATTTGTGCTGTGGTATTGCGACCATAAATAAAATGTGGCAGCACACAACCGCCCAGGCGATATGAGTATCTCTGAGCTTAGTCCGTAAAGCGACCACGTTGTCTGTTTGCAATTGAACATTTTTAGCATCAATGCAACATGACAAATGTTTGTTTGTTGTGGCTGCTGCTACAGTTGCCACTGTTGCCACTGTTGTGGCCATTGTACTTTTCGACCATTAGTATTCGGATCAGGCCTGGCTAGGCGATAACTTATAGACTGCACGTAGCAAATAAATTTACTCAAATTTTAGCTTAGCTCGTCGATAACAACAGCTGAGGCTCTAGCTGTCAGCTTGAATGTCATTGAGATTATGCTAATCCATGGTCATTTACGTAGCAATAATTAAGTTTACAGCAAAACAAATAAATATTAATTGAATTAAACATAAATACGACGGCTCATATGGGAATTATTACAGCTGAAAATGATATCAAAATCACTTAAACACTGGGAGCAGTGTTTCCACTGAGCTGCAACGATTGCAAACGAGTTGAGAGCATAAACTTCAACTAAACTGTGTTTACATAGAAATATTTAGCTGTGCAAGCTACACAATCGGAGTTAACTGATTCTGCACCACATTTGAGCTTATTAAGTCTTAACAAATTGTATTAGTTGTTGTGGAGAGAGCTTGCAGTTATTTCTCAGTGGAAACACACCACAACTGGACGTGCATAAAAAATAGATGTGCGTGTGTGCTTTGTGTGTGTTTGCTTGTTTGTGGCACTGCTCATAGTAAAGAAATATGCATATGCATATGCAAATTTAATTTACCTACACAGGCACACACTTACACACACACACGCACCGCGAATCGCCATAGTCCGAGTCATAGCATACTTTTCAGCGCCGCTGGGCTTTTCAAAATGGCAAAGCTACGAACGTGTGTGTGTATGTGCATGTGTGTGTGCGTGTATGTGTATATTTAAATAAAAATAATCACACATGCAAATTAATAATTGCAATTGGCATTCCCCCAGTTTCGCCCAGCACGCCTTTGTATCACTATGTGCACTATTTCCAGGGCAAAAATATCAAATCAAAAATGTTGCCCATAAATAAAATAATCAAGCACAAAGCCTTTTTTAGACATTTGCCATGCATTTTGTTTGGGGGCAAAGCCATAAATTGTTGCTGCTTTTATTTGCAAATCTGTTGCGCATTTGGTTTTTGCTTATCGTGAAAATAATTTATGCGCTGGCATAAAAAAGCAATCCAGGTCTTAGCTGGGCCCCAACCGATTTATCAATTTATCAATTTGCCACTTTAAGCCTGCTTCAGCGCGCAGCTATTTATTTCAGTTTTTAATTTTTTTTATTTAATTTAGTATTTGCATTTGTTTTTGTGCTGTTTATTTGCCATGTTTTTAAAATAAGAACAATCATAATAACTGTTAATTTACATGCCGCAAGTGTCAATAGGCCGTTGGCAATTTGTAATTATGGGCTGTGCAGCTTCACTTTACTTTATTTCATTTGATTTACGTATTTTTCGCATTTTTGTGGTTTAAATGCAATTTTTTTAATGGGCACAAAGTACTTCACATTGTGCATTGCCATGCAAATTATGTTAAGCTCATGAATTTATAATTTAATGAAGACACTTTGTCGCCATAATTGGTCAGAACAACGTGCAATGTTGCCATAATATTGTTCTTAATTTAATAAATGCGATACAGCGATTGCGATTGCGACTCCAACTCAGATTGTGATTGTGATTGCGATTGTGATTGCGGTGAATGCATTTATTTATTTTACATTACTATTGTTTATATTGCACACAACTGACTATATATATATGTACATAATTAAATTGCAGAAATCCACATTTAAATTCCGCTTTCGTTTGCTTTTTATGCACAGTCGCAATCAACCAGCGGTTAAGGGTAAAGATTTGGCAACAGGTCTTCAATCAGCTGTCTTTACCAATTCATTATCCACTTCAAGGCGTTTATTCCTGGTACATCAAGAGCTATTAATCTGCATTATTATCACAAATGAGATCTCAATTCAATAACAACAATTTTGTAGATTTATTTACCTAATTCTATGGACTGTTTAAGATATAAGTAGATACTATTTTAGGTCTCTCCCAGATCGCGAATTGTTTACCGCATAAACGACGCGTCGCTGCACTGCTGACATCTCTGTCAGGTTTCATTCTTGCGCGGGTTTCAATTAACTTTTTGCCTGCACCAAAGATGCAGTTGGAGAATGTGTCGGGCTGGCAGTGGCGGTTGCAAAGACGTTGGCAGAGGGGGGAGCGTCTGCTTGTATTATAAGCAGCTTCTTCGCTTGTTTGAACATAAAAATGCGACGCTTAACATAAATTACGCGTCGTGTCAGTTCTTTGCAATGTGTTTGTGTTCGTAGGGGCATGCAACGGCAGCGGTAGCGGGCGAGGCAGGTGCAAGTCAAGTTAATTGTTAAGTGCTTGCCACGTAGAGCAGCTTGGTCGGGATTAGCAGGCACTGCAACAAGGCTGCATTGTTTTAAGCATCAAAGTTTGGCCATGTTTTTTATGTGTATGCTGCAAGTGTACAAACTTGCCTCAGCCTCAGCGTCGGCAAAGCAATTTATGTGGCAAGCTAGATCAAAATTCAAAATTGAAACAAAAAGAAACTGTAAATTATAATTGCACATTTTCATATTTTACAATTGACGCCGTCATACTTGCAGCGGTTTCTCGCCTCTCACCTCTCCCCTACGCTCTTTAATGGGAAATTAAACGTCGGCACTTCTTATGCATGCACTTGCCACAAGTTTTAAATTGAAAATTGCTTCTACCGTGTGGCAAGCGGCAACAGTTAACTGAAAATTCAACATTTTGCGCTAGGCACGCAAGACTCTTTGGCAGCATCTGCTCAGAATCCATTTGCATTTATCCTCTTCAAGACAATGCGCTCAAGTTTCGGCCATTGTGATAATCAAAATGTGTTGAGCATTAAATTCCATTAGAAACTGACATTTATTCTGTAGTTTCATGCTTAAAGTCGATACAAATTGGAACGGACTCAGCGATAATAAGCAATATGATGTTAATTAATCAGATTGGAGGATCCCTTCTAGTGTCTTAAGGATTTCATTATAAAAATCATATATGCTTATTATTTGAGTGCTCAGTCACTTCTCATTTAGTCTTAGGAACACAGAGAATCGAGTGTTAGTTCTTTTCACAAGCCTCAGCACAAGTTTCTAACACATTTATCTTTACCAACAATTGCGAAACTTTGCAGCCAAGCTAACGTACACACATTTTTTTATAAACATCTAATTTGAACAAAGGTGCATACGACAGTGACAAAAAAAGAAGTGAGTAAGGAAAAGAAAACTCCAAAGCCCGAGGGTCGGAGGTGCCTAAGCAAAGGAGTGGCCGATAAGGAGCTGCCAATTGTTGGACTATTGGACGGTTGTTGCCTTTGGGCTCTGGCTCTGGCTGTGAAAATTATTTCACAGTTGAAACGATTTTCATGAAATTAGTTTTTCTTTGGCCACTTTGGCAAACTCACCTAGCATTTGGGTTTGTATTAGAATTGGTATTACGATTGGCATTCCTATGTCTTTCGCCTGCTTTCGCTTCTGATGTTTTCTCCAGTCGAAAAATCTCATTTGCCACCTGGCATAAAACTTTGGCACGTCGCGACAAAATGAAGTCGGATAAATTACCCACCTCCGTGTACATTCAAATACAGTGCGTCTACGATTAATATTTTATAATTTTGCGCACGATTTTCAATCTCTGTGATTGTGACTGCTAACAGGGCTTTGAGAGGTTTGCGTCTTGTGGTAGTGAAAGTTTTTCTTTGGCCATTGCCAGCGGCTACCAGACGAGCATTTTTGAATGTTACTTCTCTTTTTGATAAAGAAAAGTATTGCCTTCATTCTCAAGGTTATGCAGTGAAAGGCTTTTCCTTTTGGGCCTTGTCCAAATGAATATTTGCTTAAAGTGCTCCAGAATGAAGTGAAGCCTTTGTCTGGCCTCTTCATTCAATTGCATCATGAATAATTAATGGCCGCACAGTTGCCGCACAATGTCAGGGCCATCATTAACTCAAGTGAATGGGCCAGGTTCCCAGCAGTGTTGTCAACTCGGCTATTTTCCGGTTAGATTATGATGACAGCGTTGTGGATCAAACGAACTGACAAAATGTTGGCAGTAACACTGAAATTTGTTTCAGATATTCAATTTCTCACATTATTTTTCTTTAAAATGCATTTTTACTTTATAAAAGTTGGCAACACTGGCTGCCATAAGTACAAGTTCCTGGATGAAACACTTGCAGGTCAAAAGTGTTTCAATTCAAAGTTTCAGTAGCTCAAATTGTCAGTTAAGGTGTTTGTTATACCCTGTATTCAGTCACTGGATTAATGAGTGTCTGATAGAGTGACGTAAATTGTAAATAATTATAAAATGTAGACTCAAAAGTCATATTCATCATAAATACATATTCTTCATATCTTCATATCTTCTTAGTATTGTATTGTATCTTTAAATCTTTAGGGTATATTCTAGCCGAGCAGTCTCGACTGCAGCAGTTATGCTTGCTTAACAAGCTATTCTGTAGGACAACCACTCACTGGCAGAGACAATTCTCTGGCCGGTATCCTTAGCTCGGCTCTCAAAACTTGTGGGATTAATTTCCCATTTGCCGCCAACTAATCCTGTAAAAATTGTCTGCTCGGCATCTAGTTCTTGGTTCTGTCGGTTTTGCAGAAGTTTTGTAACAAGCGAATTTGTTTGTAATTGTTAAATGCAATTGAATTTATAAGCGGCGCATAATTAAAATTAAGCAGCCGGCAAGCCGAAACTTTTGCAAGTGTTGCACTTCCTGAGCAGCGCGTCCTGATCTCGCCGCTGTTCTGTGTCTTTGTTAAGGTTCCCTTTGAGTGGTTATGCGGTGTCGGGCAGGAAACTGTGACTCTAAATATGCCAAATTCTTTCCCAGCGTTTAATGTTGCATGCAGAGAAGCTCAGTAGACAATAGAAAATGTTTTAATATATTTTAAAGAATTTACTTGTGCTGCTAAAGAAAATCAGTTGAGTTAGAAATATTGCTTAAAGCCTGAAAAGATATCACCCTTTTCCAATAAGTAAATTCTTCTTATCGGTAAAGGAGAAGAGCTTTTTGTTTACAAATTTCTCAATGATTCATTGTTTTTTCTGGATAAATTCATCAACTTTTCTGCAAAAAGTACAGCATCCTTGCTCTATATTTCAGTCAAAGCATAATTCTGTTTATCTGCTCGCTAAATATGCAGCTGCTCGAACTAAAAACCCGGAACAACAAACAACAATTCCCATAAAGAGACAGAAACCATTTGGCATTTTCATCAAGAAGATACACACACACACACACACACACACACATACACAGATACACACACATTGGAGGACTCACACATCGAGAGGCGACTCATTTGCTTGTCGCCGGCTGTAATGTGAATGCATGAAATGCTTCTGGCTGCTCTTGCTCAGCTGTAAACACAAAACATCCTAGATCATGGAGCTGGAGCTGCAGCTAGAACTGGAGCTGAAGCTGAAGGAGAAGTTGGTGCTGAGGCTAATGTCGTTGCTATTTGCGCTGGGCAGCCAAAGGAAGTTTTGAAATTTCTCTGACGATGATGAAAACCTGCCGCGTTGAAGTCATCCCATTTGTAAGCAAAAACATTTCAATTCATTTGCTAAATTAGTTTCTGTATTTTGGCAATCGCATTAACTAATGTATGTAGTTTTGGAGCAAAGTTGTCAACATTTACTATAATATTGTGAAAACTCTGTCACATGAGAGAACAAACAATCACTTTAAAGTGTGATTAAAATAACATTTAATTAAAATTCAAATTGATGCAACCAGAAAGAGCTCATCCAATGCGGCAATTGACAATTGACAAAAACAAAAACAAAAACAAAAAAGAGAAAAAAGAAGCAGCAAATATCAAAAGCAAAATAACATGCTGAAAGTGTATTAAATGAAATTGGTTGCAAATATTTTTTGTAAATTTTACGCTCCGCCCTGCCTCGTCTTGCCTGCCCATCGCGCCTCGCCTTATCAAGGCTTACGCTTACGAAGCCCGGCTCGGCCACGAGGCTAAACGAGCAACATTGTATGCCATTTCGGGCAAGGATGTGGGCGAGGGCCTGTCAAACGGCCGACGAATGAGACGACGAGCTGCACCGTCGCCCTCCCGCTTCTCTATATACCGAGCAATGTAGGCGACATGAATACCCGTCGTTGGTTGGCTGCCACGCCATGGAGCCTATGTAAACGAGGCACGCTCTCGTCGTGTTGTACATGTGTTCGTGTGTGTGTCTGTGTGTGTGTGCGTGTATGTAGGTGACATGTACTACAACAACAAGAGTCATTGCAATAGCCAAAGGTAGCGGAGTAAAAGCCAATTCTGTAGGGAGCCCCATGTAGGGGAAGTTTACTCCAAACATGTTGCAAGAGGAGGAGTTTGGCCACTTTATACCTGCTCTAAGGTCAACACCGATATTGCTTTTACCGTCAAGAGCCACTTTACTTAAACATTTTCAATTGAGATGGTGAATTAATCGAATGATATTTACTATTTATTTAAAAAATAATTTAAAAAATAATTATTATTTACCATAGCAATTAATATAATATATATTATTATAGATTTGATTTTAGAACATTAAGAAAATACAGTTACAAAGTTAGAAAAGACAGAACAAATTCATGAAGCTATTTGAGAGTAATACCAACTTGACGCTTGTTTCTGTTAACTTAGTATAAATATTCTTTTTGTAAGCATTTCTAACTAATAATAATTATTAAAAATAAATTAATAATAATTACTTTATTTAATACAAATATTTAATGACAAAGAGAGCAGAGAAATTCTTACTCACAATATGTTTTAGCAATTGACATTTGACAATTAATGCAAAGTAGTTTCAATTATTAAATAAAATAGTTTCTCATGTTTGCCATTATAAATATAGTTCCTGCTTCTCACCTTTCTTTTCTAAAGTCATAATATTTGAATATGGCATCAATTTATTTTAGATATTCAAATTCATTTCGAAGTTTCTCAACGAATTTACAAAATACAGACAAATTGAAAATCTAAGATTCATTTTTCGAAAAAGTATAAAACACAAGATACTTTAAATCCAGAACTCAAGCGTGGATTCTTTACAATGTTATAGTAAATGTGCAAGTTGTAGCCATTAGCAGTATGTACTAATTGTTATTGGCCAACAGCAGGATCCAAATCGTAACACAGCGACCTGCCCCAAAATACATGCTACATTTAAGTGCGGTTTAAGACAACGCCTAGCAATTAAAACGAGTACTCATACTTCGAGTAATTCGAACATTTCATTCGTTGTCCAAAGCCGAGAACCGATCTGACATATACATATGTATCTATATGTAGGTGCTCACATACATATGTAAATATAGGTGGAGCACCGACTTATGTAAGAATTTATTTTTTGTTGTACAAGCGAGGAGTGTGGATTTTTTTTGTTGTGTTTTTTTCTTTTCATTTTTGGCGGGGGAATGACAGAGCGAGACGGATGCAACTGAGTGCAACATGTTCGATGTGGCAAAAGTTAACCGTGGCCAAGTTTAGTTCAGCTCTCTGTTGTAAACAGCGCAGGCGACTCTTCGCTTTACAGTGCGCGAGATGAAGCAACACAGAGAGCGCGTGGGAAAGAGAGCAAGAGAATGCGCTGTGAAATGCCGGCCACGTGACATTGTTGCATTTCCTGTTTATCGTGTAAGTGTGTGCGTGTCCCATGATAAGCCGCCACGAAGCTATTAATCAAAACAAAATCAAAAAATGCTCGCCTCTGTGTGTGTAGCTGTGTGTGCCGAGTAGCGTGAGAGAAACACGTGCCGTTCTGTTAACAGAGCCCACTTAACAGAGCTCTGTTAGGGCGACCAGTTGACAACAAGCTGCAAGAATAGTTCATGACAATTGATTGCAATGGCTTGAGCTGATGCTGATTATCTTAGAATTGGAATACGTTTCTGTAAATATAATGAAGAGTTTGTGTGGGTGCTGCGGATAATTTGCATTATTAGAACAGGGCTTAATTAGGACTGACAGTTGGATGCGCTTGCTTCGGTTGGTTGTCATTGGATGCATAAACGCTTTCTTTGAAATCTATTATTATTTAAGACTTAAGTTAATGCACTTATTGAGCCTTTGCCTCTGGGGTTAAGCATTAAGTCAATTGCTTGAGCTGGTCCCCATGCGCCTTATTGTTGCTAAGCCGTTAAGTAACTGCTTGTGCTTCTGCTTCACTTGCTGTCAACTTTGCTTTAATTCCTCTTCTGCTACTTCTGCTTCTTTTGCTTCTTTTGCTTCTTGTGCTTGTTTGCTTAACACTTGGCACGCACACGCTTCAAATGAATCCATGCAATAGTATATATAAATGTCCTTGTACTTTTACATAATATACGATTCAATGCCGAAGCTGGCAGCAATGAATAAGAAAGAATACAAAAAAGACGCAGCCGAACTTAACAGTGCTCTGTTAACGATAACAGTGATAAGAGCCGGCGAAATGCACAGCGCAAAAGAGAAAGCGACAGATAGAGAGAGAGAGAGCTTCGACAATTGCTCTCTTTTGGTGCTGCTGTTGTTGCTGTTGCTGTAAGCTGCAACTGTAAAGTGCCCTGTAGTTGCATGGCACTAAGCCAATGCCAACAGTGCCACTGAACACTGAACACTGAACACTGAATACGTGTACTCGTACTCGTACTCGCACTCGTATATGGGACAGAAATGGATGAGTTGGTTGCAACAGGGGCGACAGCGCTGCTCTGCTCGGTTGCTCAGTTGGCTTGCAACAACAACTACAACTACAACTATAACTTTAAATAGGTACAACGGTATAACGGCGTATTGGGGGGCACCGCTACACAACCCTTGACCAAGGAACAAACTTCGTGTAGTGCTCGTCAATCGTGCATTATGTACATACGACGACCCATGCACATGGGCCCTGCGTCTATGTGTTAGTTGGTGGTGGTATTGGTGTTGCTGCTGCTGCTATTGCTGCTGCTGCTGCTGCTGCGCTTCCTTCTACACAGGACTGTCGTTGCAACAATCGCATTTTGCACATTCACCAGAATTCAGTTGTACGCGGTTGCTCCTTCAGTAAGGACGCACAGCACTTCCTTCAGCCAGTTAGACAGTTAGCCAACAAGTTAGTAACTTGGCTGTTTTGTGTGTTGTCTGTAACATTTAGCCACTTGTGCGGTGTATAATAAACTTTCAAAATCATCATTAACATTGATCGAATAAATTAATAGCCAGAAACAATTACAGCTTACAAAGGGGCAAAGAAGCCGATAAGCGGCGCTGTAAACTTTACAGCGTTCATTACATAAATGCTAAGGCGCTGCTAGAGACGAACGGCAGAAGGCGGAAAACAGAAAGCGGCCAACAGTCGATTGACTCGTTAAGAAAAGCCGCCCCCACAGATTAGTTTGGGGCAACGGCATGCAAATCAAAATTTGCTAATTGGCGTCACCAGAATCCGAAGCCACATGCAACTTGACGCTCAACACAACATCGCCACGAAGCAAATTGCAGTTTAAGATCTTTTTGTGTATGTGAATGATATTGCATTGTTTTTGTTGTTGTTATTGCTGTTGTTTTGCGCTCCTTTGTGTCGCGGCGACAAGACGTGTAATTTTGATAGCCTTTCGTGCTCAGTGAACATTACTTTGAGATACTGACGTCAAAAACTAATATTAACTGGACGAACTTGCTGTTGCCTGTGCGGATCTCAAAGTGCATTTTTATTAAAGTCAACAAGTTGCTTCAGCTTGACACAGACCCAAAGCAGGTGAGTTTCATATGACAAAGCAGATTTCCTTTATTTTTTTTTCTTTTGCTTATCTACTTTGTATTCATTATTTACTTGCAACCATTATTCGTAAGTGTTGATAATGCCATGATATTGGACAGGCTGGAAGTGGGTTAGTTTCCCAGAAGCACACTTTGAATTGAATGAAGCAGGAAAATAATGATAAGCGAAGACTTGAAGTGAAATTTGATTATGCTACAAGATAATTGACATTAAAGATACAATTTTTATATAGTTTTCTTTATTATATTATTTTCTTAAATGATTTTTTTAATATGTAGACTTTTATTTAATCTCTTAATCATTATTTTGATATTATTATTTATATATTTAGATAGTATTTTATTGACAATAAAAGGATTATACCTTCTCTCACACTTAAAAATTATTTATGTTTACTTTTAGAAACAGAAAAAAACATTTATGAATTTAAATTTGATTCCAGTTTGATTTATATATTTCTGTAAAATTGATTTGATATATTGATTAGATATAAAATTATTTTGATTCGAATATTTTATCCAAGCAAATAATTGAAGTAATGGTCATTATTTATATGTGTTTCATGGTTTAGCTGGAAATATATCTTGCTATCAAAACTCATTTTATTTGCATTTGAACTGTAATAAATATTAATATGAAAGTCCATTTTTGAATTTCCAAGTAAAATGTACTCACAACATAAATATACTATTATTATTATTTTATGAATATGTTACTGAAAATTTGGCCGCAAGGCCAATGACAACAAATCATGCAACAAAAAAAAAGGAGAAAAAAAGAAATAACCAGAAATTTGTTGAGTGGAGTCAGTTATTACAATATGAATAAGAAATATTCCAAATGACTAAATTCTCTGTCTGGCATTGCAACTGGCTGCCTTTGATATTCAATAAAAATATGTATGTGCAATTATTTTTATCGTTGTTAAATAATCTAGAGACATTGGTACAAGCGTCCGCTTTTTAATGCAAAACTTTTAATCCGACGCCTTGGTTTGTTTACACGAATCGCACTCCCACAGCCGCAAAAACAAAAGTAACGACAATAATGAAAACAAACGAAAAAGGAGAAAATTTTTGCATATTTGCATAAGAAAATATACACACTCGCCGATCTGAATGACAGGCAAACCCAGGATGAAGCTGGAAGGTTTCAATGGGGAGGAGTGGGGGTGTTGGAGCTGCTGGTGCTGCTGGAGCTGTCTGTCTATTTGTAAACTCTATGAGTGAGTGAGTGTCGAGGTTATTTTGTAAATAGTGTGTAAGCCAAACTGCTGCCTGCTGAACATGTAGACAAACCATTGCAAAAGTCCAACAAGTTAGCAGGCGTGTGGCGGCGTGTGGCGGCGTGTGGCGTGTGGCAAGCTGTGCAGGGGTGAGGTATAAGGTATGGGGCGCGTGCAGGCGTGTGGCCTGGCAGAAGGAGTGAAAGTGTGGCAAGTGGAAAAACGGGAAGCCGACAAGGACAAGCAAAGTGTCGGCATCATTGCAGTTGTTGTTACTGTCCTGTGGTTGCCAGTTAGGCCAGATCTGGTGTTGCAAATAAACACATACGTGGTCATACACGACTATATGTCGTGCTGTATCGCATCGCAATGTATCTCGGTATGTTTGTCGATGTTTGTACAAGTGCAGCAGGGCCACAATATACGGAAGTAATTCGATTTTGTGTGGCAATGTTGATGATGAGCCTATGACATTGTTGTGCAACCCATGGACAGGCAGTCAAGTAAACAGTCAAACAAAGATTACAAACTGTCTGAGCAGTCAGAAATGTCACAGCTGTCGGACTGCAGTCACTCGAACTGTAGGCCAAACACAAGCAGATACTGCTTAATTCAGCACAATGCCATTTATGTTACGAATATGTCCTTCCGGTGCGCACAAAAACTCATTTTGAAACATTCACGTAAATGTAATTGTAATAATTTGCTAAAAACATTAAAACTAATATATTGTAACTTGTTTGCATACACTCCCAGTACGACAAATTGCCCAAATTACCAGACATAATATTTTATACATTTTATGTTCATTCCTGGCCATCATACGAGTTAATGTTTTTTCCAAATTATCATTTGCAACGTATAACTTGCTTCAATTAATTTACTTTTATAGTCGATATTAAGAATTCAAATTTAGAACCGAATTTAATTGCGATTTGCTGTACAATTAGTGAACTAATATATTATTACTATTTTGTTTAATACACATATGTCATATTTATGTAATGTCCATTTGCTAGTTTGGCTCAAATAAAAACAAGCGGGTCAGTCGAGCACTTGCGACTATACAATACCCTGTGCCAGCAACCTAAACATGGTATTGCAAATACATATTTTTATACTATAAGTAAAATTAGGATAGTTTAGGACGATTTGTATGTTTTATACAGTTGATATTTTTGTACACAGGAATATATTTACTTTGTGTAAAAAGAATGTATGTATCTATAAAGAATAGTCTTTTTAAACACTTCTTAAAGTTTTAAAAAGATCGGCCCAGATATCAGAAAGTTATTCAGAAAAGATTGAAGATAGAAAATAGCATTTTGCGAGATATAAATAAATTGATTGTGGAAAATTAAATAATAGTTAGAATATGTATTTTTTTAATAACAGCAACAGACAAGCGTAGATTATAATACCCTTTACTGATTATAATACTTTGTACACAATCGTATATATTCCAATTCTCAAATTCGATTACGCGACGATACATTTTAGTGGCAATTCCTTTAAGCAAACACAAATATTAAACTGATCAATCTGGTCTGGCAACTCATGCAATACCTCTCAGCTATTTTCATTAAGCATTTATCGCTTCGAAAAATAAATTAAAGTATAAATGTTTACTATAATTTTTCGAAATCTTGAGCCGCAAAGTCTTTATAAATATGCTAATAAATACATATTTAATTTTCAGTTTTTAATTCTGCTTGCATATTGAAAATGGTGGTAAATTCCAAAAATAAGTGGAGTAATACTCTGATTTTGATTAAGTATGTGTATATTTACATCTTACATGCGCATACATTGACGCGGCAACGCGATTCAATGCAAAAAGTTCATTTCTGGAGCGATCTTTATAAAACTTGTATAGGTGTTGTAAAATAGTATTGTTTAATTTCCTGTTATGTTAGAAGTGTTTACGTTCATAAAAACAGGCTATAAAAATTAGCTTGCAAATAGTTTTTTGATCTGCAAAGAAGTGGTGAGATTTGCAAACGCTAAAACTTGAGCAGCGTTTAAAAACGGAAACAGAGACAGAAGTATGGAAGGACAGATAGACGGATGTAGCTCAATCGACTCGGCTGTTGACTCTGATCAAGAATATATATTCTTTTTAGGTTCTTTCAAGCGTTCACAAAGTTAATATCTCCCTGTACAGGGCATTACAATTGCCTTCCAATTTTTAAAGACATCTTAACTGTAAGCTCATCAAATTAAAATAAATATTTGTTGCTATTGAGACACAAATCATAAGAATTCTTCTTATAATTTATTCCGAATTTTCTGGCTTACTTAAGCAAAAAGTTGTGTATTTTTGTTAAACATTTTTGTGCATTTCAATAATATTCTCACAAATGGTGCACACTAAAACAATTATTAAGCCAACCGCAAATTGTTAAGCAAATTGTAGGCCACAATTTGACAACAAAGCTAACGCAGAGTATTGGACAAAATGTGTATTGCAACCGAGCTAAGTGTGTTGGTTGGCCATTTACATCCGGCATCCGGCTGCCAATTAAAGCAGACAGAAATATCTTTTGGTAAGGCATCATAATTGCATCAATTGAAAAATGCATGACAAGTGTGTTTTCTGCAAAAAATATTCAAAAATTCTCAAAGTAATAAAATGACTCGAGACGTCAACGTAAATTGTAAAGTTCTAACTGCAAATTGCACAAATTGGTTCGTTTTCGATGAACATTTAATGCCTGTGAGTATTTTTATTAGGCCTGCGGTTAAGGTGCTGGCTTTTTTGTCCGGCATCTCCATCAATACTTAATTTCATTACAATCTACAAATGCCAATGGAGCATCAACAATGCCAAAAGTTGCTCCAACCTAATAAATAATTCCAAATATATCTATGAAAATGTCCATTTAAATATGCCTTTGAGAAAGGCATTTCATAGTCCATTAAGGTTGCTTCCAGGACATGTGGCTAGTTCAGGGCCATTGTCGATTAGTGTGCGTGCGTGTGCGTGTGTGTGTGTGTGTGCGAGTGTGAGTCTTTGGTATTTACACCTTGTTGTAAACTATCCTTGATCCAATTTGATGTGTTTTAAACTGGTCACAGGCTACGTGTTTGGCTTTAAACTACTGCTCAACGGAGGTTCCTGCTCCTTTGGACTGGATAGAGGCAGAGATACACAACCAAAGTGCATTTTATTTTACGCTTTCGGCCGACACTTCCCTGCAGGCGGCCTGCCTCTCTGCCTCCCTGCCTAGCCACCTTGGCTGGCAGTCTGGCAGTCTGGCTGCATGTCCTTGCTCCTGTTGCTCGCTCTGCTCACTGCAATGGCTTGCTCTGGTTGCTCTGGTTGGTTGCAGGGTCTGTTTAAAATGATAACGTTGAGAACGATGGCGGTCTAGAGAAGACAAATGTGTGCTATTGAGGCGTGAAAATATTCCACTATAAATACACATGAAGCGAAAATCCCACTTTAAGCTCTGTGTAATTTTCTGTATCCAAGTGTGGGCGTTTGCTTATTTATGGTTTCAGCTTTGGCTTCATACCAGACCAAGACCACATAATTGGTAAAAACGCCAAAGCACGCGCTAAATGCTAAAATAAATCTATAATTACAAGTACTTTAAAAATCAGTTGACTGACTTCCAAACGAAAGTTTAGGAAACATTGAAAGTAACAAGATCGAAGCTAAAAACAAAAAATAAGTTGAACTTTAAATTTAATATGTTGCTGTAAGATTGATGATGGCAGCAGAAAATAATGCTAAGCATATGAATAGAGACTTTAAAATTCCCTTTATGGTCTCGAAATGGAAACTTCCAGTGATTAAATTTAAGATTGTTACTGAACATTTAAAATATGTAAGAGTTTTACTACTAACAGATAGTTAAGCAGGTTCCCTAATGAATATAGTAGGATCTTAGCTGAATAGAACTATTTTCTATTGTGTATATATTTTAAAATTATCTCTCTTACCACATTTCAATTTCTAACGCAGCGTTGTTTAAGCAAAGAAAAGATTATCCCCTGATTTATAAACATATACCCCAAAAAAGCTCGAGCACAACAGCTAGTATACCCTAAGAATGTTTTTCCATGGTCCCCAAAAATTGGCATGCTCTGCAGACAGACTTCCTTCCTTTCCTACCGCTTGGCTCCTCGGTGTCGGCAGCCAGCGAGACATGGCAGTAAATGGCAGTAAATGTAAAAGCGAGCAGCTAAAACTGAACCAGAAACGTCGCGTCGACCCAATTTTGTATGGTAGTAAAATCGCAACGTTCATTAACTGTAACGCCAGACGATGGCGGGATGGGGTAACCGAGGTGAAGCTGCTGAATCTGCCGATGCGACTGTCAACGTCTGCGTGGCAAGTTGCAAGCAACAAAAGCCATAGCTTTAAAAACAAGTTCAACTGGGTGGCTGTGCATCAAGTCGCCAACTTACAGACTTCCCCCTCGCGCTCTTAGCCCCCATGGGTGGCTGCTTTGTTTCGCTCGTCAAATTGTTTCTGTTTCTGGCATTTACGAGTATTTATGTCGTTGCTTCAAAATACGTGTATATTTATACGTTTTATCAAATTGGTGGAGCAGTTGAGCTTTAAGGCATGTCAGGCTGCGGGGCCTGTTAAAAGTTTTTGGTTGCAGTCAATGAGAGCGGAAATTGAATATCTTCGATGGTTGGCAAATGGCTTCAGGATATGTTGAAGTGTTTGTCATCTGCAATTAATTTTCTTTTGACCAGATTTTCCGCTGTCCGTTTGCAAGATGCTCGATGGCATTTCAATTAGTTGCTCAAAGCGAATGTCCAAAAATTTTGCAATAATTTCCTCATATATCCGACCATTTGCAGTGCCTAAAAGCCGACTGCATTTTTAATTAGCCAAACTTAATGCAATTATTCCAGCCAGAGTTCTATGGACTGCTTATCGTTATCGATGTGTTTTAAACAGCAGCAAAAGTAGAAGCCACTGCCAACTAGCAAAATGTTTGCCCTTTTACTTTTAATGCAGGCTAGGTAGCTCTCGGCAATCCTTACATGTACTGGCCCGGACTTGCATGGCCTGGCCACGTTTGGGCCATTTATCCAATGCTTGCCATATTTGCTTGTGTAACCCTGGCAGGAAGCGACTGCTGCTGGCATATGCTAATGCTAGGACTGTTACTAGACTCTTTTTGCAACAACTGGCTAAATATGTATGCCAAATGTGATTTGCATATAACGTTCTACTTGTGACCAAGTGGAAGTGGGTATTGGCCATGGCGTATGGCCATTGGTATGCCTTTTAGTTGGACTTTAGCTCTTCGGCTCTAACGTTGCGTTACGAGTTAACAGACTCTGTGCACTTTGTGCCAGACTCAGGTATGCGAAGGGGTACCTCCTTCTCTTCATCCTCACTCCTCCCTCCACCAGCCCCCTTTATCTGTTTGTCTGCTTGCTGGCCAAGCAACGGGTATTTGTCAGTTTTGATAGGCAAACCGACTGTTGACTGTTGACTGTGGCATTAGTTATGACACCAGTTGTCCGCTTGAGGATGTCCTTAAAATTTGCACTTGCACTTGCACTTGTTGTTTCAACTTGATTTACATGAAAATTAGCTGAACATGTGATCATTGGCACTAGACATGTCATTAAAATGCTAAAATCTTACAGCAAATGCATAATATTATTACTAACATTGGCTTATACTAATTTATGCATCTTGGCTAGCTGGCTGACTGTCTGGCTGGCTGGCTCAGTCCCAGACCCACATGCAATCACAATCATAATCATAATAACTTTGAATTCAATGCTAAAAACATAGCAACGCCAAATTGCTTCGCTTTTATGATGAGTGAAAGTAGCCAATTGCCAGTTGCATGCCAATCTCAAATGGAATACATGTCATAAAGGCATCAGCTACGTATAAATATGTGTGTGTGTGTGTGTGTGTGTGTGTGTGTGTGTGTGTGTGTGTGTGTGTGTGTGTGTGTGTGTGTTTGGCTGGCCGTCTGTTTGTGATCCGGCTAAAAGGCATTGCCGGAATAAGTTTGTGTGGCACAAGAATTTCTCCTTTTTGGCCAAGTTGCACGATAAATCTCAACCAAAAGTTGTGCAGGGGGATTGGGCCAACAGATTGTGTAAAATATGCACTGCCTCGCTTCACAGGGCAACAGACAGCAAGCACCAGTTACCAGTTACCAGCTACCAGTTAGCAGTCGCCAAGCAGCAAGCACCAGGCACTGAGCACTGAGCACTGAGCTCTGAGCACTGAGCACCGGCCACCAAGCACTTGAGGCTGTCACAACGCCACAAAGCGCATTATGGTGATCAACATGATTATGGAAATGGGGAGTTTACAGTCTGGAGTCGCCAGGCAATGGCTGCGGCAGAGGCGGCAGTCTTGGCAAGCCTCTTCCTTCCTTGAGCCAAAATCAAATGAACGGCCAATAAGTGCCGCTAACTTGGCAATTATCCATGTCTCGCAAAGAATACTTCATTTCATTTTAATCACATTATAACCAAATAATGTAAACAAATAATCATAAGTATAATGATAGATGATAAGGCTAAGATAAACATATTTAAAGAGGAAACCATTTATCATTTATACACAGAACACAGACTTCATGGACTATCCAAGTCTTGAAGATTCAAAGGCGACTTTAAAACGTATAAATTAGAAAATTAAGGAAAATATGAATATATATGCTCAAGTGCAATTCTAATTAAGAATAATGGATAATAAAAAGGCATTATTGTACAAAAATATATTTTACTTTCATGTCAATAAATCAGTTGAGTAACACGGCCTGGCCAACAACTCGGGTTAGTATGTAGGTAAGGCTTATAGCCCTTTGATGTTGGCATAGCAGGGGCCAGTTTGCAGTAAGTTTTATTGGTATTTGCCATTTGGGTTCGTGTTGGCCCACTGCAAACAGCACAAACAGCACCAACAGGACAAACAGGACAGGCGAGGCAATGGAATTCGATTTTCTGCTATTTTCGATGCCAAAAACTAAGTTTTGGCCAATAGCAGCAACCTACTTACTGCTTGCACAGTGCATCGGGATTGCGACTCGAATTGGGATTGGGGTAAGGGGCCATAAACACGTGATAAAAGCTTTACTTGCAATTTTAACTTTGCAGTCAAGTGTAGCAAGGAGCAATACGGGATTACAGAGCGGCAACAGTAACAAGAACAGAAGTTGCAACACAACACAATTTCGCGTCGCGATGCTCTGCCTCTGCCTCTGACTCTGCCTCTGCCTGTGTCTGTTAGTCTATCTGTCTGACTGTCTGTCTGTCTGTCTGTCTGTCTGTCTGTCTTACTGTGTGCGTGCGTCAGAGTGGCACCAACGACTGTTTGGGCGTATGTGACGCATTTACATTGCCAATGCCAAGGCAGTATGTCTGTCAGACAGACAGTGCGTCATACTAACTGATTGTCTATCTGTTTGTCTCTCCGTCTGCCTGTCTCCCTCTCTCTCTCTGTGTTTCTCTCTCTCTGTCTGTCTGTTTGTCCTATCTGTGTATTGTGCCATCTACTTACGAGCTTCGTTGGCGCTGAGAGTTGTTTAGTCGTCTGTGTGTGTCGTGGGTCATTTGGACTTGGCTTTGAATTCAACATTTTTTCCGCTTTTCAATTCTTTTCTCTCAAACACTTGTCGACAATTCTTTTATACTTCCTGTCGCTCTGAGTTTTTCATAGATTTGGCTTTAAAGTAGTAAATATGCTACCCGCATGTAATTGGCTCTGGATTTTGTTTGTTTTGGCTGCAGCTTGACCTCTGACCCTCTTTTTGTTTACCATAATAAAATCTTAAATATTCCACTTAGCGTTGACTAAGCTAGAGCGCCTTTTGCTATGCTACTTTTTCATGGAATCAAGTGCTTTGGCTCAACAACGAAGCTATGAAGGTCTCTCTCTCTCTCTCTCTCTCTCTCTCTCCTTGAGAGCCACACTTCAATTTATTTAATTTGATATTTGTTTTTGCAAGTTCTGCGTAGGGCAAAGACGCATGCCACACACCCATTAGGAATGCCCAAGCGCATTGATTTGAATATGTCAGCAATTTGTATAGTTTTGTGCTCGACTGCGCCAACGCCAACGCCAACGCCAGCGCCAACATCTGTTCCAACAACAGCTTCAGTTGCATCGCCTGAATGTATGTAATGAATGCATTGGCAGAGCTGCCGCCGCCGGGCGACTCTGCGTAATGCAATGTAAACCAAACCAAACAATTTAAAATCATGGCGTGCATTTGGCTTCAATTCAATTTAAACTGTAATGAGCTCATGGGCCACAGGCAGAAGCATGGGCCATGGGATAAAGTCTGGGGACATCGGACTGGTATTTTACAGAGGTAAATTACTGCACAGTTGTATCAGGGATTCACTTTATTAAATTGCACTTTGCTTTTTTATCTCTCGCAGTAAACTACGGTATTAAAAAACACTCAACGCTGAAAGAAAACCCACTTCAATTTAATGTATATTAATATATAAATATAAAATATATTTATAATATATGTAAAATATAATCTATATTTTTTCATAGGGAGTTATTAAAAATTAATAAGCCTATGCTTAGTATTTAATTGCCACAATATTTACTGAAGAGCAGATTAATCGTCTCCCAATAACGATATTAACATCTACATGCAATATGGTCACCCTAACAATATTTAACGTTTTCAATTACAAATAAACAAAACTATGCTTAGTATTAAATGAACATTGAATTTAAAAATAAAAATGAGGCAGATTAATTGTCCCACAATAACATAAATAAGCAATATGGTCACCCTATATATATTTAACGTTTTCAGTTTTCAATTAAAAATTAACTTTTCTATTCTTAGTTATTAATTGCTATAATATAGAGCAGATTAATAATACAGTAGAGCAGATTAATCATCTCCCAATAACGCTAATAACATATACATGCAATACGGTCACCCTAAATATATTTCACTTTCAATTAAAAATGAATAAACCTATGTTCAGTATTTATTTGCCAATTTAATGGAGAATTGAATTTAATACACAAAATCAATATGGTCACCCTAAATATATTTAACACATTCAATTAAAAATAAACAGAACTATGCTTAGTATTTAATTGTCAACTTAATAAAGAATTGTATTTAAAAACGTTACAGATTAAAAGTCTCACAATAATATCTACAAGCAATATATTTAAATATATTAAATATATTTAAAGTTTTCAATTAGAAATGAACAGATATATACTTAGTATTTAATTGCAAATTTAATTGATAATTGAATTTAAAAATGCAGCACATTTATCGTCTCACAGTAACATATACAAGCAATATGGTCACCCTAAATATATATAATGTTTTCATTTTCAAATGAACAAATATATACTTAGTATTTAATTGCAAATTTAATTGATAATTGAATTTAAAAATGCAGCACATTTATCGTCTCACAGTAACATATACAAGCAATATGGTCACCCTAAATATATATAACGTTTTCATTTTCAAATGAACAAATATATACTTAGTATTTAATTGCAAATTTAATTGATAATTGAATTTAAAAATGCAGCACATTTATCGTCTCACAGTAACATATACAAGCAATATGGTCACCCTAAATATATATAACGTTCTCAATTTCAAATGAAGAAATATATATTTAGTATTTAATTGCCAATTTAATTGAGAGTTGAATTTAAAAATATAGCACATTAATTGTCACACAATAACATATATAAGCAATATGGTCACCCAAAATTTGTTGAACTTTCTCAGTTTCATTTATATGAAATCAAGCTCTACAAAGCTTATGAACTACATACCCTGCTTAACTGTGGCACACTTAATCCACAGTCGGGCAAATCAGATTTCACTGTAGTTTCAACAGTTTCAACAGTTTCACAAGCTTATGTGAAGTGGTTACAACTGTGCGCTGTTAAATGTGCTGCAAAGTGCGAACATCGTGTTTGGGTCCACGATTTGAGTCTTTGGTTCATAAATCTGGGGCTCGTTATGCATTTTTAATGTGGCCCCAAAGAAGTTTTGGCATTACAATGGACCAGTGTGGCATTTGTTGGCCATTGCTTTATTGACACTTGCACACAACTGTGTCATATAATTTATGACTTGCAATTTGTATACAAATTGAAGACGCAATGTCAATAAAACTCTATGTGTGTGTGTGCGTGTGTGTGTGTGTGTGTGTGTGTGTCTCGGTTAGAGAATATAATGTCAATATCAAGTTTATCAACTAACTGTTCTACACGTGAGCTTGTGTCCGAGTCTGGTAAAAAATAAAAATAATTAAAATTTTGTCTTGGCCAATTAAAAGTTTGGCACAAAAAATCAACCTGCCGTGGCCAAATGCGATGTTTGCCGCACGAACGCCTTGTTAGCGCCAAGTTTATTGCAATGCCAACTATTTGGCGTAGCAATTTAATGAGAAAATGTGGGACATTGCACCTCTCTGCCTCTATTCACATTCAGGCAGCCAGGCAAGCGGGCAGGCAAGCGGGCAGGCAGTCAGGCACTGTCTGCCTCAAGACTGAAGCACTATTCAAACAGTCTGAGTGCCGTTTAGGGCGGGCTTATCCCGGGTCAACACCACTCCCTCCACTCCCTTCACACCCTCCCGCTATGATCCAGCAATTGAATAGTGTGGCTTTTAAAGCGCGCGCTGGTTAAATAATTCATCAGCCGTTTCGGAAAACGGGAAACGACGAAAGGCATCAATGTGCGGCAATGTTAAATCATGGCCAACAAATAAGTTTGTTTACAAGCGGAAAACAAGCGCGCCAAAAGCCGTAACAATAACAAACTGACGTTGAAATTAATTATGACACCTGAGTTGGGAATTCAACTCGACGCGTCCTGTGCCCAGTCTACGGCGTCCTGCATAAAATGTGTTGCATATTTTAGTGCGTTGCCAGAGGCAAATATGCAAGTTTTGTTTCGCCGTGTCTATGAGCGTGTGTGTGTGTGTGCCCCTGGCTGCCTGTCCAGGTTTTGTAGGCTTTAAGGCAGCCAACAGGCAATACCAGCATGCAACCCATAGCAGTCGACGTGAAAGTCAAGTGCAAGAAAAAGGACCAAAAGCGTTGCGAGTGCCACAATAAAGGTGAGAACAAGGCCTCGCTCCTACTCCAGCAGTTGCCATAAACTTTACTGTTGTGGCCTTTGGACATCTTTATAACTTGCTGCGGCTAGCAAACTGAATGCACTAGCCTTCGTCCCCTGTCACCGCCCTTGCTCTCCTGCTCCTCTGCCACTTACTGGCCTTTTGAAATGTCGTTGGGTTTTTATGGCCGCCGCTTGATGTGGCATGGCAGACTTGAACACGGTTGGATTTTAAATTGAAATCGCTTTAAAATTTCGTGCATCAGTCGATTGGCTCTCAAAATGTTTATGGCACAATTCATTTGGTCAATTGGTTTCGCGTACAAACAGTTAACAATTTTTTAGTTCGACCGCAGCTCCATTTTTACAAATCCGTTTTATTGACTAAATTTAGGATTTCATAAAAAAATTATACGTATTTTGTAATTGTGCAAAATGTTAAAAAAATACTCTGTAACTTTGGTAAATATTGATTTAGTTTCAATTACACATAATAAATAGCGTATTGGAGTTTACTTTAAATTTAAAATGATGTAAATATACAAAAATGTATTATTTATTGGTTCGAATAGATTGAATTAAGTTTCACATTTTTAAACAACTAGATATGTACTTCTCTATAAATATATATATTTATTAATTTAATTTCAGATATTTCTTTATTAAATAAGAAAATAATTAAATAATTGAAAGCTTGTTATTCGGATTAAAGTAATCACTTTATAAGTCACATTAATAATAGTTTTTTAGCTGACCTAATTCAATTTGTATATGTACAAATGAATATACCTTTTGTGCTGTGGCCACAGGGTATTAAACATTCAACAGCATTTTTACCACAAGCATTTACGCCCGTCGCCCAATAGAGCGCTACCAAAAAAACAACTTTAAAATGGCCAACAGCAACGGCAGACGCTGCGACAGAGGCAGCAGCAGAGGCAGCGACAGAGGCAGCGACAGAGGCAGCGACAGCGACAGCGACAGCGACAGCAGCAGAGGCAGCAGCAGCGACAGCGACAGCTGCAGTAGTTGGCGAAATTTTTGTTTGTTTCATATGCGAGTAATTTTCACTTTTATTGGTTCACAAAAGTTAAAGAATTTTAGTTTTATTTGCGCTGTCTGCGCATTTTTAATCATTTCGAGCTCGTCTCCCGTTTTATTTCATGACTTGCCAGTCCGTCGCCAGCTATCTCCATCTCCATCTCTATCTCTATCTCATTCTACATCTGTATCTGTATCTATATCTATAGAGGTACTTGTAGTTGTAGCTATAGCTGTACATTTGTATACTATCTGTCTGGCTGTCTGGCTGCTGAGTGCTGAGTAGTTGGCAGTGTGAACTAATTAGTGCATAAGCATTAAGCGCTGTAGCCAAAAACTTTCACTTCACTGCCAGGTAATGTGGGTTATGCAAAGCACTCTCGGTTAACCACGGCTCACGGTGATGAGCATGTTGATAATGACGATGATTGTCATGATGTGGTTTAGTATATCTAAATAGCTGTGTATCTGCTGCTCATTAAATCATGTCGCACATACATATATAGGTTGTATTTTCGATGTGCATTTGTGTGTAAATGTAACGAGTCTTATAATTGCAATTTGCGAAGCTTGCAGGCTGATTGATGACTGATTAAAATTGGCTTAAATAACCATGATGAACTTAACTTAACCACGGGCAGCAATCAAGCAGGAATGCAATTTGCAAGGCCAAAACAAATGAGAATTTAAAAGGAAGACAAACGGACATACGGACAGACGGACAGACAGTTGGTCAGAGAGTCAGGGAGTCACAAGGACGCGTTGATTTTCATGTAAAACAAATATCACTTAATATTGCTCTGCTCCTGTCGACGTTGGCTAATGGAAAAACAAAAGGCACGTAGCAGTTTTGCTGTTGCCAAGCGGCCAAGCGGCCAACACGCAGCTGCTAGCCAAGCACAATGCACTGGAAAATACACCAACCACCTGAACACGTGTGCGTGTACAGCTCATAAAAAAGTGTGCATCAGGTTGCAAGGAGCAGCGGGGTGGGGGACAGAGATGGCCACTGTCCATGTTGGCCGCTGTGAGGCATTAAAAACAACTGTCGACAAACAGCAGCAACAACAGCAACAGCAACAACAACTTGCGCGTGCACAACGGCACCTTGGAAACACTTTGATTGTTAATAACTTTAACTATATTTAATAAAGCCTTTTTAATATGTTTCATTCTTTTTGTTTATTTACGTTTATTTACATATTTTACTTCGTTTTTTATTTATTTATTTGTATGCAAATATTCATGGGTAAGAGCTTTATCCATTATCTGGTCCCACTGTGCCCCAGTTGCCCTGTGTCCATGGTACTTAATTTTAATAAACAAAATACTCGACGCGTGTGCTTGGTGGACCAGAGACCAACGCACACGCCAAGGTTACCTACCCAGGCCAAACACAGCCTGGCACGTCCCCCATTTTGGACTGATAGCAGTGTGTAGTTTTGCAGCTCAGTTGGAGTTGTAATGAGCCGCACGAGAAATGCATAAAGTTCTCGGCTTAAGTAGTTCAGGGCTCTGGGTCCCGTGAGATCGATGTCTAACCATAAGTCTGCCAGAGACTGCAGCGGCAAATGCAAGTGTCATTCGGCACAGACGACGTAAACAAACGTCCGTATATGGCTTTGGCCACAACTCCACAACTGCGGCTCCAACTGCGGCTCCAACTACGGCTCGGAGTACGGGCATGGCTCGGAGTTTTGGCTTCCAGGGAGATTGCACGTGCGCTTGTCATTTTACTTTTAAAACTTTTGCGTTTTGCTGTCGTTGCATGTTGTTGTTGTTGCATGTTGTTGTTTGTTGTTGTTGTTGCTGCTGTTGATCTTGTTGTTGCTGCGGTTGTTCTTCTCCTGTTTTGGCTGCTTTTCAATTTTATTGTGGAAAACAACTGAAACTGTAAAAGGCGTTGGAGTGCTACGTGATTTACACCTAGGCGGATGTGCATCTGTGCATCATTTTACGAGTATGATGGCTGCTGCACCTACCACCTACCACCTGCCAACCATGCCCTACCACAGCTACCTCCCTGTCTCCTCTCGTTAACCCCATCCCCTGCTGCATCCCAGTTTAATGTTTATAAGGTGCTGCTTTTAGCTGCCAGTCAAGATGTTTGTTTATATTTTCGTTGACGACTTGCTGCAGAATTTATACGTCCTCGGGCGACTTTACAGCGGCCTCAGTCGACGTTGATGTGACTTTTACGTGCGTGTTGATGCGAGCCGCTGCCGCAGCTGGAAACCGCAATTCTGTTTACGGGGTATTGCAGTTGGTCTACTATCCACTATTCACTTGCCACTTGCCACTTGCCACGTCCACATCCTCCTCTGGCTCTTGGCCATTGCCCATTGGCCATGTCAAAGTCAAAGCCAAGCGCTGCCATTGTCATTACACGCGCCGACGCTTACACCATGGAAAGTTTCCTGGGCTGGGGAATGTGTCTGGGTGTGTGGGTGTGGGTGTGTGTGTGGGTGTGAATACTGTCTGCTCAATGCTGAGCCTGCGTCAGATCGACTGTTGTCGGTTTTTTTGGTTTACTCGTTCGATTGCAGCGCATTCCGTGCTGAGCACCAAGGATGCATTGCATTTTAATGAAGATGTACGGCGCTGCGATTCTCAGCGAGACTGTGACAGTGGCATCGCTTGCTGGGGTTTAGTTAGCATTTCCCTTCACACCACTTCGCCTCCTCTGTTTGGCGGTCTGTCAGTTTTTTTCCATACCCCGTTTACGCGTGCCTTTCATGCCGCACATCGGGACGGGCATCGGCTAGCATTCAAGTTGCAAGTGTTAGCATTCACGAGCTAGCGCCGCTGCTCTCTGAGTGCAATTCGCGAATCTGCAAAAAGAAAAAGAATGAAATATAGGAAGATAATCCATCATGGGCACTGCAATCGTTTCATTAAGCTCAGTTCTCAAATAAACTTGACCTTCATGTGAAGGTCTCTGGGAAAAACGCTTTAATAACGCGAATACATATTAGAGATGGACACTTGTGTGGACATGAAGAAATCTGGTATCTGTTGCAGTCGAAAATATATTATAATATTATTCAAGAAAGAACGCGACAGTTTAATACCCTGTACAATTCTCTATAACAAAATGGTTTTGATAATTATTACTATTACTAAACATAAGCACATATCCCACTTCCCAATATCGATATCAAGCTGATATATTTAAAAAAACAAGTCAGGCAGCTACAGTCGTACAACGTCTGTGGTAGACTATGAACTAATCGGGGAAAGCAAAAAAATAAAGCAAATATTAAACTAATTTAAAGCCAAATAAGCATTAAACTAATTTAAAGCCAAATAAGCTTAAGCAATGTTCAACTCATTATCGTTCGTTCTTGGAAGAGAGCAGCAATAGTGAGTGAACGCGCAAGAGCGAAAGGGAAAACAAACAACCGTTACTTTTTTTGCGCGTTGCTGTGTATACACGTATAACTGTAACTGTACAGCGCGCGTCTGTTTTTACTGAGTTGCTTATGAAAACTATGCTGACAAATCAATTGGTGGTTAAAAACGCGTCTTGTGCATATATATTGCTTTTATAAAATTTTAAAAACATTAAAATTTTGTTTGGGATGCACCGAGATTCGAACCGCAGACCTCTTACACGCAAATCGTACGTCCTACAGCTTGAGCCACCGCCTTACATACTGCGCTGTCGGCAACGTCAATACATATACAGCACGAGTTTTTGCATTTGTCATATATATACATATGTATATGTATACGAATTTCTAACGAAATTTGGTTATTGCTTTCTTTCAAATTCTTTACATTTTCTGACAAATAAGGTAAAATTAATAATATATGTATATATAAAATAAGAGTAATTAATTTATAATTATTAAAAAATGTAATTTGGAATTGTCAGCAGTGGGATTCGAACTCGCGCCTTTGCGGCGTTTCTGGTTGTTGTTGTTCTAGCTAAAGTAATTTTGGCCGCACAGCTGCCATGAATCTGGTGATCATTCATTCCTTAATATCTTCTATGTTTATGATCCGATCGTGCTGAAATCTTCAGAAAACGTCCGGAAAAGGACATTCTCCATATGTGCCAAATCTGAATTATATCTAAAGTCGGTAGCTTCAGTTATACGTTTTTTTCGATTTGCGGGGGCGGAAGGGGGCGTGGCAAAAATCTAAAACAAACTTGATCTGCCTGCAAACAATACACGTGTTGTCACCAAATTTGGTTACTCTAGCTCTTATAGTCTCTGAGATCTAGGTGTTCATACAGACGGACAGACGGACAGACGGTCAGACGGACATGGCTATATCGTCTCGGCTGTTGATGCTGATCAAGAATATATATACTTTATAGGGTCTGCCACGCCTCCTTCTGCCTGTTACGCACATTTCGCCTTCGTCAAACCTAATAGACTTTGAACTTTTAGTTCATAGTCTAATAAGTGAAGTGAAGTAACACTCAGTTTTTGATTGAGTATCTACGCAAAAGCTTGCTGCTATGAGCCTGCAAAGAACTCACATTTCCCTGTGTGTACATGTACTGAATCCCCTTAAAGGGTATAAAATTATGATTAAATCTCAAAGTCTCTGATGTGTGACTCTGCCATCACTGCGACTGATATATTATATAAGCCGTAGCTGGTTAAGCTGAGGACTTCGCAGAACAATAGCACTAAGAGAGTTAACTTTAAGAATGTGTCCTTAGCAGCTTTCGTAAAATTCTGACTGTTAATTTCTGAGTAGAATTGGAGAGTTATTTGAAAGGCTGCTGGTCACATGCATAAAACAGAGACACTCTTTATATTAAAAAGCAAAAACTTGCAATTCTTTCTTTGTCTTTGTCTACCAATTTTCTCTTCTGCTGTTTGCTTTGACTCCACAGTCGCAGTTGCAGTTGGAGTCGTTGAAATTTCTTGTGGCTTTCGGGTTACTTATCCTTTGTCTTGGGAGCCAACTTTACGCATTAATTCTGTTAATAAATTTAATGACTACATACACATGTTTCGACATGCAAAGTTCGGCAACTGTTTGCACATATGCTAATTTAAATTTTAATTGCTCTGTCAATATGTGCTGCTGCTAAGTTTTTCTCTACTTAAAAAGTTACAAAGTGCAGCCCAAAGATGCCAGTGTCGATGCCAATGCATTTTTATTACAAATTATTCACTTACTTCAGATAGCATTGGGCAATTAAGCTGCCAGCACCTTTAAGGATATTTTCAGAGCATTTACTTAGTCAAATATGGCTAAAGGACTTACACATTGTCCTGCCGCATCGCAGATTTCTCTGCTTTGGCTGACATTGAAGGCTGGCCGCGAGTGGCATTAGTGCTGTCAAATCAAATGCTGCTTAAAAAGTTAATAACTTAACTGACACACCCACAAATAGTTAGACATCTGTCAGTGGGACAGTAAGAATGCAAATATCAGACATGCGCCCACTTTACTTGCCGTTTAAGTACTTCGAATTTATTGGCTGCGTGCCGACATCCTTGGTCTGGAATGGAGAACAGGTAAAGGTATTCATATAAATGCAAAGTAGACCCAATAAATGCATATTTTACTATGCATAGCCAGACTTGGCTGAGTGGCGTCTTTAGGTTTTTTTTTATTATTTTATTGGACAAACAAAGGAATATCAATTTGTTCCACTTTTCAACTGAAAACATTCTGACGTCTTTAAGGAGCACAAATATGATGAGTACCTGGTGCTTCCTTTGCTCTGCTTTTCTGCATTTATAGATTGACAATCAGTTTATTCAATCAATGTATGTAAGTGTAAATTTAACAGTAAATAATAAACTATGCAGATATGAAATCGAAAGAAAGCTGTTGACATCTTCAAGTCAAATTGTATTTGATTAACTCTTGATACATAGTTAATAGCATAAATACTTGATCGCTTGCTCACTTTGCTCTGCTCAGTTGCCGAGTGTGGCAAGCAAATTCTTGCGGCAATCCTGTTGCAAGTCCGTCGCTGGAGTTGCCAAAATGACTGCCACACATGTTGCCATGTTGCACTGCAGCTTGGAGACGTGACAGCAGCTGCAAGTGGAAGAGAGCACAACTATTACAAATGGCCAATTGGAAAAGTTTTTACAACGCACCCATCGATAAAGGTCCGACTTCCTGCGACTTCCCTCCAGCTGTGCTTCCACGCTTAATTTCAATCTCAAGTGTTGCCAGCTGCTGTTGCCATTTGATTGCAACTCTTGTGCCCATCTGCCTTGAGTTGCCAATATGCTTTAAATTCGGCTTATCCGTGAGACGCACAGAACGCCTCAGCGCCTGCTTCTCTTCTCCTTCTCCTTCTTCCTTTTCCCTTGGCCATGAATGCCAGCTGCAGACATCGATGCTGTGGACGGAGGCCAGATCCATTAATTGGCGGCAGCTCCACTGTTCCACGGCCCGTCGCATGACAATTGATACAAAATTGCCGGCAATCCTGGGATGTAAAAGTGACTAATTACATTTTTGACTCATTCTTTTTGCATTCATCGTAATTGTAGTCCGATTGTCGTCTTTTCTGCTGACTTCGCTTGGGAGAGTTGCTCTTCAAAGGTCGCGAATTGATTGACAGATTCGGAAACCGCGGAAAGCGTCTCTTAAAAAAATGAAGAATATTTTATAAAATTAAAATATACAATATATATTATAATAATATATGCATAGAAGATTTCCCGTTTCCTGTTGTAACGATCGGAGAATAGACTGGCAAATATTGTCCAAGAATCTACGTCAAACTGAGAATGCTGTGCGTGATCAACATTTGCTCAATTTAAAAGCTTATTTATAACCTGAATCGATATAATATAAATACGCAATGGGGCATAATCACAGTATGATAAGTCAATGCTGTAGTTCCCTCTCTTAGTTCTTTATAAATAAAAGCAATTTTGATATAATTAAGAGCTGAGTGGGGATCGGAAATTACTTCGCATCAGGTTTAAAATGCATTTTTATGCAGAAAGAATATAAATAAATTTAATATAAACGTATTTATTTGATTATTTTACTTTTTATGTTTTACAGTTGAATTTTATAATGCTAATAATGCTTTACACCAACAAACTATATTCACAATGAAAATTATACACTATTAACGAACAGAACGCGGGGTGACAAAAGAGATTTGCCCGCCAAATCGCAAAGTTTGATAGTCGAGCACGTAGCGATGCGAAGCGAACAACCGCAGCCACCACCTGGACCTGAACCTGGGTCTGAAATGCCCAAAGTGCTGGGACATGGGCATTTGATGCTTGTATATCCATATGTACATACTTGTGCTGGCGTGTATGAAGCTGAAAATCAGGCACGTAATTGGCTATTAACACTGGCCACTGCGAAGAGCATAAAGGCTAATTGCAGTTGTTGTTGTTGTTGTTGTTATCATTTCTGCTAAAATTGCTGGCGTTAATTGAATTAAAAGTGCGAAAATTTGTTGTTGCACAGTTCACAGAAATTGCATTAAAAATATTGATAGAAAAAAAGAGAGAGAGAGGGATGGAAAGAGACAGAGACAGAGCTTGTCTAACTGAACAAACATACTATATGTAAAATTAATTGAATTTGCATATTATTAGCATGTGTTTTCACCCAACTAGTTTAAATGCTGGGGAGGCGATGAAGCGGGCAACGGGAGGCGGATAGCGGGCAACGGGCAACGGGGAAGGGGTGGCGGGTGGCCAAGGCACGATATAAAAATAATCCCAATAAAATGCATTTTTCATGTCAAACGCCTGAGCTGGTGGAATAACCTGAATGCACGCACAGGACTTTATGGAATTGCACGCAAACAAAGTGGCGCACAAGCAATGCACATGCTGCCCCATGGGGCAAGGCGAGCAGAAGGGGAATGGGAATGGGTGCCAGGGAGGGGGAGGGGGGATGCCAGTTCCCAATTGGGCGGTTCATTGTGTGGACCAAAGGCAGGACAGCTCTTATTTTATGTAATAATAACGAGACGAAAACAAAATAACATTTGTTTCTGCGGACGAACTAAGCTAATGCTTCAAGTCAACTGAACTCAACACAATGATCTGAAGAGGGAACAACATCTTTGTTGGCCGAAAGAAGAGAGTGCATCAAATGCAATTGCCGCAAATCAGCTTAAGTTCTGTCGAGTCGCATTTGACTAAACAAATGGACTGGCTGACTTACTGCGTGCCACAGCTGGCGTCTTTGAGGCTATTTGGCTTGTTGCCAAATTCAATTTATTGTCTTAAAGCGCTAAGCCACAACACGACAGGCTAACGCAATAAAGCAGCAATGGATTATCTTTGACTCGAGCCTTTCCACACACCCACACCCACACCCACTACCATCTTCCCACCTTTCAGCCCCATCTCCGCTGTCAACGACTTGAAAAGTTACTATACACATAAGTTGTAGGGGGACAATGTTAAAGTAAAAGTCAGCAAAAGTTATACTTGTACAGTGCTCGCTGATAGCGAACGGGTCCCAACTTTCCAGATGAAAACGAAAAAAGAATGCAAAATGAAGGCAAAGTTTTTCATTCGAATTTCCCATTCTCATACGCCAAAAGCTAGCATAAAATAAAAAAAAACGGCAGAGCTTCGCCCCCAAGTAGTTCAATTAATTAAAAGTCAGGCAGCAAGGCTCACGTTAAAAGATGAAATGTTCAGCTAAACTAGGGCTAACCCCCAAGGTTGATACCCCTCTCCCCGCCTACCTTTCTCCCACTGAAAAACTATCATTTCTCATGACTTCTTGCAACTTGAAATTCGTTCAGCGATTATCAGATACATTTTGCAAAGAATTACAACAACGCATACTCCTTGAATTATCTTGAGCGCAGTAATTGAGAAAACCAAAAACGCAGTATTTCCCTGCACCAGCTCGGCTCTAGCAAAGTAGTTTATGGATTCGTTCAGCCTTCTACGAGCATTACAAGTACTTCGACTACATTCGAGTTGCCAAGCCAGCGCACAAAAGTAGGCAACACAAAAGACAACAAGGTTGGGCTGCGGGGCTGCAGCGGCGGCAGTATCGTTGACGTTGCCGTTGTCGTTGTCGTTGGCATTGTTGTCGTCTGGCGGGTTTGGGGACGAAGCCGACGCACTTAGACACTCCCACGCATACTTGCAACATGTCTTAACTCATTAACAGCGGCAGTCAGCACTCTCCACTCCGCTGTAAATGTTCCGCAGCAGAGATTACTTTGCCTGATTCTGTGGCGGGCGCTGCGTTGCCAGTTCAGTTCAGTAGGTGACACCAATGCGCGTAGGTGTCGCCTCCATATCATTTGGCCTATTTGTTGCTGTGGTTGTTGCAACCGTGCCACGTCGGTACTCCGTGCACTTGACGCCGTTGCTCCACATTTGTGTGTTAAAGTCAACGATACTCTTGGGGAAGTGCGCCATTAGAGCCTCAACGGGCTTCCAGTTTATGCTATAAAAAGTTAACCCACGTAAGTTCAAATGCTGCACAACTAGCGAGCTGAGTGCGTGATATATCTGTGATACTCCGAATGTTCTTTTAGTCACTTTCTTGTAAACTTGCCGACTCCCTCAAGCTACATCTTCGTCTACTTCCACTACCTCTCCCTCTACCTCTACCTCTAGCTTCTTCTTCTGCTCTTCTTACACGTTATTATGCAAAGTTAAATGCCAGCATCGTCACAATCGGCGTCGTCTCGCCGGCAACCCGCTTGGAAAATCAGTCACCGCTTGAGCTGTCGCGTTAAATTATGCAAAAGCTGAAAGGAGGGGAAAAAAATGGTTCATTAAAAAATGCATTGCAGTGGTCATTGTGTGGAGTGTTTACTGTAGTGCATTTCATTGCACTCGTACAGCATTTGCTGTACGCTTGCTGGCAATTGCTGCGAAGTTGTGCCAATCCGTTAAGTCAAGTGTGTGTGGCCAGCAAATCGAGGCCAATGTTTGCATTTAATTGCAAATGTTGGCAATATTCACATTTGAATTTACTCGTAATGAGCGTTTTGCGTGTGCTCTCACGCAAAATCTATTGCTTGTAGGGTTAATCCGATATTATGTATAGACGGAGGCGCCATATTGTGATGCCTTATCACCTTATCACCTTCAAGCCTCACTTCAATCACCTAATCCAAGTTGTGGAGCTTGGCAAATAATATTATAAGTACTATAAACTCAAACTTAATTTAATGTTCAGTCTGTTTATATTATCACTTAATTGTTTGTTTAAGGTAACTGTCAAATAGTTAGCCTTAAATATTGCGCCTGATAAACCCTTCCTTCGTTCCTTATCAATGGACAATAATTGTCATTGCGTTTATTGCTCAGAATGTGCACAATCGTCGTCGCCTCGTTATACACGCTCGTTTATACAAGCACACACACACTGTCACACACATGCACACACACTTAGACTATAGAATTGGCTGGCACTTAAAGCGACAAGCGGACAGGACACTTAATTACATGCGTAGCACAGTCCGGTCCTGTCGTGGCATGTCGTGCCGTGTGCCGTGTGCCGAACCAGTCGTGTGGTTGGCTGGTTGGTTGGTTGGACGACTACGACAGCCAGTCTGTCGACAGGCTGTATGATGTCAATTATGGCATGTTCGACATGGCTCTGTATCCATGTTCAACGCTGGGGGTATCAATCAAATGGACATGTTACAATAATTTCATTTCGCAACAAAATTAAATGCAGTCGCGTGCCGTGCATATTTACATGACTATTAAATTAAAAAACATGAATGGACAGAACACGGACTGAGCAAACGGCAAACACATGAGCTGCTAACGTTTAGTCAATTTTGAATGACTGGCCATAAAAATGGTTTATTGACATGACAGCATTTAAAAAATGTCTAAATTTAAATGTATCTGCGCATGAGGGCGGCCACAAGGTGGCAAAGAGCAATCCACATGCTAATGAATAGTAAAGAAATGTTAATTTATACTAATAAAGAGAGAGTTAATTGCAAGTTGGTAATATCTGGTTCTTTTACTGCTCTCTATTTCAGCGCCACGTTTATTGACATCGATATGATGGCCACTTCACAGGATTACTTTGGCAATCCTTATGCACTCTTTCGCGGACCGCCGACCACATTGCGTCCGCGAACCTCACCCTTGGGTGTAGGGGCACATCCCCATGTTGGGTATGCGGCACTCGATCTGCAGACGCCGCACAAGCGGCACATCGAGACGGATGTGCGAGCACCACCGCCACCGCTGCCACCGCCGCCGTTATCGCTGCCGCTGCCACCATCATCGCCGAGGTAAGACAGAGTCGCGTGTGCGAGCGGCGTAGCGCTAGACAAGCACAGAATTGAATTGAATACGAATTGAATACGAATTGAAATGCATATCATCAGCAACACATCAACACTTCTTCTATGCTAAGTCTTCAATCAACAAACAGCGCGCGCCGACAAAAAGTTTGAGTTTCGTTCTCGTTTTCGTTTTCGACATTTTTGTTTCTTGTCTGTCAATCAAGTTAAAGTAAAATCAAAAATGCCCTTAGATAGTTACGGCCATCAACAAAGTTATCAACTAAAGTCACATTTAATAACTGCTATTTGCTTTTGTTAACGATAATAATAATAATAATAATAATACTAAATTAAATGGACCCTGATCCCATCAGAGAGAGTATGAGAATAAGCGAGTGAGAAGAGAATTCAATTGAAAGTCAAATAAAAAAGTGTTTGCTACGCTATTTAAGATATATATATATACTAAAGTTAGTAGTAGTTAACCATACATAGCTCACGAAGCTGACATTGTGTATATGATAAACTGTAAGACACAACACCAATCCAATTAGAATCCATAGATTTAACCATAGCTATTATACGAAACTATGTAACTAGATCTTAAAGCTATTGCAGAGCAGTTCGACTATATACATGCACTTGTACCGTTGACGAAGGGATTTTGTAATTAATAAGTATACTATAACAAATATCAATGAATTTATACGGCAATTAATTAATTAATTAATAACTAATCAGCAATCAAATTAACTTTATTAATTAGAGATACGTAGAGTTACTGACATACACATATATTGTCAATGCTATTACAACGTAGACTGCTAAACTTTGCCCAAATCAGCGTACTCTAAATTAGATAAACAAGTACTCAAATAAATTCTAATATATTCAAATACAGTGCATACCAAAAGTATACAATACAAGAAAGCTTATATTCTAATTAAATACTTAATTATATACGATATTTATATATACTATGTACCGAAACTACCAAAACCTAGAAATAGTTGCATATATATATAATATTAACATAGTATTATATTCGTACTAGAGAACAGCTAAATTTGAGGGTCCAGCGTGGTTCCCACACTACTCAGTATTACTACAGTATATACTACATAGATCAAGAGCATTTACTATTAAGCATTAAAGAAGTGTGCTACAAAATATATGATCTTAAAATCGTAATGCCTATTCCAAGTTCTTATTCAAAATATAATAATTAAACTACTACAAATGTTAACTCAAAGTATACGTACACGAATAGCCTCTTGAAATTTAAGAATTTTGCAAATCAACCTAAGTAGTTCATTCAAAGCAATACACTAAACAATAATCACTACACAGCTAACGTAATATTTATATAATTAACATATGATATACTTATATAGAAAAGTAGTTACAACATAAAAAGTATACTGGAGAAGAATATCTGCTAAATTCGGTAGTGCAAATTCATTTGTAGTTTATAAGCGTTTATGCCTAATTAACTATTAGTCAACCTAAATCCTAGGCATAAACATGCACCTAATGAGCACATTGTAAAATGAAAAATTTTAAACCAAAAGTACAAAATGTAAAAATAAATGATCAAATTGGCAAGCCAAGAAAATATGAGTATGGTACTTAAGATTAGAACTAAACAACATGTAAAGCAAACACTTTTATGATAAAGATAGCCAAGTCAAGCATATTGTGAGAATGTCCAAGGAATGGAGCAGCAGTCTTCAATCAACAATCCCATTGAGCAGCCGCCGGATATCATCAATCAACATTTAAACCCGAAAGCAAAGCATTGCTGAATGCCAAACCATGACAACATAGTCGAAAACAATTTATTAGCTTAGAAAAGTCGAAAAGTTTTTCCATTTCTCTCTCGTAAAAGTAATCAAACCTAACCTAACAATAACAACAATCAACATGCACCCAAAAAAACCTGTCAACGAGCGCGGTAAGTCAAGAGCCATTTAAATTTTAGCTGTAACCCCCCACGTGTCTAGCCATCGTAGTGCAAAAATATATAGTAACAACTAACTCACTTAGAACTGCATTCGGCATTCGGCATTCGGCATTCGACATTGAGCCTGCCGAGGAAGGCGCTGTGCATGTGGAGGCCCCTCGCTGGGTGATATTAACCTGCTCGACCCGTACGCAAAACTGTAGCGGATTATTTAGACCATTAGGCATTAAGATCTATTCGTAGATGCATTGTGCGCATGCCAAACTACCAAAACAATTGTGAGTCTCCTAAGCCCTCTGGCGGTGCAGCAACATGCAACACGATCCGAGAGGCATACAATTAATGCACATCAAATCTATCCCCACATGCAACTCATATAGTATATTTAAGTTTTTGAAAGCGCTTTTGTTGACATGCAACCGTTCAAGTTTTCCCCCAGCAACCCGATAAAAAATATTAAGTCATTTGCCCCAAACGGTAATTTAATTTGCGATAACGCTCAGATACGAGCATTTAAGATCTAGCCAGTCGAGTGTTATGGCCCCGACCTCGGCCATAATCAAATCTAACGGAAATGTCTTTACAAGAGCACTAATACCCGTTATGTAAGTGCCGCAAAGCACGAACAAAATAAATTTAAATATATGCATAAATATACATATATATATATATACATATATATTTGTTAATCTTGTCCACAGTTCTATGCTGAATTATGAATTCACTTTGCAAACACTTTTTCAAATGTAAATAAAGACTCTTAATTCAGTGAAGTATATATTCAACCTTTTATTAAATGATTTAGGCCCAACTCTTATTTAATAGTATATGATTTAGGCCCAACTCTTATTAAATAGTATAAACGAGTGTAACGAGAGTTAAAGAGTTCTGCAATTTATCAACGAATCGAAAAGTAACTTGTAGTAATGTTGAAAAGTGAGTAGAAACTTTGGTACTGCCTTAACTTTGTATTTTCGCATACACAAATTGATACAAATGCAAAACTATTGCAACTATTGTAACAATTGCAACGCACGAAGTGCCGTGTTGCATGATGAGTGGCACGTTGGCAAGCAAGCGTTGGTCATGCATTTCCGGCCGAGCGTGAACATCAAATTCCTTAAATATATGATATACTTTATGCTCAACTCTTTTGTAGTTAGGTAACACATGTAACTGTCACATAACAATGTCCTGGCAGTGGCTTTGTTCTTTGTTATGTGTCATTCTGACATGCCAATTGGCAAATCCCAGGATTACACCTACGGCCATCAAATGTGACAGTCGGTATCAACAGTTCTTGTCAATATTGAAAGGTTTTTGTAAGCACACACCCACACACACACCCACACATATGCACAGCGGATGTGAATCAATTTGCAATTTGTCAAAGTGCTTGTACTTCATTGTTCATTGTGGTAACACAGTCAATTGCCCAGCAGCGTACTGAAATCATTTGTGTTGACCTAAGCTGGGCTAAGACAGCATTTATAAAATGCTTAGCTCGTTTAGGCCACATTTTCAGCCCAATAGCGATGTAGTCCTGTGAGCCAACACAGACGAATAATAACAATAATAATAATAATGGCTAGATGGCCCCAAGTTATGTAACACCATTAGGCAGCTGCAATTTCAGAGGACGTCTGTAGGCTGAGGCTCAGCCTGAGATTGAAACTGAGACGGAGACGGAGACTGAGATGGAGACTGAGTCAGAGACTGAGGTCGAGGCAGCGCCTGTTAATGGAATTTAATTCTCTGCAGCTTGCAAACTCTGAACAAGAGTGAATGCCACTTGGCTTAGTCTAATGAATGCAGCAGACTGTGGAACTGGAGCAGGATAAACACAAAAGACTGGGGCTACGGCAGAGACTGAGACTGAGACCGAGACCGAAGCTGAGGATGAGGGTGAGGAAGAGGCTGACGCTGAGGCTGGGGCTGAGGCGCTCTTGGGGTTGCCAGGAAGCACGCACTGACACCAATACACACAGTCACTCACGCGCGCGCGCACACACACACACATACACATACACACACACACACACGCAGAAGGCTTGTGGGAATAGGCAAAGTGATGTCGCTATTTGTTTGCACGTCTTCTGCGCCTCATCCCTAAGAGTGGCCCCACTCAGCATGTTGTGCGTATTTCGCATTTGAAAGGAATTGCCCATGGTTATGGCTAGCTGAAACCTGTAATTAAAAACTGTACATAGCATAGCCAAGTTCATGGGAAATTATGTAGCATGTTCCCCGGATGTGGACAGTAAAAGCTATTGGCATCTGTTGCCAGTGTCAAAAGTAATTGCGGAAGCAACCACAAGTAGAGAGCATTTGCACCTGCGGCCAAGACAGGTCAATAAATCACTTCTCAGTAAGCAACTATTGGAAAAAAAGAAAACACAAAGCAAACACAAATGTAAACAAAAAGTAATAATAAATACTAAAGCTTCAACATTATTCATTACTTCTGCACTTGCATCGAATGAAGAAAAACAGCCAAACACTTTTTGCGCAGTGAACAATTTGTGCTCAGTTCTCGTACTCGTATTAGCCAAAGAGCTTAACTTTTTACATTCATATAATGTGCCATTGTGCAGGGTTACCATATTTTGCGAGAAAGGCATTTCCTCTTTCGCTTCCGCTTCCGCTCTGTATATTTTTTCGTTGAGAGGCGTCTGCTCGTTTAACTCGCACTTGAAGACAAGCTTATTACTATATCGAACAGAATTCCAATAGCATTAAAGTTGTGATTTTATTGCAGCTTAATAAAACTATTGTAAAATTATGCACAATTTGAACAATTTGTTGTATCGTCTACTTTTCCTTACTTTATCCAACAACTGCTGTTAAGAACTAATTATAAACGTTTGACAAACGTCGGGCATCAAGAAGTATCTCAGTATCTCTGAAACAATATGCAAAAGCCATTTAGATATATATAAAATATCGCATTTACAATTAATTTCACAAATAGTTGAGTTCATTTAAATATCAAGAATATGTAAGAATAAATATTGTGTATTTAAATTAAATTTGCACAAACATTTAGATACCCTGGTAAAGATCAAATTTGTAAGAATAATTGCCTTTACAGAAGGTAAAATCAATATTCCAAATGGAAGTGTAGAAAGTGTCTGGCGAAATAAAAAATTGGCAATTCATTGAAATGTTTGACTAATTGGCAAAATTTATTCAACTTGCCGACTGTCAGTTTTAATAATTCACAAAAGCCTTAAAGTGAAGCTTACTTACAAAATACCGACAAAACTGACTGACAAAAAGGAAATGCTTTTTATAATTAACTTTTGTCAACTGGCAGCAAACATTTTACACATTGCTCTCGCATGGCTTTGCGTTGATGAGGTCCCCAGCACCAAGGACACCCCTGTCGAGCTGAGACAAGTCACAAATGTGAGAGCGAATGCTTTTGAGTGCGGCCAATGGCACAAATCATAATTTTAAATATGTATTCAAGTACATATTTATCAACCCGTCGTGTGTGTGTGTGGGTTTATTTGTGCTCGTGTGACGTTCTGCAACTTATCACTTGGGCAAATGAACTGACAGGACTGCCATCTGGTCTGCCGCCATCCTGTGGCACAGTAAGTCGCAGAGAGCCTCTAAAACACAGTCATTGCCACAAACTCGCACAATGCTCACCTGCTGTTGATGCGACTGGGCGCTTGATTTACTGTTGATTACAATTTACGGGTATTTGCGGCAAATGTCTGTGGAATTGTTTGGTCGTGATTATTTGCATGCCAGACGAAAAGTAAATACAAGTTGCTTAATTTAATGTGCTGATTTAATTTCTCTAATGTGGATTATGGATTACGCATATGTAGAGATCCCTCAGAAGGTGTTTTCTTGCTTATTGCCATTGTTTAATTAAATGGAAATCGACTGATTGTTAAGCTTTTTGCATCATGCGTCCACACAGGCTGAGGCTATGTGATTGCACTGGTAATTTAATTACATTATTTACGAATATTATACGACTCGGGGGCTTGTTAAAGACTTTGCACTTGAGTTGCTCTAGGCAATTATGATTTGCACCCCAGTCACGCACCCACGTAACGTATACGCACTGTGGCATGTAACCATTAAGCAAACTGGGCAAAGGAACAACTGTTCGCTTAAGCGGATATATTGCTCTCTTTTGCCAGCAATTTGGGTCACTTAGCGTTGAAGTGCAGAGGTTGTACGAATTGTAGATTGTAATTGGCGACCGGGTTATTAAATTGGCAGACAGAAATGCAAGCGCCTTGACAATATCAAATTTTACAAATGGAGACTACAATCTAACGGGAGCATAAGCCAGATAGACAGACATCCCATCATGATTGTGGTGGGCAGAGACTCCGTCTGAGTGTTGCATATTTCATTAAAAATATTGCATGCCATTGCCTAGCTGAGAACTCATAGCTGTTGGCTGCTTCACTGCACGCAACAGAACTTCTAGACCAGAGCAACCCAACCCAACCCAACCCAACCGACGATTCCCTGAACCCCTTAACGATGTTGAACAACTGAGCATTGCGTATGTTTTATAAAATGCCACAACACACACTAATACACACAGCCACACACATAATCATGTGCGTAACACTTACGCACCAGTCTCAGTAAAAGGTATAACGGTAAGCAAGAACCGGGGTGTTGGTAGAGAACTCGCCTCGTAGTGTAAGTGCGTGGGCGTTTGAGATCTTCAAGTATGTTTATGCGTGTTTTTACAGAAACTAAAAAGTGCAACTTTTCGTATGCAGGCCGCAACTTGAAACTGCTTCAAGGTGCACAACTTTATTTTTGTTCTGGTTTGTTTGCTTTTCTCCATTTGCTTAGCCTATTGCTACTTATTGAATTGCTGAGTGCATGACTTAACTTCATTTTTCTTTTAATTAATGCGGCAAACGTGCAAGAAATGCTTAGCATTTATTTTACGATCCATCTGCAGGTAACAAGAAATTTATGTTGCCTACTTTTGTGCGCCACCAAACTAAAACAGCACAAGCCTGAAAGTATGCAACGAAATCTAGACTGCCTGACATTGACAGCAAGAGAGACACTACGCAAGTACAAGTACTTAGTAAGAGGTAAAAGTGTTCAATAGACATGTAACAATATAAGTACATACAAGCTATTCATATTTATAATTTAATCTAATTAACTTGTGACACTTTCTTGAACTACTGTGCCAGAATGTTGGCCCACAACAGAAAGCTTGAATGTGTGGCAATAACCAAGAATATTATTTTAAGCATACGAAACTTAAATGCTCTTCTTTGTATAAAATCTACACCTTGTACTATTCAAAAAAGTTGCAAAAAATATTATTATTAACTGTTAAATTGAATTTATTACCCTTCTATAAATGTCTAAGAATGTGTCATCTTTAGCAATAGAATAAATGGATCCACATGGAAACAGTTGAACCCACACTTCAATAAGCGGATTTAGTAATTTTTAGTATTTCTCGTAGTCTTCCTTTGCATTTTTCTTTACACTTGCACAGTGGGCTTAACCTTCAGCGGGCTGACACAGTTATCTGGTTACCTGGTCCTCCGTTCTATCTTGGTCGCCATGTGCGCAGGCCATAAATTTTACTCAATCAGTGAGCTCAACAACTATTTGCCTCTAGCATTGTCACTTACATTTTGTTTGGCTCAAAGCAACATTATGAACCGTTTGCTGACTTGGCTGAGCTGTTTAGTAAATGTCGAATCGTCGTGGGCATAAAATCGTTGTGTAGTAACGAAATATAAAAACTGTTCAACAGTTCGGCAAGTGTGAGTTATATTCCCAGGCGAAGAGCGGACAATTAATAGATATGTATATATATTTAAAGTTAATTGATAAATTGATGGACATTTAAATGACTGTCCACCGCCGGCAGACTCAGTACAATAATGTCAAGCCTTGCCGACCATTTTTGGTCAGCAAAGTGGCACCGACCATACAATCCAGGCAATCCAGGCGATCCCCACCAATCCGACCAGATCTAAGACAATGCAAATTTCAGAGCAGATTCCATTGGCAGACATGGGCAAGCGGCCCATTTCGGCGCTGACTCTGACTCTGACTCTGTCTCTGACTCTGGCAATGGAATCGATTGCTGTTTGCCATTGAGCCAATGAAGCTATTATTTGTGGGGCCTGGCAATACCAAATTGCCATTGCTGTCTCCGTTGTGGCCGCTCTGCTAGGTGTCACTTACCTAAAAGACTGTAGGGAGCGAGACGGAGTTGAAGTTTCAGTTGTAGTTGCAGCCCCCGCTGCACGTGCGCGCTTGTCTTTCACTTGTCTGTGGCACCGTTGGTGGAATTACAGGAGCACTTTTCGCAATTAGCTGAATGAAATTACCTGCTCTATGCACCGGACACTTGTATCTGCTATGCGCTATCTGCTGTGCAATTGTTGCATGCAACAATTTAGATTAGCCTCCGACTTTGAGTTGGACTTTGCCAGAGCATCGTCGATTGTTCTCTGCTGTCTGCTCCATAAAAATGCATTCCTGACGGAAGACTAGCCAAAGCGGTCGTCGTTTTGCCTCTAATCTAAATGTTTAGCTTAGACGTTTGATGACCAACATGCGCCGTTGCCGTTGCCACTGCCGTTGCCGTCTGGGGCTGAGTGGCAGCTCCAACTCGACTGTCAATCGTCGTCTTCTCGGCCGTCGTCTTGGCCGCCAGCACAACAAACGGTGGCACTTTACAGTTGCACTTGCGGATTGGATTGGATTGGATTGCCTACGAAGCCTACAATTATTGTAATCCATCCGGCAGGCTTCTTCGCTTTGACTTCATCCATCCTAATCCTCTTTGTGGTGGGCGTCTATTTTGAATGGGCCGCGGCAATTTGGCAGCGTGCTGCGTTAACCCATTGACCTTGTTAAGCGGAGTTGGTGGGCGCCAAATTGATGCAGCACGATTTTGCGCCACATTTGATGTGTTTGGCTTCCTGGTCAGACCAGTCGGCAGATTTAGATTCAGATGCAGATGCAGATTTGGTCGACAGCAAATTCGACACCCGGGAAAATCAATCGCGCAAATCTTATCATTAAAACATCAAAAGTTGCCAGCCAACATGTAAACGCTGCCAGGCAGCAACTTAATTTTCCAACAAACGTCAACAGACAACGACGATGGCAACACACAACAGACAACACACAACACAGCTGCAACCATCAGCGGCAATCAACGGCAGACAATCAAATGGAGAGGCAGCCAAACGGCCAGGATAAAATCAACAGGTGCCGGGCAGTCAGTTAGCCAGTCAGTCGGCCAGTCAGTTGGTAGATCCATCTATCCATCTATCCATCTATCCGTGCCGTGCCTGACCACTTTTCCGTCAAATGTTGCAACCGGTTTCAGTGATTTTTCAAAATTACATTCATGTGTTGATCCACAAGCCGAAGCCGAAGCTGAAGCTGTAGATGATGAGCAGGATTATCTGCAGCATTGACAACCATCTCCATTTCTATTTCCATTTCCAAGCTGTCTGAGTGACATGCAGAAATTATGTATTGCCACATTGCAAACGTTAAAGTTGCCTCCAGCTACTTAACGCCCCGTTGCATTTCCGTGCTGCCTCTCGTGCTAATCAGTGTCACTTGCAATTAGAGGCAACGCGCATTGGGACACTCTCCCAATAAAATCATAGGAAATTCATTGCCCAAAGTAATCAACAATAAATCTTTTAAGCCAGCTCTGATAATATATATATATATATATATTTATGTAGATATCATCGAATCTGTTAAGATTCCAATATCAAAATGTTTCTGCATGCGGCATCATTTAAGCTGTTTTATCAATTATACAATCGAATAAAGACTTGTTAGAATGAGAACGTAATCTTGAGGTGTAGATTTAAAAAGAAAGCAAGATTAATAAGCTTTTTCTATTAACAATGTTGCACATAAAATGGGGCAATATATTTGCTGAAATAGTTGCACTGGAGTTGCAATGTATGAGGCTTGCAAAATAATTCGCCTAATAACTTCATTATGATTGGGACGGGGTGCGGGGCGAACGATTTGCTGATTGTTATATGTAACAGGTGGCACATGCCACTTGCCTCCATGCCTCGTGGCCCACTCTCCCCGTTCTCATGCCCAGGTCAAAGACAGCGTTTTACAGTTTTGTCTTCGCTTTGAAAATACAAACTGTTGCCTGTTGCCGTTGATGTTGATGTTGATGTTGCACCTGCAGCAACGTCGCAACATTGCAAGCAATAACAACAGTAACAGCAGCAACAGCAGCAACAACAGCAACACCAAGAGCAACATCAAGAGCAACATGTTGCCTGCAATAAATCTCAATTTAAATGGCGCCCCAGCATGCGTGGCCAAAACGGTGCTTGATGCTTGGCCTTCCACTGGTTTTCCTTCAGCTTTTCGCTTTGGCTTTGGCTTTCTTTCATTCTTTGTATCTATTTTCTTTTTTTCTTCTTCTTCTGCTTGTATCGCTGCTCATTTGTAGCAGTGCGCGTCAAATTTGTTGTCGAACCAGTTAAGAGACAACAACATTGGCAACAGCTGCAGTCAGCCACATCTTCGATCTGGGAGGCTTGAACTGTATTCGCCGGGTCCGTTGAATTTCGAATTGCGATTTACTGTGCCAAAGCGCGATCATTATCCTAACGCAATTTATGCAGACCAGTTGCGCCCCACGCCCAACCTAATTGCAACAGGCAGCAGGTAACAGGCAACGTGCAACTTGCAACCTGCTGCTTGCAAGTTGCAACTGGCAACGGATTGCATTGTTAGCAGCCTTTTGTGTGTGTTGCAGTAGCTGCCAGCGGTTTGCGACAACAACAACGGCAGCCCGTAATGGCGATAATCATTATAAAAATCGAATGCTGCTTGATAACAACGACAACTGCAGCGACAACCGCAAGAAGAACAACAACAATGTGGGCAGCAAGATACTTGCAACAGGTTCTGCACGCGTCACAAGCTGCTCCACCAAACATCTACCCGCTTGGCCTAGCATTAGCAGGCAATCTTAGGTCTTTGTCTTCCTGCCATCAACAAGATCGTTTCGCATCGACATTGAGCCTGCCGCGGTCCACTCCCCACCCCTCTTGAACCGGATCTAGCCCAAAAACTGGCCAGGCCTGGCCTCTCCTGCACTGGCGAGCTCAGAGGAGCTCAGAACTCAGGCTTATATGTACATACCTCGAAGTATTAACATTGCCATCAACGGATTTGTCGGTCTTTATCAATTACGCTGGCTGCATGCTGCATGCTGCATTCTGTGTTCTGCATTTGCCACATTTACAGCAAGTGGCATCGACTTTGGCATCTGCCCCTGCTCATTGTAACTGTTCCTGGTCAACTTAAGCCATGCCACATTGACAGCTAGTCTGAATGTGAGAGGAATTTATTTGGCCAATTTGGAGATTGCTTCAGATCTTCAACAGAATTGAGCTCATACATTTCTGAAATGCTTTAAACAAAACATTCATGCACAAAAGATAAAATAAATATTATGTATATAAAAAGCTGCAACTAAATTTGTTTTTCATTTAATATTCAATCTTTTCTTTCTCTTGAATTCATCAATTTGTCTCCTGCAAACAACTTTTCTCTCCTTTGCTTTCGATCAACATTACAATTGAAGTTACATGATTTTTGTTTATGGCATTTCTCACCTTTGACCTGTCAATTTATCAATATTATAAATGTTATTTGTGACCCAGTTTCTTGTAAATCCATTCTGCTTGTATCTCTGTCTGACAAGTTTACAAAATGAAATTTTCAAGCAAGAGTCCTTAAGGACTCTCTCTCTCAATCGCAACTATCTGCGAAGTATTAAAGTGTAATTCTATCGAGCTTTAAATACGTTTATTAAGCAGTGCTCTGCGATTTGTGTTGGCCTGGTCTATCATCCATCAATTACAGTTAACTCTTTCAAGGACATATAACGGGCAGTCAGTTGACAGCAGCATCAGTGGCAGCTAGCGGTAAAGCCACACACGACTCGTAGCAAGTGCAAGAAAGGAAAAGAGAAAGAAATATATATCTGCGATGCTGTTACCAATGCCACACGACAGCCCAACAGATAACTCACTTTATAATATTGAGCAGGCCAACAAGCCAGAGAACTCAGGGAACGAGCGGGCCAACTGAGCAGCAAGAAACAAGAAACATAACAGGGAACAATAACGAGTACAAGCAGCGTTGATAGTTGGCCGATAACAGGGAGTAACAATAACAGCAACTGCAACTGCAACTGCAACAGCAACAACAACAAGAGCAACAACAACAACAGCAACAGCAACAACAATAAGCAGGGAAAGAAATATCGAGGAATTTTCAAGTGGATTACCCAGTTTTTTGCAAATGCAACGTGAAAATAAATAAACTTGTGGCATGATTGGCTCTGCATGATTAGTCACATGCTGAAAGGAGAGTGGGATAGCAACTGGGAATGTGAAAGCAGGAGAGCTCAAGAGGCAAGGGGTAAGCTGTTGTGCTTAATAGAATTGATATAAGCAAGGCCGGTCGTAAGATACACGAAAGATAGGCAGCATCAGCAGCAGCAGCAGCAGAAATTGCAACTGCAGCAGCAGCAGCAGCATTGCAATGCCGTTTTTGCTTGCAGCAGTTGCAGCAGCAACAACAACAGTTATTGTAACAATAAAATTAGCTAACGATATGAAGGCAAGGCTAAACAAGCAACAATAACGGCATACTAAGACAAGAAAACAGGAACAGGTGGCAAACGTTGCACGAACAACGGCAATTGCAATTGCCAGTTGCCAGTTGCCCGTTGCCAGTTGCCAGTTGCTGTTATTGCCAGTTTGTAAAGCTGCTGTTACAGCTCCTTTTGCCAAGTTAACACTGCATGTAAATCATATTCGTGTTGTCTTGTCCTCTTAATGCTTCCATTTTATTTCATTGCACTTTATTTGGTATTCAATATTCAAGAGAATTCTCGAAATTGCATAAAGTTGCCAACTGGCTAGGGCCAAACAATTGGTAATTGCTCTTACCTGTTGCCACTGCCTCTTGGCTTTCCCTCAAATTGTCTGTCTTTTCGATCTTATTGATTGCCTGCTTCACGCTTTTCATGTTCGCTTTCCAGCCTTTGTCTTTGTCCTTGTCTTTAGCTTTATCTTTCTCCCTCTCTCTTTCTCTTTCTGTTTCTGTTTCTCTTTCTCTTTCTGTTTGCCTTTGTGTGTGCCTTGCTCTTGTCCTCGTTATTGATGTTACACACTTTATTGCCACATTTATGCTGCACTGCACTTCTCCCGCTCACGTGGCTGCACTCAGACAATTATTTTATTAACTTTTCGTAGGAAGTGAATGTAAACAATAAACAATGAAAATGTCTCAATTTGATTGGCAGTTCTCGCAATCTCACATTCATTTTTGGTCCAAGTACAGCTTGGCGAATGGTCGATGAAGTTGCTCGGGTTGGCAGTTCATCTGTTTGTCCTTGTAACAACAATTATCATGGCAAGAACTGCAATAAACTGTAAGCAAAGTTGTTAAACCTATGTATATCTTTAAGTAATAATAAACTTAAAAAAAATGGTTAAGTTTACACTTCTGGGAATTGAATTCAAATTGAAATGAGCTTGCAAACTGATGCGCTTTATTTAGTGACTCATGTTGTTTATGTTGTCAGTTTGAGCTTTTGTTTATATTAATTGAATATATTTAAATAATTTAAAACAGCATCCATCATAACTAATGACAAACAACTTTTGCACAGCAAACAACAAACAGCAAAATGCAATTTACATAAAAAATGCATACGCCATGGCGCCCAACCAAGTCGCAAGTCGCAAAAGTCCTCCCTGTCCAATGGAGCTGGTCTGTCAGCTGGCCATTGAGGCGGCAAATGCGATGCGTGCGCCATTAGAAACAGCCGATGGGCAGGCAGGCAGGCTGGCGAGTGGATAGGTTAGGGAGGGGTACTCTCGATGGGTCTAGCTGGCATGGTACCGTTAGGCCGCAGCATGCAGCATGCAGCATGCAACAGTATCTGAGAGTTTCATTGATGCCATCCCGTCCGGTTTGGCCCGGTTCGGACCGTTCGGCTCGGTTCAGTCCATGCCGATGCGGGCCAACTCAATCAGGCAGTTAGTTAGGCAGATAGACAGGCGCAGGGAACTTAGAACTGGGAACTGGAGAACTGAGAACTGGGAACTGAAAACACTTGGCGACTGCAATTGCATTTGCAGTTGCCCAATGGGACGCCCCAAGGATCAATGGCAGGTTTTTGCCGTTATTGACCATTTGGCCTGATGTTGTAATGCATGTTAATTTCATTTACTGCTTAAATTATTGTTATTATTAGGCCGTCTGAAAAGCTGACAGCCAAGTTGGATACTTGATATACAACATATTATATTTACTACCACGCCCAAGCAGCAATAATATGTTATATATCGCTGAAGAGAGTCTAAACCTCTCATCAGATACATCCAGATTAAGGAATTCTAATTGGAATTAAATTGTTTATGATAATGCGCAGTCTTATCTCCTGGATGACGCACAGCTCGGCTTTTTGTCTACAATTAGACTGGTAATTTGGTTGACCCACTAAGGCAGAAGACATTTTGCTACCGCATCGTTTTTGGGCAGTGGAAAAACACCTGCAACTCAGATACCTGCTTACAGATACTTACTTTCAATTGAAAGCTTTTGGCCAAGCGGATTCATCCGCTGCTCGATGGCGCGATTAGCGTGCAACAAATTGCTCAGATTTATTACGCGCTCTGCACTCCGCGGCGACTGTGCAACGGCGGCTTATCAAGCGGCTTGCCAATTTTGGCAACAGCAGTTGCAGTTGCAGTTGGCGATGGCGATGGCTGTGTTATGAATTATTAGACGCTTTTGACTGCCGCCGCACGGCGTGCTACCAAATTTGTGCGCCATGCTGGCCGGAGGACTTGCATTCGCTGCTGATGCTGGCGACAACAACACCAGCAACAACAACAACAGCAGCAGCAGCAGCAGCGGCAGCAGGAGGCGACTCCAGCAATTTGTCAGCGCAGCCGCAACGTGTCTAGGTTTGGGTTTAAGTTGGGCAGTTGGCAAAGCCAATGCCAAATATGGCCAGGCCATGGCAAATGCCGCATCTCTCGACTTGGCCAGCTGACTATTGCACGTTGCAAGCTGCCCGTTACAAGCTGCCTCTTGCAAGCAGTTGCTGTTGCTGTTGCTCTTGCTGTTGCTGTTGTGCACTTGCGCATGCGCATTTATCGTTTACGTTATTTGTTGCCGCTAGTTTTCCAGTTAGCTTCAGTTAGCTGTGCTGCATTTGCTCAAAGTGAAAGATTTACGCGGCCTCGGCCTTCTCGCGCTCGCCCTGTCTGCGAGTGGTGCAGTGTGGTGCAGTGTGTTGCAGTGTGGTGCAGTGGTGCGCATGCGTGCCGTTATGGTTTATTTAATGCGTTTTGAAAGTGCATTTTCATGTTCGATGAGATTGATGAGAAAATTTGATTTATTTTTTCTACTTATTGCTTCAGATATTGAATTATTTTCCTCTCTTATTACCCTCTATACATCGCTCCTTCTCTCTCTCTCTCTCTCTCTCTCTATCTATCTATCTATCTATATATATATCTCTTTCTCTCCCTCTCTCTCTCTCTCTCTCTCCCTCTCTCTCTATCCCTCTCTCCCTCCCTCTCTTATGCTCTTTTGTTTTGGCCTGGCCATTGGCCCATCGACTGTCAGTTACACTTGCAGTTGGCGGCATTTTGTCAGAGGGACAGTTAGAAAAGGCCGACTCACAGATCGGCATTCAGTCTGGCATTCACTGCCATAAATGGCCGTCCATGGGAAATGTGATGAGGTATTTTTTTTTTTTTTTTGCACGTCAAGAACTATTGCCTGGGAAATGTATCGTATACAATGCTTTGGATGCCAAAGCTGGGATTGGCATTGACATTGGCATAGGCTTTGGAATGGGGATGCAGAATGGGCTGAGGATTGTCCTGCTCAAAATTGTGAAAATAATACGACAGAATATTGGATAAAAAGTTCTTATAAAAAATATCACAGCAGTTAAATTTATATATAGAATTTAGCTGCTATGATATCTTATGCAATTAATAAGAACTTATTATGGAATGTCCCATTGGAATATATCAACTTTATTCACCTCTTAACAACATATTTTGTAAATATTTAATTAAATTAACTGCCCGTAAAATGTACAGCTAATAATATTATTCCCAAAGATAAAGAGTTTCACATACATAATTGAGATTCCTACATTCATATGATTGAGTACACTTCCTTGAACATAAATTTGCAGGCTATTAATGCAGCCATAAAAGCAATACGAGTCGCATAGCACACAGTGGTAAGAAAGTTGCCACGGCGAAGGAGAGACATTGTTGCCAATATTAGTTAGGCTGCCCAATTAATTACATGATCGTAAAACATGCATTACTAACCACATTGATAACGGAGATAGAGGCCGCATGAAATGTGCGCGTTGTGATTGTGAACCGATCCCAAAGCAACATTGCCACTGCCACAGTCACAGCCGCATCCAGATCCAGAGTCATATTGGTTGCGGGTATCAGTAAACGCATCGTTAAATGCAGCAAGAGCCCCTCGTTATAAGCACGGTCCGATCTCGAGGACTGTTTATTACATAAAATTCACACACCACAGGGGAGGTCAAGCTGCAGCCCGCAGAAGTGGCACTCTTACGTGTATGGCTGGAGATGGAGAGTTGGCAGCAGTCACATTGCCACATTGCCACATTGCCACATTAGATTGCCATTCAACGTGTCGCCTCATTTGCTGTCTATCTGTCTGTCCATTTATCCAGCTGTCCATCTCCACTGCCTGTCTATTGCAACTTGCATAATGTTTATTAATGCGCAAATTTTTACGACGCGCTGCCCCTTTAACGATGCCTTTTAACGATTGTGCTGGCAGGACTGGGACTGGGACGGCGGTCAATAGCCATTCGATAGGTACCACTTCTTCGTGTTCTGGCTGCTATGGCAACAATCGCTTATAGGCCTTAACAGCATTTTTATAGCCCATGTGGCCAGTTGGCTGCCGCTTACTGTTCATTGCAACAATTTAAATTGCAACAATTTACAATTAGCCACGTTTGTGCTCCATTTTGCTGTCGCTGATTCTTGTCAAATGAGCCGTCGTCGTTGTTCTTATTGTTGTTGTCGTTGTTGTCGCCGCCTAACGGTCACAAAAATGCACAATGTTGTCGACGCTTGGCAATTAAATTCTGTATTTCCCAAGTAGTTCTCTAGCATCTTCAGTTTACATTTCATTCTGCAGCTTCATCACTTTGCCAATATCGCAGAAAGCTCTTTGAGTGCATCACGACCATCAATTGGCAGGTTATTGGCTTACATTTTCACTAAGTTTGACCTTGACCAAATAATTTATCTGACATTTTCTTCAAGCGTGGCAATGGGAACGCCCTTGTCTTCTTACCAATTGATTTAAGCATTTCATTCCCAGTATAATTATTAGACTATTGATTAATTCCCATTATGACCATATTTCTCAGCGTAAACACTTCTAACTTAGCATTAAAGAATACTACAAACAAGCAATGCTGAGTGTTTCATCAAGATCAGTCTATAAATGATGATCACAATATAAATTTGGCATTGAATCATATGCATTTATATGCACTCTGAGTGTTTCAAAAATGTATTCTTTGATCAAAATACTTAATAAAAGAGACTGCAGAGGGTATTATGCTATCGTTGCTCCTTTAAGTTGTGTAATAGACAATGAGTTATGGATAACCCCGTTGAATTGGTGCTAATTTAAATCCAATCACAAAGAAACAATGATCCCTCAGCAATAATATTTCTACATAGCATTTATTTGTATAGTTTTTAACAATTTTAACATCATTTTACAAAAGTTATTTAAACCGATCAGCGAGGTTCATTCGCTGCACTACAGTGATTACGCTGAACGCAAACTTGGCCATCTGCAAATTCCGATTCTTCAGATAAGATTCTTTATTATGTTTTATAATTGTACCCACCTTAACATTGCTACCTACTGAAATGGGAAATATGTCCCCAGCTGTAAAAATAATTGGCCGTTGTAAGTGATGCAGAAAAATCTTCACTGTTGACTTGTATTTGGGCTCAGCATCGATCCAGTTGGAATAACACAATAAGTTGTTCAGTTCCATACAATCTTCTTCAAGCAAATTGCATAGGTAGCAGAAGGGGAATGTCTCTATTAGTACAGCTCCAAAAAATGCGATAGAAGAGATCCCCCGGAAAATACTACTGAAGTATAATACATTAATCATAGTAAGTCCCAGCACGGTGCCAATCAGGAGAAACTGCACAAAAATTATGCGCGATATAATTGAGCGCATGCAGTCACAGCATCTAATAGTAAAATATGGATATAATAAAATAATTATTAAGAATATTTGTATTAACTTACTTCAGGATCGTTATGTGATCAATAACGCAACGCACAAGCTCTTCGTAGTTCTCAGCTTCGTTTTTCAAAGGATCTGATCGCAGAGCACGAATGTGATATTTCAGAACATCTATATGACTCCGACAAATAATTATGAATATGATGGGAAATACATCCATAATTAAGATCTTAGTAGCCATCATAAGCATTATAAAGCATTCAATGAACGTTTGTGCCCATAAAAAGAAAGTTCCATATCGCCAATCAAAGAAGGGATTATATACCATCCAGGGCGGATGTCGAGTAAGCACTCCAGAAATGAACGCACATATTGTATAGCCATAGTAAAATTTCACATAAGCCTTAACAATATAATTACATCGATCGACTGCTTTGTAGATCTTTGTGCAATCCTCGTCACAATTCAGTCGCAGGTCCAGCTTGTCCAGATACGTTTCCGTCTTGCGCAGACAAGTAAGTAAATTGAGAGCCATGAAAGTTTTTACCGATGCCCCGATTATGTTTATGGATACTTGAGCTACGTCAAGAAACTCTCCCGGAGTCCACCTATTAAAATCTATAACAAGACTAAAGCACAAGCCAATGGGGAGATAAAGTCCAGAGAACACGTATACTAAACACATCCAAAGTAGATATGCATATCTCTTTATTCCGTGCTCTGGCGGTATCAAGCCGACAAATTTCATAAATATATACAAATATGTATATATATCCTTAGAACGTACTTGAAAAGTCAAAAGGGCTGTATTTGTGGTTCTAAATTTCCCGAGCATTGTTGAGCAACTGTTTAGAAAGGAATTAATACACTTGCTTTTTATACCAAAATTTGTAGCAACTACAAAATACGCGTGAGATTCAAGCAGATGTTCTAGAAGGTTTTCACCCTGACCTTAGAATTCGCATATCCTAATTACACGACATTATTAATTCACATCCATGAAATCCACGTGACTTATAATTAAACATCAGACTAGCAAAAGCCAATGACACTGAAATTCGCAACAACTACTGTGAGTCAGTCACTTTATTAATTTGTAACTTTTCACAGCTGAATTCGCCTTAGTACAAAGTGTAACATGCAGAAGGAGGCATGGCAGATTCTAAAAAAATATATAGATATTCTTGATCAGTATAAACAGTCAAGACTATTGAGCCATGTCCGTCCGTCCGTCTGTCTATGTCGATATCAACAGCTATGAGAGCTAAAAACACCAAATTTAGGATGAAGGTAACCTAAATTTCTAAATATACACACTAAACCTAATATATACACAATTTTGTTATACATATGCTTTTATTATGATATTTGTAATATTTGATTTTGCTATATTATAATAATCATTTATATATGCATTATTTTTTCAATTTGGCCGGCAAACAAGCTTAATGGAATCAGCTGATATGTGATGAACGAGTTGCCAGACCTGATTGCTCAGTTTAGAAGTTGCGTTCATTTTGTGAGGTTGCCACTATCGTAGTGATTTCAATTTTGCGAATTAAAATATTTATCAAAATACTTTTATTATCGATAACTCTTCAAAGTATTATACTGTCAAGTCATTGCCCGAAGTAGGTAAGAATACGTCTTTCCACTTCAAAATAAGTAGAAAAGACTGCCGACAAAGGAACTGACTGTATGATACCCTGTTCTCTGAAGTTAAATAATATGTTCAAGATAAGCAATAAAGCCGCAATTTGATAAACGAGGCGACATTATGTCATGTTGACTTATTGCCAAGTTGTTTTACAACATCATTAATAGATGTACAAAACAAAAGTGATTTGTGTGTTGTTTATGTTGCGGAATAGACAATGTATTAAGGATAAGCTCGTTAAATTTTTACTAATTTAAATCGAAGCAACATTTTAAAACAATTATTTAAACCGATCAGCGAGGTTCATTTGCTTAACTACAGTAATTACGCTGAATGCAAACTTGGCCATCTGCAAATTCCGATTCTTCAGATAAGATTCTTTATTATGCTTTATAATTGTACCCACCTTAACATTGCTACCTACTGAAATGGGAAATATGTCCCCAGCTGTAAAAATAATTGGCCGTTGTAAGTGATGCAGAAAAATCTTCACTGTTGACTTGTATTTGGGCTCAGCATCGATCCAGTTGGAATAATACAATAAGTTGTTCAGTTCCATACAATCTTCTTCAAGCAAATTGCATAGGTAGCAGAAGGGGAATGTCTGCATTAATACAGCTCCAAAAAATGCGATAGAAGAGATCCCCCGGAAAATACTACTGAAGTATAATACATTAATCATAGTAAGTCCCAGCACGGTGCCAATCAGGAGAAACTGCACAAAAATTATGCGCGATATAATTGAGCGCATGCAGTCACAGCATCTAATAGTAAAATATGGATATAATAAAATAATTATTAAGAATATTTGTATTAACTTACTTCAGGATAGTTATGTGATCAATAACGCAACGCACAAGCTCTTCGTAGTTCTCAGTTTCGTTTTTCAAAGGATCTGATCGCAGAGCACGAATGTGATATTTCAGAACATCGATATGACTACGACAAATAATTATGAATATGATGGGAAATACATCCATAATTAAGATCTTAGAAGCCATCATAAACATAATAGCGTATTCAATGAACGTTTGTACCCAAAAAAAGAAAGGTCCGTCTCGCCAATCGAAGAAGGGATTATATACCATCCAGGGCGGATGTCGAGTAAGCACTCCAGAAACTAACGCAGACATTGAACATCCAAAGTAAAATATCACATAAGCCTTTAGAATATAAGTACATCGATCGACTGCTTTGTAGATCTTCGTGCAATCCCCGTCACAATTCAGTCGTAAGTCCAGCTTGTCCCAATACGTCTCCGTCTCGCGCAGACAAGTAAGTAAATTTAGAGCCATGAAAGTCTTTACCGATGCTCCGATCATATTCATGGATACTTGAGCTACGTCAAGAAACTCTCCCGGAGTCCATCTATTAAAATCTATAACCAGACTAAAGCTTAAGCCAATGGGGAGGTAAAGTCCAGAGAACACGAATACTACGCACATCCAAAGTAGATATGCATATCTCTTTATTCCCTGCCCTGGCGGTATCCAGCCGACAAATTTCATAACTATATACAAATGTGTGTAACACTCCTTAGAACGTACTTGAAAAGAAATTGGAGCTGTATGTGTTGTTCTAAATATTCCGAGCATTGTAAGTGCAACTGTTGAGATAGGAATTAATACACTTGGCTTTTATAGTACACACACTTTATAGTAACTACAAAATACGCGTGAGATTCAGGCAGATGTTCTAGAAGGTTTATCCCCTAACCTTAGACTTTACATGTCCTAATTAGAGGACATTATTAATTCGAACTAATTATAATACTAATCGCGCCAAGGGTGCACTCGGATCTAGAGCCGTGATATCGTTGACCCATATCACGGCTGCAGGAGTTCTTCACATCTTTGAAATGCACTTGACTTATAATTAAACATCAGACTAGCAAAATCCAGTGAAATTCGCAACAGCTACTGTGAGTCAGTCACTTTCTTAATTTGCAATTTTACTGCCTGTATGAATCCCAATATTGGGATGTTTCTAAATGTTCACACTTAATCTAATATATCCACAATTTTGTTAAACAAAAATATGTTTATTATAATATTTGTAATATCTTGAAAAGTTTGTGCCTCAATATTTTGATATTTTATAAAAATCATTTACATTTATTTTAATTGGCGCTCAAACAAGCTTAATGGAATCAGCTGATATTTAATGCACGAGTTGCCAGATCTGATTGCTCAGTTTAGAAGTTGCGTTCGTTTTGTGAGGTTGCCACTGAAAATGTATTGTCCTGATTTCGATATAGGGAATGTAGAGCAAAATTATTGCTGAGATAACTCTTTTCTAAACTCAATTTTCTCTTAATATATTGAGTAATAAAATATACTGTTTGTTTGACAGATAAACACTTTTGCACATTTATTTTTAGTAAGTATATCAGTAAACAAAGTCACAAATAATGCAAACAAATTTATATAAATCGATCAGCCAGATTTAAATTCTGCACGACAGTCATCACACTGAATGCAAACTTCGCCACCTACATTTACATTAAAATGTAATTAAGTCATAAAAAAAACGTGGAATGTACTTACATTGATGTTACTATTAACTGAGATGGGAATGATTCCTCCTGCGATAAAAATAATCGGCTTTTGAAGATTCTGGATAAAAATCCTCAAGGTTAACTTGTATTTGGGCTCAGCATCGATCCAATTTGACTGACATATTAAATTTGACAGTTCCTCACAATCGTCAACGAGCGAATCACAAAAGTAACAGAAGGGAAACGTTTCAAGCATGACTCCAGTGAAGAAAACAATTGAAGAAACGGCTCGAAATATTCCAGAAAAGTATAGTACATTAATAAGAATAATTCCCAGTACAATGCCAATCAGTAAAAATTGAACAAAGATTGTGCGGGACATTACAGGACGCATTAAGTCACAGGATCTAGACAGAAATCAAAGAGAAGAGAAAGACATGTCTTTGGCATTACTGCAAATAATATGCGAGCTTACTGCAGTATTAATTTGTGGTCTATAATGCAAGCCACCAACTCTTCATAGTTCTCAGCTTCTGTTTTAAGTGGATCGGTCCGCAGACTACGGATGTGATCCTTTAGTATATCAACGTGAGCTCGAAAAATAGTTATAAATACGATGGCGTATACGTCCCAAACGAGGGCTTCCATCACTGCTACAGAAAGAAGTATATATTCTATGATTGAATGCAACCAAAATTGTCTGGTGCCATCGTGCCAATCAAACAGCGGAAAGTATACCATCCACGGGGGTTGGCCAGTTATCACTCCGGCAACAAATACAGATAACGTGTATCCAAGATAGAGTATACTATAAAGTAAAACAATGTAATTGCATCGGCCGACAGCCATGTGAATCTTTCGGCGATCGCTGTCATTCTGTAGACGATCATCTAGTTTATCCAGCACTGTCTCTGTCTTGCGGAGTTTTGATAAGCAAAATAGTCCAATGATACTCTTTATCATCGCTGATACTGTATTAGCTGAGATTTGGAGTACTCCAAGGAACGTTCCAGCCGTAAAGCTCTTGAAGTTGAGAATGAGGCTTAGCAGAAAACCGATCGGTAGATAAAACAATGTAATTCCAAATATAAAGCACGCCCAAACGATGATTAGGCAACGATTCATATTTGGATGTGGCAACATCCAACCGAAAAACTTCATAAGCCGATACAAATAAGTGCAACACTCCCGGGAACGTACACGAACCAACAGAGGAGCTGTATGTGTTCTTCTAAACATCCCAGCCATTGCAACTTATACTGTTTTGATTAAAGGGACAACTCTATGCTTTTATACTACGAGAGCTTCCCTTAAACCCAATTCGCCAACGAAGTATCTATGCGATTCTCCCAGGTGAGGTTGAGTGTGCCCTTAACGCCTTTGAAGTGCTATTGCCCTGTAATTAGGCAGGTCACTAACAAAGTGTCAAATGTCAATCATCTTCAAGTTTGCAAATGTCAGTTATGGCGAGAGAAATTTCAATTGTCAATGAACACATGTTACAATTCTTGTTGGGACTAAATAAATAAATTAGAACTTAAATACAATCTAGGAAAATGCCTTCTTTGCCCATTTTGAACCTTGAAACATCGACACCAGGAACGTAATTAGGCGTCAACAACTATCTGAGTGCCATGTTCCCTAAATCGTTATAATATTATTGGTTGCTTTCTTTAAGTCCTGGTTAACTCAATCATTAACTTTTTGCTTTATTGGTTGCTTCCATAATTCCTGGTTAACTCAATCATTAACTTTCCGCTTGATTCTCGAATTCGGAACATCAATAAGCAGCCAAGTCTCAACTTTTGAGAGTATAATTTTATATTCAGGTAAAATCAAATTTACTTGCGAGAAATTGTAAACTGCAATGTAATTGTAAGTGTAATTATATTTTGGCAGCATAATTTGATTGATTGATATTTAACAGATTTATTTTAGTTTCCTCTTGTATTAAGCAAATCAAATTTACTTTTGATTTCTTTGGTTTCTATCTTAAAATATATATTTAGAAATTTTAGATATGGATGAAGTTATCGATGTATCGCGCTCGTTAAAGCCTATAAAATATCCTATCAATACCTGTAAACACAGAGCCTCCCTTTTAATTTTGCACACCTTTGAGTGTCCATGAAGTCCCATTAAGTTGCTGGGCCTGGTAATTAGGCGGAAGGAATAGCCTTTGGGCCTAAATATGTGAAAATTCCGATAGGAGAAATGCTAAAAGTTCAAATTGAAACATGATGGACTTTTAATATGAACCAATTTCATTAATTTCATTTAATTTCTCTCAATTAAGTAGCCTACAAGCGCTACGCACAACTGGCCGGATCACATGGTGTGCTCTGAGTTTTGTTCTAAACATTTAGTATAAAAGCGTTCAGTTTGCTGAGTAGGTGCCTTCGAGGAGAAGTTGTTTAAACCGCAGTTTACAAATTACATTTAGTGGAATATAAGAAGAGCACATTTGAACATCATTTCGACTTTACATAATTTCACATTTCAATGCAGCAATAAGATCAGCATACAAGACTCTGAGATGGAACTGTACTCCAACTTTTAGTGCTGGCATTGCCAGGTTACAGTTACGAGTAACATTATTAGCTCCGCCATTGAGAACAACATAATAAGAAGAACAACGACGATTTGAACAACAACTGCTAGTGGCCGCTTAATGACTTTAATAATCCTGTCACCGATCATTAAAAAATCTCTGCGAACACACAAAAGAAATTCCATGGCAGCTCCAATCAAAATAAAGTACGCGCTCTTCCTGCCCATGTGGAAGAAAGTTGCAGGAGACTGTGTGTATTGGGGGCAGCTGAGAAGGCAGCCAATTACAGTAAGGCCAGAGACAATGTTGACTCAAAAAAAGAAAACATCGCAGATCTGGACGGATCGTTTGTGACGATCGCACGGCACGGTTGCTTCTCACATGGTATTCAAATTTTAACAACATTTTAATGATAACTTCAGCAAACATTAAAACTCATTCAGGCATAATAAACATTAATAACACTTTAATCCAGCGGTGTGGCAAGGGGGGAGAGTGTTGGATGTTGCAGCTGCGCCAGTGCTATCAAAATAATCAGAGGAGAGGCAGTGCGGCGGAGGCAAAAGAAAGACAGAGAGAGGAGGGAGACAGAGAAGTAAGACCTAAAAAAGCAGTGCATTCTGGACTGTGGCCGCCAGCCTGGAATAAATAATACTAGTAGAGAAACTTGTTGTTGCCTGGGCGCGTTGTAAGGCTATAAAAATGCATGTTTGCTAAATCAATGCAACAACTTGGGGGCATGGCAGCAGCAGCAGCCACAGCCACAACCGCAGCAGCAACAGGCAGTGGCAGCCAAAAGCGTTTGTTGGACCTAAGCATGTCTAGATGTATAGGAATGGGTATGTGTGTATCTGTACCTGGCCACCTTTCGCTTGGCATCCTTAGTGGCAGCTTGCCGGCTGTGTGCGATCTTGCCACTTACGTAGGCCGCGTGTGGCAGGTTGCCGTTGCCAGTTGTCCGTTGCCCGTTGCCGTGCGCGTTGCAATGGGCCCAAACCCCATACCAAGGTCTTTCTAGCTTGCAGGCCAGATCATTTTGCTTCCTACATGCTCCTAGCTGCTCCATGTAATTGTGTACCCATGTGTGTGAGACAGAGGAAGCCACTCGGTACCCTCGATTCCAAGCTCTCTGTGATCTTGGACTGGCTTCGAATGTCGCTGTCCCTTGGTCTGTGATGTGCTCCATCGGTTATGTTAAATATCAAATGCAACTTGCAACTAGATATTTATATAGTGAGATTTAAGCAACATAATTAATTTGATAAATATCCCTAAACAAAAGCATGCAATTCACTTAATAATATAAGAATAAACTTTATTTTTTTACAAATATTATTTTATATGAATAAACTTGCAGAAATATATAATAATATTAATGAAATTAGCTATTTACGTTTCTCTATCATTATTTATTATGTTTTGCTTTTATTTTAAACTTTTTTTTACATAGTTTTTATTTAATTAAAAATAATTATTAAATAAAATTAAATAACCAATGTTATTATATCGGAATTAAATATATTTAATTGAAAGTAATTTATTCAAATTTATATTGTTTGCCTTTAAAAAAAGCAAATTAAAAGCAATTAATTATATCTTTTGTAGCTTTATTTATTTTTACTTTTCTTTTGCTTTAACTTATTAAGTTTTTCTTATTTTGTAAGTGAATGTCATTTGTCGGCTTGGGAGTGATGAATTTTCCTTAGATTCTATTATTTTTATTTCACTTATCAAGCAAACATGTTGCCGTTGCACGGCCCCCTACCGCTAGCTGGCTGTTGCCACAGGAAAAGCAATGCTGGACGGTCCGTGGTCCCCTGGTCCGTTGTCCATGGTCCATGGTCCGCTATCTTTAGTATGGTCGCGTCTCATGGAATACGACGAGTACTCGTAGGTTCGCAACAGCATTTAAAATCTGGTTAGCTGGACCGGTCGTCTGGCATATTTAAAGGTTATGTGGAGGGCTGGAGATGGTTGGAGTTGAGTGGAGCTTAAGTGCCAAGCTGCGTAATAAACATAAAATTCAATTTTCATTAAGATGTTGCTAGATCCCTTGGCATTTACCGTTATGCCGCAGCGTGAGCAACAGCAACAGCAACAGCAACAGATAGAGGCACATTCACTCGCATAGGGCTAAGAGAAAGAGAATTATTTCAATAATGAATTCGCGATAAGCTGGCCGCGACTTGGCCGTTTACTATTTGTGGCTAGGAATTTTCACTTTAAATGATCGCTGATGGTGATGGAGAGAGGGAGGGAGGGAGGTAGGTTGGCAGGTAGGTGTGTAGGGAGAGGTGATCCCAGGGAATCGAAGCACCAAACCGAACTTCAATAGTGGCGCAATGCAGCCCGAAGGTTCTCAGCGCTCAAGTGCGCAATTTTCTCACATGGCAGTCGCAAATCCATTACCAGTACACAGTACACAGTACACAGTACCCAGTCCAAGTACGAGTACAAGTACGAGTACGAATACGAATACTCATACGAGTACGTATAAGTATGAGAGTATGAGTATGAGTACAAGTACCGGGTCCAATAGCAATACCAGTCCTAGTCCAGTTGGCTGTTGGCTGCGGCAGCCAGTCAAGTTGTCCCTCCAAAAGTTGTAGATTTAAATGAACATGGCGCTGGTTGAACGGACGAGGGACATCTACTACGTCTACTCGTAATGCTCAGGCCCATGCGTGTTGATCTTCCGCCTTCCGTGCCGCGATTTGCAGCGATTGCAGTTAGTTGCCCATAGCTGACACCGTTGACGAACTTCATTATGAGCATGCCGCAGCGATGATGAAGATTAGCGGTGGCAAGCGATTCCGATTGCAGATGCATCCGCGACTTTGCTTCTTTTTTTTCATTCTTCTTTGGATTTGCTTTAAACAAGTTTTCCTTAGAGCTGCAGTTACCGTTCCTGTTGTTGTTTTGTTGTTCTTATTTTTTCTTTTTCCTTTTTCTTTTTTTCACTGTTGCAAGTGCAGTGCGGGCAATATTTAAATTGTTTTATGCTTTGGAGTGCTGTTAGTTGCCCCTTCTCCTTCTCCTTCTGCTTCGTCGTACTGTCGTACCTACACCTCTCCCCCGCCCCCGACTGGGCCAACGCATGTCCTAATGCGTAAGGCGGCGCTGTTGGAAATCTACGACGCAATTGCTTCCTTGTTGGGCCGGGATTGTTGTTGTTTCTGCTGCTATTGTTGTTGTTGCTGTTGCTGTTGTTGCTCGAATTGCTGTTAGTGGTGTTGTGCTACTGCTGTACCTGCTTTAAATTTCCGTTTATGCCTTTTGAGAGCCTGTAAAATGTTAAATAAAATTTAAATTTATTGCTTTGGCAAGCGGCGATTGACGTCTGCACATGAGCAACCGAGCCGGCAACCAGATGGCCAGTGTTTAATGCTTATCGCTATTGCTTATGGCCTGCTACCACTTACCACAACGGCGACGGCTCCAACTGGCGGACTCGAGATGAACCCGAGGCGTAGCCACACTTGACTGCGTCTTCTATTCCAATGCGATCTAACGGAACAGCATGTGAATGCATTTGATCATGTAACGACGTAATATCCTTGAATTACACATAATTTCTTAGAGATTTCAATGAAATATGCAGATATATTCAAGCTGTAGAAGTCAAATGGGAAAGAGAGATAGAGAGGAGAGAAGAGAGAAGAGAGAGAGAGAGAGTAGAGAGTAGAGAGTAGAGAGTAGAGAGTAGAGAGTAGAGAGTAGAGAGTAGAGAGTAGAGAGTAGAGAGTAGAGAGTAGAGAGTAGAGAGTAGCGAGTAGCGAGTAGCGAGTAGCGAGTAGCGAGAGTAGCGAGTAGCGAGTAGCGAGTAGCGAGTAGCGAGTAGCGAGTAGCGAGTAGCGAGTAGCGAGTAGCGAGTAGCGAGTAGCGAGTAGCGAGTAGCGAGTAGAGAGAGAGAGAAGTAGAGAGTAGAGAGTAGAGAGTAGAGAGTAGAGAGTAGAGAGTAGAGAGTAGAGAGTAGAGAGTAGAGAGTAGAGAGTAGAGAGTAGAGAGTAGAGAGTAGAGAGTAGAGAGTAGAGAGTAGAGAGTAGAGAGTAGAGAGTAGAGAGTAGAGAGTAGAGAGTAGAGAGAGAGAGTAGAGAGTAGAGAGTAGAGAGTAGAGAGTAGAGAGTAGAGAGTAGAGAGTGAGAGAGTAGAGAGTGAGAGAGAGAGAGTAGAGAGTAGAGAGTAGAGAGTAGAGAGTAGAGAGTAGAGAGAGAGAGTAGAGAGTAGAGAGTAGAGAGTAGAGAGTAGAGAGTAGAGAGTAGAGAGTAGAGAGTAGAGAGTAGAGAGTAGAGAGTAGAGAGTAGAGAGTAGAGAGTAGAGAGTAGAGAGTAGAGAGTAGAGAGTAGAGAGTAGAGAGTAGAGAGTAGAGAGTAGAGAGTAGAGAGTAGAGAGTAGAGAGTAGAGAGTAGAGAGTAGAGAGAGAGAGAGAGTAGAGAGTAGAGAGAAGAGGATATGGCAGTCTTACAGCTAGATAGAAGCTATCTGTTATTTTTCTGATTCAAAGAATCAAAAACAAATAATAGAAATTCAACAATGATAGATCAATTAGAAGTGCACTACATTCTGATGAATGCTATCAATCCGCTTCGATTATAATCTTAAATGTTCTTTGTTTTTCTGTTATCTAGGTTGAATTTTGAACACTTCTTAAAGAGAGCCCGTATAATATTAGCTATTTCTTTGCTGAACAGTAAATCTTGTGCATGGAAATCCAGAAAAGGATATGCCATATTTGTTGTTGTTATTGTTCATCATGTTGCAACTAATGCCGCATGGCATGGCAGCTAAATGTGGGCATTAAATGCAAAATGAGAGTAACCGCAAATGGCTGAAGAAACAACAAGAAGAGGAACAACAATTTTCCACTTGACTTGAGCGTTGTTTGTATTGTTGTTGTTGTTGTTGTTGTGGTTCAACAAACAAGTGGGTAGAGGACGGCCAAGGCATTTAGCAGGGGAGCTTCCCCTACCGCAGGAGTCGCCACCGTTTGTCGGCTGGTCACTGCTCACATTTTGCCTAAAAGGAGCCACAGCCTCCAATCCAATCCAAGCCAAGCCAAACTCGAGTCCAGACGCGAACCTGAACCTGAACTCGAACCTGTTGCCTACCGAAATGTAAATCTTGATGGTAATTTTAATAGAAAAAGCAACAAACTCCGTTGCTCGGCCCTGGCAGGTACAACTGTCAGTGTGGCAAACGCTGAGCTGCGAGACATGGCGATGTGGACGAGAGAGCGGATTGAGGGCGAGGCAAGGGGACAGCTAACACACAAAGGCGATGGGCGTACAAAACGTTAGCTAACTAAGCGCTGGCACGGGATAACACTCTACACCAACAACAATAGTAACAGCAGCAGCAACAGCAACAGCAACAAGTACCACAACACCTACAACAACAACAAGAACTGCAACATACCCACACCCATGCGAGAAGGCAACACCTAATGTTTATTGTGCTATATAAATGGCAGCATTTGCAGTTACCCAATAGCCGCTGTTGCAAGTTGCCAGTTGCCAGTTGCTAGTTGCTGGTGGTGCAGCCAGATGAACGCATTCCTTGGCCAAAGTGGCGGCCTCTCAGGTACATTGGCCCAATCCTATCTGGCCGCACTACGCTGGGCCGTCCGCTCAGCGCCCGCTGAGCTGAGCTGAGTTGTGCTGAGCTGAGCTAAGCTCAACTGAGTGGACAAACCAGATATTGATAACGGCTCTTGGATGCTGTTACTTTGCAGCCGCATTGCTTAGGCCCAGGTTGAAAATAGTAGAAGAAGAAGAAGGAGAAGAAGAAGAAGTAGCTGTAGTAGAAGTAGAAGATGCAACATAGAGGTAGTGGCAGAAGAAGCGTTGCAACATCGAGGACAGTGCCTATCATGCAACATTTGCTGCTCGCCTCACACACAGCACAGCAACAGTTTCGTATGGAATTAAACGCGTCGCACAGGTGCTGCCGCTGCCTGGCCAATAGACAGAGAGAGAGAGAGAGAGAGAGAGAGAGAGAGAGAGAGAGCGAAGCGTTTGGCTTCAGGTGCAGCACTGCAGTTGAAGCTGGCTGCATTTTATTTGCAATTATTTTGTAGCGCACTTTATTTTGTTAGCCAAAGGAATTACTCGGCCATGGCTTTCTGGCTCTTCTAGTCGGCTTTATCAGCTAGCTGGCCATCTTCGACTTTGGCTTTGGCTTTGGCCTGGCTAAAAATTCTAATTTTACAACGCAGCTGCGCGCCAGCCTGCACAGGGAGCTCCTTCCCAATCCCTCAGCCTCTGCATTTGCCGCTGCCACTGCTCCTCTCTGTGTTTCCCCTACTCTCCCCTATTCCACATATTTTTCATTTCGGCCTATGTCGACCTGCCAGTCTCGCTGTTGGTGGCGCTGTTGGTGTTCATTACGCAAGAGGTTAATGCACCACAGCCCCAGCCGCTGCCCCAGCCGCTACCCAGCCACTGCCCCAGCCACACTTGGACTTGCCGCACTTGCCCTCCAGTCATTGCATTAAATCAAGACGAACTTGTTCGCTAATTGGTGCAGGCGTGAGGGAATCTGCACACATGTGCCGCTTAGGGACAACAAAAGTCACACAGCAACATTCCCTGCAACATTGCCAATTCAAATGCTAAATACACAAATGCGATTTGTGTGTGAAAACTGTGCGATACTCCGCATTGCCGCAGACTGTACCTGATACATTTACAGTCTAAGAAACATTTAATTAATTATTATTGTAAGCACATTCAATAATTGATGGAAGTGTAAACAAATCGTGGCCTAAAAGCATGCAATAAAATAGGCCTAAAGCGTTCTCTTTGAGTCTTTATCTTTAGCAACTTTTCTGGAAAGTTCTTCAGAAATGCACAACAAATTGTAGAAATTTCAGTTCGATTCAATTCACTGTTGAGAAAGACTCTCAACGTGACGTAGTGTATTATATAATACAAGTTATATTTAAATATGAAAGAAAATATTCACAAATGATTTACTTGCATTAACAATCTTAGGTATTAATCAGTCGAGTTGTATTCAAAAGCCAAATGATGAAACGGTATCTGGCAAACGGATTATGTAAGCGTTTGAGAAAACATGTTTTACCAAAAACAAAGCAAATACAACAAAATATGCAAAAATCTAAACGCTTCGAAATAGCAAAGGTCGTCAAGCAAATAAGCAACAACGGCAACAACAACATTCAGCACTCAGCAATGATAACGAAAACATTTCGAAGGCTGTTCTCATGCAGCGACCCAAACCCGAGCAACCTAAGCAAATTCATTAAAATGTCGCAGCTCCAAAAATATATTTGGAAAAAAAAAAGCACAAATAACAGAAAAAAAGCACAAAAAATCTAAGCTAAACTCACAAAATCGCAATAATTAAAAGAAACAACAACAAATACAAATCGATGACTGCAGTGAGCGCTGAGCAGCCTCAATCAAGACTGTTGACCAGAAGATACCCTGTACCGAGAACTATATCTAGATGAAAGTTCTTTATGAAATAGCTATAACAGTAATCTCTGGCAACCCTGCTTTTCACATTACTTTAAATATAATTTATTTATTTAATTAATTATCGTAGAGTCGAGCGTTAATTAGAATAGCTGAATTTTTAATTTAATTTTATATTTAATGTGCTAAAAACTTACCAATAAAGGGTATTATAATTACTTAACCATTCAAGTCTACTTCATTCCGCACGTTACCTACAAGTGCACGCAGCTATATTCATTACACATTATTTAACATACAGGGTATACAACTAAAACACACAGCAAAACGCAGTAAAATTAAAAACTTCCGCATTTGCCAAAATGTGTTTGTCACTTTAGACACTAGATCTTATTGTTGTGGTTGTTGCTGTTGTTGTTGCATTTGCTGTTGGTAGTCCACGACTTTTGCTATAAATTACGAGACGACCTGTCGCGGTCACGGGTGCCGGGAGGCGGTCATGGGGGCTTCGCTTGAGGGCAACGCGCATAATTTTGGCAAAGTTAACGAAGGTCTGCGATGGAAACGCGACGTGATGGGGGTCCCACTAGACCAGTTTTTAAATTACATGCAAAGCATTCGAAATGCAAACTAAAACATTTATTTTATTTGCTACCGCAATACTATTGTTGTTGTTGTTGTTGTTTTTGCTAAAGCTTTTGGCGACGTGTCTTCCTGCGTTTATGTTTTGTATTTGTGCGAATCAAATGTTAAACAAAATGCAAACAGCGCGCCAAAAGCAAAATCAAACAAAAGCAACAACAACATGTAAAACAACAACAACAACAAATCGCACAATTTTTTTGCAAACTAAAATTTGTTTTCAAGGGCAAATGCGCGTATATACTTATATATATATATATATATATATATATATATATATATTATATATATATATACTATATACTACATACATATTTCTGTCGTTTTCTTTGTCAACGTTGCAGTGCGACGTCATTGTCTTGGCTACTAAATACCCTTTCAGAAAGTATTCCCAACTATCCAGAAAACTGCCAATAAGCCAATAAAATGTGTTGAATATTCAGCTGATTGAACAATGTTCAAACTTACAATAGTTATTCAACTATGAATAATTAATTGCATATTCAAATGAACTACTTAATGTATATTGTAATCGAATATTTTTCAATAATTTCAAAATTAATTTGTGAAACTTGTCTAAAGAAACAGTGTAAACAGCGTAAACAATTCTGACTTAAATAACAACGAATTAAACGAATCAATTAAAAACAGATCGAGGGTATTTGCTGGTCGCATAGTATCTGTGCAAATCTTGCAAATATTTTTTGTTCCTTTTGCTATTTTTGGTTAATTTTAATAAATTGCGAGGCGCCAAGCCCAGGCGCTTTGTTTTCAGAGTAAACTCAACTGATGCGCTTTAGATTTATGCGTCGAGCCAATTAAATTCATTAAACGAATGAAATTTATGAGCATATCGAGAGACTTGAGGGTGACATAATTGAGTGTTTTGTGGAGGAATTTGGTATCTTGTATGTACAGATATGTACATGTGCTTCGGGAAGGCGACTAACTAAGAAGTTAGTCAGTTCAATAGCCTGGAACAATTACAATGCAAGTAAACAATATTTTTATGCGGAATTTCCAATTGGGCTAAGTAAATTACGCACATTCGGCTAAGCTAAACAAAGCAGGTAAACAATGTCTTGTTAAGCCAGACAGACGATTATGTGTGCACAGCACTACTGTATGAGAGGCATCCAACAGCCTCACAGCAGAGCAGCGTGTAATATTTTTGCTATAATCAAAATTGCGTCGATAAAAACCATATTGTTTTGTATATCGCAGGCGATCGAAAAAGGTGTGCATATGGCGCCCTAGTTTTCTTGGGTTTTTGGCTAGAAGTATACTTAGCATTCAAGTAACACACACATACATCAATTTGCACTGTGGTACTGTGCTGCTTTCGGGGAGGTCTACTCGGAAATTTAGGGCAGATAAATGCGTATATTTGTAAAGCAGCTTGTAGTTGTTGTGTCTGTTGATCTTGCTAAATAAAAGGCAACACATGTGTGCAAACTTTAGCCAAATGTTAAATAAAAATAAAAATATAAATAAAAGACTCACGCGAATAAATAAACGAATTTGTATAATAGGAAACTATAATGAGAATTACGTATTACGAATTACGAATTACGTTACGCATACGCAACGTGTGTCGCTATGTATTATTCTGGCCATCATACGGGCAGCAGCCTGTACTATGTGCACAACAATAAACAACAGCGTTCGTCTATCGCTTGCTTTAACATTAGCTTATAAAGAGATTAAATATTTGCGCCAACGGATTTTATCTGCAATTGTAACAAACAAACAAACAACAAACTAAATTCACTTTCATTAGGTTTACGCGTGTGTGTCTGTGTGTGTGTGTGTGTGTGTGTGTGTGTGTGTGTGTGTGTGTGTGTGTGTTCATAGTAACAAGAGTTCATGATTGATAGCTCAGATAAGATATCATCAAAGCGTTTGCATTATTTATTGCTTTGTCACTGGGACAGGTCAGATGATAACAGCGCCGTTGCCGTTAAACTGTTTATTTGTCTTTATGTTTATATTTAGTTAGTGAAGTGTGTAAATGAATAAATGAATAAATGTGTGAGTTCTCATTGAATTCGTTTCCTTTACTTTTGTCTTTCTTCTTCAGCAATGAAGATCAAATGTAATTCTTTGAGTTAGGATTCATTTAATTTGAGTTTATGTTAAGAAAGTCAACTTCAACTTAAGCTTAAACTTATCAGTACTTTAATTTATTTATATCTAATACATTTTCTGTCTGTGTATATATTTTGAATTATTGTTTGTTAGTTTTTTAATACAAAACATTATGTAGTTTCATCGCAAGCCGAGGCAGATACTCTTTCCGGCTTATATAAGTAATTTTATTTGACTTACAGCAAATGAAGAGCAATCAAATAAAGTCAATTGTAAGGTATTTCCAGCAAATTACTAAAAATACAAAAACAAAGTAAAGCAAAATCAAAAAAGTAAAATATTTGCTATCTGCCGAGCCAGCAACCCAATGCCAAATTTGACAAAAAACATTTCTTTGCTTTCATTCTCTTTTTTTATTGTTTTTTTTTTGTTTTATGTTGTTGTTGCTGCTGCTGCTGCTGCTGCTGCTGTCTGTGTGCTCTTAGCCCGGCAAATCGCGGTGCTCTTCATGGGCCACAAAACAAATGCAAACAGGCAAAGTTTGTTTTGTCATTCGTTCGCTCGCTCGTTCATTCGTTTGCAGTTGGCCAAAAAGCAAACGCAGCGCAAGCAGAAGCCAAGCAAAACATTGCCAATGATTACGACAAACGCCGAAACGACCTTGCCAATTACTGGTGCCACACACACACACACATTCAGACACACACACACAGTCACACACACACCCCCATGCCCCAGTGAAACTATCTACCATTTTGACGTTTCTCCGTTTCGCAGGTTTACAACAAACCCGCTCACTGTTTGCGTATGCGTGGCGAATGCTGAGTGGATGAGTAGCTTGTGGAGAGAGAGTTTGGGTCAGCGGGAGGGTGCGGGCGTTTAACAAAGCAAAGTTAAAGGTTAAATACAAACCTAAACGTTAGTCACGTTCAACATGGTGTGCTCTTTAAAAAGCTCCTAAGAGCATGCCACGCTCTTGCGCCCACACAAACAATTATATAAATATGTATATAATTTATAGTTATATGTATATACGTATAAATATATTTATTTATATATATATCAATCGCATCGTGCAGCAAAAAGCTTGCAAATAATTAGCGCGAATTTGACGCTAGTCGCTCAGCGCTGAGTGCGTGCGATCGCTGAGTGTGAGTGCGTATCTATGAGATACAGCTGTGTATCTTTTGGCGTTCAAATCGCTTTTACATGAGAGCGGGAGAGAGTCGGGCGCAAAGAGAGACACAGTGGCCAAATGAAGAGACAGAGAGGGAGTGAGAAAGAGAGTGTGCGGTGTGCGAGAGTGAAAGAGAGCGGCAGCTTAGGCGCGCAAATATTTTGCACAAAGCGTTGATCATTGTCAGATAGTTTGGATGTCCGAACGTGTGTGTGTGTGTGCGTGTGTGTGTGTGTGTGTGCGTTTTGGTGTGCCATCTTTTGTGTGTGCTTTTTGCAAAGTTTACGCACGGCCCCTGCCCCCTTTGTTTGTGTTTGTCTTTGTGTTTGTTATTGCCATTGTGTTTGTGTTTGAGTTTGAGTTTGAGTTTGTAGCTGGGCCAGTAGCGACAGCAGCAACAGCAGCAACAGCAGCGACAGCACTTTGAAAGCCACTTAAGTGTGTTGCGCACATGTGCCGCAAGAACTGAAGATTACACACACTCACACACACACACTCGCACACACACACACTCACACACACACCAGACAGATTCAGAGTAAGCTGCAAACCGGCAAGTCAAGAAAGCAACCGATCAGGCCAAAGACACGAAGCCCACTCGGACTTTGGTTCGGACTTAGTCTTAATCTAAGCCTATTCTAATGCATACATGGCCAGCAGAGCCCTGGATAGGTGGAGACGGAGAGACAGCGAGTCAGCGAGTCAGCGAGTCAGAGCCAGAGAGTGAGAGAAAAATAGAATGCGAGAGCAAATGCATTTTGCCACAGCAGCTTCAGCATTTGCCACATGCGGCGACGCGACGCTGCCTTACTCTCAGCTGCAACGGCTGCGACTGCGACGTTGCTGCTAAAGTTGTAGCTATTGTTGTTGTTGTTGTTCTTGTTGTTGTTATTGTCGTTGTCGTTGATGTTGTTGTTGTTGTTGCTGCCGCCGCTGAACGTGTTCTTTTTAGACTTTTAGCATTATTTGCAGCATTTGCAACGAACACTCGCTAAAAACAACTGCAACCGCAACGTTGTGGCACGCGTTTCTATCGCAACAAGAAAAACGAAAAAACGAAAAAGAAAAAACCAAAAAGCAAATAAGACAAAAAACGATCTTAGCCTTAGCCTTAGCGCCTTAATGTGGCTAACTGGGAACTCCTTACAAATCGTTATCACAAGTGCAAAGTGCAGTGCCGAATCTCTCAGTCAGACAGTCAACATATATTAACATATTAGTGCAATATCATTGTTATTACAAGTTCAAACATAGCAACAACAATTAATTAAATATGACTGATCGGTAATACCACAAAACAAAAACCTTATCGTGAGTGTGCAACATGTGGCGCGCAACATCTTGAACATTTGCCAATCCCCAATGAGATCAGCGTCTATTTAACGCAACACGCAAAGTATGTGATAGGGGGAAAGGATCCCTGATAAGCCACTCAGCTCAGCTTCAACCGGGCCTTGTGTTTACTATAAACTGTTCTATTCTATAAAGAACTTGTATGGAATCGAATGCGATAAGCTTTATGTCGAATTACTGTGCACTTCTATTATATAATACGGGTCTCGAATTCCATTGGAAATGTGGAAATGTCTTTAGGGATTTTGCCTTGAGCACCTACATTTGCATACTAGCGAATTCATATTTTGTAGCACAAGTTCGATAAAATGTAATCTATCATATATACATATATATAGATATGTAATTATATATATATATGTATATCTATCTATCTATATCATATGGCAGTCATGACAATCGTAATCTGAATAGAGTTCGAGTGAAATGCAAATTGAAAATGTGCTGTAAAAAGAATAACAAATGCAAATCGCGATTTGCGAATTGAGAATTTGAAATTCCACAAAATCAACAAAAGGTGCGCACACAAAAGGCTGCCTCGCAGTCAGGCAAAAAAGCCCAAACAGCTGATGATCATTATAAGCGGTAGGAGATGAGGATGAAGATCGTCATCAGGTTTATCTGTCAGTCCCTTGAATGTCTAACATGTGAGGCGCACATTTTGCACACAGCAAGCGACCATCGCTTGATTTTTTTGCGCTTAATTTTCAGACAATTCCATGGAATTAAAATGATATGAGATTCCGACTGAAGCAGAGACGGAGACAGAGACGGAAACGGAGACGGAGACAGAGACGGTGACAGGGACAGAGGACAGAGAATAAGTCGGAGGCTTTTGGGGATGATGATGAGCACACGAAACGGAACAGAAACAGAAACAGAAACAGAGAACCAAAGCAAAGAAACAAAATGAAAAGAGACAAACGAGACTTACACATACTTTGAAAACAACAACAACAACAACAACAACGTCATCATAAGCCCAAAGATCGGGTACTAGGTTAGCAGGCAAAAAGAGGAATAGGAATAAAATGCGGCTGCCGCAGAAGAAATTCGCAAATTACTCGTTTGAAAGCGAAAACCATCGTCAGATACATAGGGTACAGATACAGATACAGCTACAGATACAGATACAGAGACAGCGACAGATACAAAACACATATAGAAATACCGCTGTACAGATCGCCGCTGTAAAAGCGCCTTCAAGGGTGAGACATAAGCAGCGACAACGACAGCACTGACGACAGCGACGGCAACGACAGCAGCAGCGACGTTGACATCAACATCAACATTAACGTCGACAGCGACAGCGACAGCGACAGCGACGTCGACGTCGACGCCGTCGTCTTCGTGTCCAATATGCCCTTGATCGTTGCTGGTGCTCGAAATATCGCGGTTGCTCTGTCGGCGTATCTGTAAGCTTTGCCTGTCCCCGTCCCTGTCTCTGTCCCTTTCCATGCCCGACCCGACCCCGGATCAGTCCGGCCCCGAATTTTTGGCAATACACACACACATTCGCACAACAAAAAAGAAATAATCATAAAGAGCGCGTCGCTGTTTGCCGACTTTAGATACTCGCATTTTTGCTCAGTTTTTACGCTTTGCGCTTTTAAATTATGTTATTTATTTTGTTTACTTGGGAATTGGCAAGGGTCTGTCGCATGGTCGGACAGCCAGTCGTCGGTACGTGCTGATGCGGTTCGCTTTGGTTTTTGGTTTGGTTTTGTGTGCTTAGAGCAGATTACAAGCATGTCTATCCGTATCTGTCAGATACGAGTACAACTACGAGTCCAAGCTACTAATTAGCCAGCCCGACTGTTCGCCTTCTTCGCCTGTTCGACTGTTCGCCTGTTGCCCGTTCGTTCTGTCTTTTCCTTCATTCTATTTGCTCTCTTCAAAGAATTGTGTAATAATTCGCCAAAAATGCCATCAGCAGCCGCAGCAGCAGCAGCAACAACAACAAAACAACAACAACAACTGAATACAAAAATTTCTCGCGTGTTCTTCGCAGCTCATAAAATTTTTTACTGCCGTTTCGCGTAGGAAGTCGCACGTAGGCAGTCGAACGTTAGGATGCGCGTGTGTATTTCAGATACAAAGATACAATAAAATATTGATTGGTGCTTCAACAAATTGATGTACACGTTGGACACGATAGATACTGCATCTAGCCAAAAACCAAAATCAAAAAACAAACAAAAAAAACAACTAAAATACTCAAACAAGATACTCTGCAAGCATCTCAGATACTTTCAGACTGTGCAAATGTTATAAAGCATACACATCTGTTTCACGGAAATGACCAGGTTGGTGTTATAAATCTATTTGCTCTCCTAAGAATCCGTATCGCTCTTACATCAACTGTAAATATGCACAGATACATTACAAAAGATTCAATCAAAAATGTGTGTTCTAATATTTAATCTTTTATGAATTCAGTGCTTATAGTTAGTCAATTGTCTAAGGGATCAGTTTTAAATAATCTGCAACTCGTTTTTAATTAATTCTATTAAAACAAATTACAAAATTTGCTAATATCAATGACAACATCTATTTGCTCTCCTAAGAATCCGTATCGCTTTTACATAAACTGTAAAACAGATTCAATCAAAAATGTGTGTTCTAATAACTCGTTCTTAATTAATTCTATTAAAACTAATTGCAAAATTTGCTATTCCCAAGGACAAAAGTTCTAGAAATTGATGTCTAGATATGTTGATTTTTCTATTATAAAAATTGCTGAATATAATATCTCAATTTTTTCTAAGCATTCCGTTGTATGTTATCATAACCCTTAAAGTTACTTAATCAATTTAAATTAAGCTGAATTTTATCTGCAAGGCAAATAGTCGAACAAGAAGATGTATTGCTCAAATCTTCTTCTCATAAATGAAATAGAAAATCAAAAAATTTAATCTAAAATCAGAAATAGCGCTAGCATATAGCTTATGAATTTCTTAAAACTTGTAAATAACTTGCATTATTAATCTGAATATTATTCTAAAAGACAAAGAGAACAGTGTCCTTTTCTAAATTACAGTTTCAGAGTATGACAAACATAGAGTATACTTTCCGAAGAGAAAAGTTTTATAATCGCATTGCATTCTTTCACACTGACTGTTAAGTACTGTCCAACTAATTATTGCCAATTGGTAACTTAAGTGGCCCGCATCGTTTTGCTAGCTTGATATTCAAATGGATTTCTGCAGCAATAACTTCGAAGTCGAAGTCATTATAGTTGTTGAGCTCTGGGTTTGGTTGAGCGCGCCCATATGGTCAAAGTCAAATTGGTTGCTGTTACAATCGTTGCCAAATCAATTCCAATTTAGTCAACGGCTTGTGAAGGACAAATAAGCGTGCAATGCGATACATCGATTTCTGACTATGGCTATGTGGGGTTTTAGCTGTTTAGCTGCTTGTCGTTGTGTCAGCTGAATAGGAGCAGCTCGATGTCGTCGGCGACGTCATCAATTTAAAATAGATGAAAATACGCAATGCATGCTAATTGAATAATTTGAATTGTGGCACCTACAACAACTACTGATTTTGCTAATTTAGTTGTTTGTCACTATTGTTGTTGTTCTTGTTGTTGTTGTTGTTGCTGTAGCTGTTGCTATTACAGTTGTTGCAACAGATATTTTGACAGGTTTGGTTGCGCAGGCGTGCATATTGCTATTGTGGGTGGCAGTAACATCGTCAGCAGCAGCAACAGCAACAACAAGAAACAGAACAACGACAACAACAACAACGGAGTTCATTTAATCAATGCAAATGCACATTTTTGGTCAATTGTGCGCAATGTAATTTATCGCATTTAAAATGTTTAGTTTTGTTTTGGCTGCGATTAAAACAAATGGCAAAGCATTCCAAATGATGTCATCCTGCAGCTGCCTCGACTGCCTGCTGCTGCTGCTGCTGTTGTGGTTGTTGCTGCTGCTGCTGTTGCGTATCTGTGACAGACATGCAGGGTCAGGTTAAAGTTGAATCATTTGTTTATTTCGCAACACGATTTTTCTTTTAGCACAACTTGATATGCCAATGCAATAGCAACAATAATAGCAACAAAAACAACAATTGCAATTGCCTGCTAATTAATTGAAAGTCATTTTATCGCGCACAAAAGCCGTCTGGCAATCAATTTCACAGACAATAAGAACAACACTTTACAAGTAAGTATTGCAATATGTGCAATATGAGCAGCAATCATCAGTGGCTGCTTCTAACTGCTGTTTTGTTAGCATTTCAAACACGCCCCAAAAAACGGGCACAGGCTCGCCCCGACAAAGTCCTCCAAACAAAACGCAACAGCAACGGCAACGGCAACAGCAACGGCAACCACAATAAAATGCCAGACAACAGCTTGAAATTTTGCGAGATTCTTTTGGCGTTTTCAGTTTCGTTCGTTTTTTGTTAGCCATCGCCTGTTTGGCTCTTGGCGTTAGCTGTTAGCTGTTGTTGCTTACAACAAATAAGCTGATTTTAACCTTGAGCTGCGCGCATTTAGTTTGTAAGTCACGTCTAAGTCGCCATCGCTGCTCAAAAGGTTTGACAGTCGACGCGCCGATGACGGCAGCGCCAACATCGACGCTGACAGCGACGGAGACACAGACAGAGACAGCAGCCGAGGCAGCAGCAGCGGCAGCGGCGCATGCGCTCTTTTTGGCCACGAGCTGCGGCTGCGGCTTCAACTTCGCTTTTAGCTTGCTTGTTCTTTTTTTTTTCTTTTTTAATTTTAATTTTATTTTTATTTTATGTTGCCATTTTTGCAAACATTTTGGCGTGCTTCGTTTCTACCCTTTTGCCTTGTTCTTGTTGTCAAGTGTGTGTCTGCTTGTGTGTGTGTGCGTGTGTATGTGTGTGTGTGTGTATTTCTTCTTTTTTTTTGGAACTTGTAAAGTTTTTGCGCCGCTTGACCAATTTGAGTTTGAGTTTTGCACGCCACTAAAAAAGGTTAAAACATGTTTTTGAACTAGGTTTTCCAGTCGTTTCTAATGGCCTGCTACACTTACTGGGATCTAAGGGGGTAGCCTCGAGCTGGAGGGTGAGCTGTTGCCATGTGCCTCAGGTATAGGGTATGTAATGCCAGCATGTCGTGCAAATTCGCGAAATTCAGCCGAACTAAAGATCGTTGCCCGTTAACAGGGTAAACTTGAATTTTATCAAGACTGAACTATCAATTTGAACATAGAATTTAAAATAATTACAAATTACAAATTAAATTTAAAAAAACTGAAATAATATAGAAATATATTTGTAGAGAGCTTTAAATAATTTCAGTTTGAATTCTATCAAATTATATTGCTCTATTAACGCACTAATGTTCAAATTTCTTAATCAAAAACAATTATTTTTATAAAAATCGTCAATCGTAGCAAACAATCTGAAATTTAAGTTCTTAATTATCAAATTTTTGTTCGATTTTTGTGGGCACTTGAGTTCAAGTGCCTTTTGCACCTTTGCACGGAGTATTCCAATCTTTTCATGAATTTTGCGCCGCATTCGAGGAGAAGAAAATGTATAAATTCTTATATAATAATTTAATATGATAATTTAATTGCAATAAGTTTTAAACATCTAACTTTATATATTATATAAATGTAAATGAACAATCGGCAGAGCATTTAATAGCTTAAATACTCTAATACTTAATAATAAAATAAAGTAAGGCAATAATTAAAATTGAAATTATTACGAGTAACATTAAGTAATTGTCTTTTATAAATATAGACATTTTCAATTTATTTTATTTCATTTAATGTGCTTACATTTCACTTAACTAAACACACGCGCATCAAGTTGTTTAATCCAAATCATTAATCGCTTTGCACACACACACACACACACACGCGCACATACCGATAGCAAGTATTAAATATCTAAAGAGGCAATGCGAGAGCAAGGGATAATAAGAGGTAGATAATGTGAGAGAGATAGAGAGATAGAGAGAGCTTCGTAGCAATAACATGTGCATTGGTATTGGTCTTGGGTTTGCTAAAAATTTAACAAAATACACATCAATAAAAAATTAAAGAGCACAACAAAAAAGTCGAAACATACATCAAATAATACAATTTAACAAAAAAAAATAAAATAAACATATGTATGTACATATGTGTTGTTAGCTATTTCGGGTTTTTTTTAAGTGTATTCAGTTACACACACATACACACACACAGCCATACATACAGCCAACAGCCTTTGGTGTGCTTGTGTGTGAACTTTAAATTAGACGAAACACGACAGCGGCAACAAAAACAACAACAACAAAGCAGCAGCAGCAGCCCATGCGAGCAGACCCTAATAAATTTCGCATACTTTGCGAATTTATGCTGAGAGGCAGCAGCAGCGGCAGCAACAACAACAACAACAACAATAAACAACGACAGTTGTTGCTCACTGTTGAGCGGCAGCAGCCAAGCCCAAAGCAACGACAATGCGTCGTCGCGTTGTCTAATGGCGTCGCCGCCGCCGTCGCTGTTGGCGTTGACGTTGTCGTTGAAGTTGACGTTAACGTTAACGTTGACTGCAATTGGCAGCGCTGCCGTCGTTAGCTTCGCTGCCAAAGCTTTAGCTGCTCATTTGGCGTTTTGTGATCTTCTTTTGCTTCGCTTGTTATTCAAGGACAAGTGACCGAAGTCGGGTCTTTTGCCTGCGCTTGTGACTGTGCGTCTGCCTGTGCCTTCTGCCTGCTGCTCTGCTTTTGGAAATGGTCCGTCTTGGAATGGCTGTGCTCTCATGTATACAAACAAACCGATGTATATATGTATGTATGCACATATAAACAGACACTCTTATTAGGTATTGCTTAGCCTCTATTCGCTTGATGTTTATTTTGTCTTGCTTTAAGGAAGCTTCAAATTGGTTTCGAATCGAGAAACTACAGAGAAAGATGACTTATGTAGGTAGACAGACAGCTGCAAAAGAAAGCAGAACTTCAAGTAAACTGCAAAATAAATATGATGTAATTTTCACATATTTCACATTTAATTCACCTTTTGCAAGCCCTTATCATACTACATTGCAGGCATTTATCGCGCTGATTACCTAAACTCTTTGGAAATGAATGAAGGGGGTTTTTATGTTTTAGTTAGTCACTATAGGTAGACCAACTAGCAGGAAATTAGTCAAAAGCTTTCTTTGTAGCTATAACATGTGTACATCTAAGCTGGAAATATTGGAGAAATGAAAGAATAAAGTTGTGATTTCTCCTCCTTTGCTCATTTCTTGCTGCTCGCTTTGCTGGTTGTCTTCTCATTGATTGTTTTGTTTTATTTCTTCTTCTGTTTTGTTGTTGCTCACTTTTATGTTCACTCTTTTTCTGTGCGCTTAATTTTTGCATGCACGTTTCGGCGCTGACCTTGAAATTTTTTCTTTTGCTTTTTACGTTTTATTTGCTTCTTCTGTTGTTGTTGTTGTAGCTGTTGTAGCTGCTGTTGTTGTTGTTACTGCTGCTGCTGCTGCCTCTGCTGTTACTGTTGCTTATATTTTTTTTGTTTATTTTAATTTTATATTTTTTTATATTACGTTACTCCGGCTGCTAAATGCTGAAGAGGAAACAATATTCACAAAGCGGCAACAGCAAGAGACAAACGATTATAACACATAAAAAACAAGTAAGAGTGTTGTGGTAGGGTGTGCGCAACTGGCAGATAGCCTGTAATCATATCGATTCATCCCTTTATATGTTTGTTATTCTCTTCTAATATTTGCTTCTTCAATGATGCAAAATCTTCTCTTTATAAAGATTACATTTTGGAAATGATTAGATTATTATTATATCATTTGCTGCTGTCTCAGCACATATTTATAACTTTTACCTACAGGGTATTCCAAACCTGACAATGTGCACGCATTGCTGTTGAATCTTATAATTATTTATTATACATATAATGTACAATATGCATTTGAATTTAGTTGCTTTTGTATTTTAATGAGGAGCTCTAATTCTGGCGTTAGCCATGTGGCATTTAATCTATAAAAATTGGCCTGGTAATTATTTTAATTTACCTAAAATTACTTTTATGTCACTAAATCAACTCATTGTGATGCGATTTATGATATAATTGTCGTAAACTTCCCGGTTGTTGAGGAAAAGCAACGATTTCAAATTAGCTTAACAAATGCAATTAGAAAACTAACTCCAAGAACAAAAAAGATCACAATCTTATAATCTTAATTAATTTATATGACTTTGCTTATTCATTTTAAGTATTATTTCTTTATATTTCTACATTTGAATATGCATTGCCTTTTGCAGCTCATTAAAAATTGTCGCCAACTTTTACACCTGTCGCATCGGTTGCCACCTTCAAAAATGTTTACTGACAATGCGGCCAACATTGTGGCAGCCACACACACACACACACACACTCACACACACAGAGAGCAGACAAGCACACACATGATAAACTGAAATTGAAAGTGTCACCGCGACTTGTTTTTGTCTGCTTTGTAAATTTGTAGACATCTTTCGTTTAATTTAGTTTTTAATTTTCAATGCATATATACATCTGTATCTATGTACATCTGTTAATATCTATGTTTCAAATGTTTACGTATTTTCAAAAAATTTTAAATATTCATTTTGTATTTATTTTTACGTGTGCTTTCACATTACTTGTGCACATTTTGTGGTTATTCATTTGACCCAATTCCGCTGACAGCTGAAAAGTCGGCAAATATTGTGGATGGCCAACACATTTGGGCTATCTTTAACAACACGATGAGTGGGCCTCTTCCGTGCAAAGGTGTTTTCAATACCCTCTATTCGTTCAGTACAATCGCAGTCTTTCTCTGCCTTAAACTCATGTGAAACATGAAAGTAGAAAAGTGAATAGTTTGCATTTCCCTGCACAAAGCTAAAGGGTATGTATGGAACGAGTGACAATTAGATTTACAAGCAATTGAGTAATCGCGCATCTCTTGCAATGTTGCAATGCGTTTTGTGTAAATATTGTAATATCGCTGCGTTTCGTCAGTCGAGAGTCGTTCTGAGACATTGGGTAATTTGTCAAACGAGCCCTCGTCTCGGGCAGCTTCATTATCCGAGTGACAGTTCTGTGACAGCTGATGTGACAGGACTTTCCGCATTATTAGCCATCATCATAATCATATGCATTTGCCTGGTGATAACCAGAAGATGGCAATTACACTTGGAGTGGCTCCTGACTCTGACTCGCCAGATGAAAGCGCTGCAAATGCAATGCAGCTGTTAATTCGGCCAATTATGCCAAATGTCAATTGGTTGCTGTTGTCAATTGTCGTTAGACACGCGCCAGAATGATGCGCTAATACATTATTTTAATTGGTATATCAGCGAATAAACAAACAAACAAGCGAGTGAAAGAGAGATGCGTACCACGGTGCGTGTAATTAATTTCGCACATTGCGCATTCGCCACGTAAGCTGCTGCAAAACAAAAGCAAAAGCAGCCCATGCTTGTAATTTATCATTTTGGCTTTGGCAAAAAGTGTACATGTCTGCAGCAATTACAAATTAAATACATCAGCCAAGAGGCGAGTAGACAAAAGACGCCACAAAATTAACTTGTCCCAAAGCGACTAAGTGCCGGACTCGGGCCAACCTGTCGCCTGTCTCGGACCAAGGCGTGCAATATTTTGCTTGACAGAACGAGTGCAGCAAACGGAGGCGTTGGCGTTGGCGTTGGTCTCTGCCCAAAAGGCCACCCCCCCTCTCTGTACAACTCTCTCTCTCTCTCTGCTGTAAAATGTCTTCTGCTTTCGCTTCGCTTCTGTAAATAATCGCACTCTCTTCACAGGCAAAAAACATGTTGGCCATTTCATTTGATTCCTCGCACTCTGAGCGCTGGAGCCCACGCATGGGGCATAGAAACGCAAAGCTGCCTCTCATAAAAATGTGCAAATTATGTCTTATTAAGTGTGAAGTGGCCCCGCGTCTGAACCACTTGGTTGCATTTGTCAAACGCATTTCGCCTGTCGCAGCAAATTACGCAGAAGGCAGAGTATAAAAACAAAATATTTATATGTTGGCCCACTGCTCAACATTTGTGCGAATGTTTAGAAATGTATTTGTGGGGTGGAGGGATGGGGGGGGGACTGTCAGTTGCTCAGATGGCTTCCAGTTGCAGTAACAGCTCGTCGCAATTGCTGCGGCTGCTCTTTAATTGCACCGGAAGTGCCGTCATCAAAATGTTGTTATTGAGCGCATGCAGAATGAATGAAAATATTTCTTTTATATTTTTGATTATTTATTTTATTTGTTGTTAATGATGTTGTTGTGTGTGGTCAAGAAATCAAATAAATTAAAAACTTTAATATTACTTTTCGCAAATAAATTTTAAAAGCCAATGAATCACAATTGCTGCCACATTCCATATACACATTCGTTTTATATAGCCGAACATTCCCCGACTTTGCAAGTTTGCAACTTTGCATAATCCTCGGCGTTGTCAACTTAGCGCTGCCTTTGTGATGAGCCCCAGACTGGGCGTGCTGTGCCTTGTGCCTTGTGCCTTGTATGAGCCAGCGTCTGGACACTTTTGCATCTTAATTAATTGAGTCACGCCAGACGCCACACACACACACACACATATATATACACATATACATATCTATATACATACACATATACAGAGACTTTTATGCAGTTGTTCTTGGTGTGATTTGCGTCCCGAGTCATAAGTCAGTGAAGCCAAAATTGCTGCGCATCGGTAAGCCGCCTTACAAGCTCCACAAATATTATGCGTGGCTGCAGCGGCAACTTGTGGCAAACTTCAACTCGTGCTGCCAACAATGCGCAAATGTGGCAAATACGTTGCAAGTTAGCAAATCAAAATAACAGCAGTCGCGGAACCGCAAGCTCAAGACGAGTGCTGCGCTTGTCACAACATCAGAGCAATACTCGTGCCACACTAAGGGGCACAAACGAAAGTGGATAAAGGGGTGCAAGTTGGCGCACTTGCTCTGCTCAAATATGAGTTCTCATTTCTGTTGTTTGGTTTATTTATTTTACATTCGTCTTACCAACAAATGTTGCTGCAGATCTACAAAGATTTCCTTACTACAAAACTCAAGTTGAAGTTTCATTTACTATAAAGACACTAAAATAATAGTTAATAACTCTTTAAGCTGCTTACCTCTATAGCTTAACAAACTAATTCAAGTTCATAAATAATGTTGATGATTCCTTAAACAAATTAACTTTAAATTTCAATCTGCTTATCTCTATAACAAACAAAATAATAAATTTACAAGATTGCTAATGCTAGAGTAAAGTTATTTAAAGCGCTTCTAGCAGCAACAAATTAGCAACAAAATGCTTCTCAAGGCTAGACTTGAAGCTCAGCGCGGCTCTATTGGGCAAATTTCTTGTAAATTATAATAAATAAAACAACAACAACAAATTGAAAAACCAATTTCGCATGCGTCACAAAAAAAAAGACAGAAGACAACAACAATGAACAACAACAGAGCAACAACAACTGTAAAATGGGCCTGCCAGCCCATTAGGTATTCAAATGCTTACAACGCGAATAGCTTGAATAGCGGGAGGCAGTTGACCAGATAGGGGTATTCAGTGCGGGGAGGGGTGGAGTACATTCGCGGGGCTTCGTCGAACGCCCTTTACCTTGCTGACATACATTTTATGCTAAAAAGCCGTCGGCGAAACGGACGGGATATGAAGAGCTTGCTGTTGTTGTAGTTGCTGCTGCTGCTGATGTTGTTGTTGCTGACATTGTTGTTGTTGTAGTTGTTGTTGTTGGTGGTGTATTCATTTGTGCTGGTTATGTCAGTGGGTCTAGTGGATCTGTTGTCTTCGACCCACTAATTTGGCAATAAAGTAAACGGTGAATATTTTTGTGTGTTGTTTTTAACCTTCAAAAACTACAACAACTACAACAGCAACAACTACATCAGCCACAACAACAACAAACTAACAAAGTACATATATTTACATTTGAGGCGAATAATAACAAAAACCACTTTGGTTCACATTTTAGGCTTATTAACATTTTCTGCTTCTTTCAATTTCAACTGTTTTTTTTTGTTTGTTTATTTATAAACGTTAAAAGTTAAACATTAGTTGTCTTCAATTTGGCACAAAGAGCGAATTAATTAAGCAATTAATTATTAAATTAATTGTGATATCTGATTTCTGAACTAGGTTGACGTCATTTTTGGGTTTCGCTGCTGAATTTCGTGGTCGATGCATTTTAACAATAATTAGAACAATTTGCCAACAAAAAAAACCTTAATTTTATTTAAAATACTCTGCCGAAGGGTCTTGTTAGTTTATCACTAAGTTTAAGCAAACCTGAATCATTCGATTAAGTTGTTATCAAATCAATTGCTGCGATTCCATCAGTTGCTCTGATCAAATTCAAGTTGGGTAACACTGAGTCATACAATAGCTAACTGACGAACGTTCGGTTAGGGTATCACCAAATATATCAATTCATAATTTCGCATATTGTAAATAATTCATTTTTTTTGTGCCAAGCTAAAATCGCTTACAAGCGCCAACAAACTTGGCCCAAAACAATAAAAAATTCATTTCTGCTGATTTGTTTAAACAAAACTCAACACAATTTGTTGACGCAGCTGGGGCCAAGCTGTGAGCTCTCGGCTTACAATGTTGGACCCGCTGGCGCCAACAGCGGCGGTGTGCCCCCCCCCCCCTGACGAAGGTCTGCAGAAGCGCCAGCAACCGCAGCAGAAATTGCAGTGCAGAGAAATATTCAGCTTATTTGAAAGCGATGCCACTTACAACGCCCTACGGCAGTAACGAGCCGCTAAAGTGCTGTAATGGGCCGCTTAGTTGGCCATAAACGGCCTCAAAAATTTGCCCAACAATGTTTTGTGGCCAACTGTTTTATGGCCTTTGTTGTGTTGCTGCAAGTGTTATGAGTCTGCAGTAAAGGACTAGTATTTCTCATCTACTTGTCAGAGTTGTCATCCAGTTAGTCAAGTGGCGTTGAATCTCCACCAAATGAATGAGAGCTGTCAACTAATTCAAAAGGTGCTGCCAACTTATCGATGGGGCGTTGCCACTACACTTGAACTGCAATTGTATTTTAGTGTAAGTTCTCTATTAGCATAATTAATGAACATTCTCAATGCTTTGGCTTAATTAATCTCTGTTCTTTGTTGCGATTTATATTTCCTAATAGATTCAAATCATTTAAAGCATATGTTAAATAGCTGTAATTTAACTTTTTTGTACAGTTGTTATTTATTTTTTGGTTTGGCAAACAAGTTTTTTATTCCGCTCAAAAGGCCAGCGGAGCGTGCAGTTTGGCCGAGTCGACGACTTCCATTTCGGTTGCCGAAGCAGTTACCGGATTGCCATTTGGCTAGTAGTTAGCGCTGCGTTTTGGCCGCGTTTTGGTCGCGTTGCATGCGCGTGTTCTAATGCGAAATTAATTCAGCATGTTTTTTATTCGTCTTTTATTTTATTTATGTTTTTCCCCCCTTATGTAATTTTTTTTTGTCGGTTAGCAAATTAAAATCTTGCAAAAATTCTATTGCTAATTTTACTACTACGAGTTAGTTAGTCGCAGCTGCTGCTCTTAGCTGCAGCTAACTGGTTTCTGTTTTTTTCTTTCTTTTTTTTTATAACCAAATATGCCAATTTTTAGGTTTATGTCTTGTTGTCGTTAATGAACGAAGGTCAGTTTTATGCCGGTTCACTTTGCTGCTCAATGGTCAGCACTTCGAATACAATTAATAATTCGTTAGCCAACTTGAACTGCTGCGATTTGAGACCAGCTTTTTGCATAGCACTATTTGTATATGTGGGTTGGTAGCTCCCTGAGAATGGCAATTAACCGCAATCCCTAGGCAAGAGCGAATAAGTAGAGAAGACGACAAGCAGTAGAAGGGCGAATTCACGCACAGGCGAATTCGCAATCGCAAGAGAGAGCACAAAGAAGATGTGCGTGAGAGAGGCCGAACGGGAGTGGGAATTCGCCCTTTGGCGTGAACGGTTGTGAGAAGATCCACTGAAACGACGGCAAGAAACTTTACTTTATTATACAATTACTATTAGTTATTCAATAAATAAACCCTACATATATGTATGGCTTAGTTTGCTCAGATTCAACTTGAACTATTCCTCTATTTGAGCTAAACTATACTAAGTTGCCTTTACACTGTTACAATCTATGGGCTTAAACTAGTTGAAACCAATGTTTTCAATCAAAGAATTTGCAGACTAACTTATATCAAAGAGTCCCCATCAACTGCTTGGTTTACATAAGGATTATCGAGTTGCTTAGGCCAAGAAGAGGGCTGAAACTAGTTGAATATCCACGTTGCCACCCCAAAAGATATGGATATAGATATAGATGGATGAAACTTGCCCAGTCGCTGAACCGCCCATTTGTGTGCCGCTGCCGTTGCCCCCGCGGCTCAAGTGAAATGCAAACAGGCAATTAAATGGCGTTGCAAAAGGCGCAAAAGTCTGCAATGCAGCGCAGTTGCAGTTGCAGTTGTTGCCGTTGTTGCACTTGCCCAGGCCACGCTGATCTTAATGCCAACATATATTGCTCTCTGTGTGTGTGTGGCTGTGTGTGTGTGTGTGTGTGTTTGTGCGCATGCGTCCAGTTTTTACAGTTTTATTAACTGCATTTTTATCTAGCTGCAACCAAACAACTCGCAGCCAACTGCACGAACTGGCTCTCAAGCGCGATGCATGGAGCGGAAAAAGCATTGCCAATGTTGTTGAATGTTGTTGCTGTTGTTGTTGTGTCTGTCGTTGCTGTTCGAATCGCACGAAATACCCTTTTGGCCAAGAATTCGCTTGAGCTGAAGGTACCACGAGGAGGAGGAAGCTGTTCTGCGGCCTCGCAGCCGCCTTGTTGCCGCACTTGTTTCTGCCTAGCCGCAAAACCAGTTGAGCGCCTAACTGTTCACTATGGCAGCCAGTTGGGGCAAGTGCAGCAACAGCAACAGCAGCAGCAGCAGCAGCAGCAATAGCTATAGCTGGTCCGTTGAATCTTTGCTTATTACTTATAGAATTTATTTGGCCCACAACAAACCAGGCAGCAAACACGACCGACTTGTTGAAAATATATAAAAAATAAAATAATGATAACTGCTGAATCGTAAAAAAGGTTGTACATTTTTTTCTCTCTAAAACTACTGGCATTTGCCTGCTCCTGGGCAGTGCAGCAATGGCAACGGCAACGGCAACGGAAATTGTTTGTCCTACAAAAATAAAAAAGAAATAGCTACAACAACACGGCACTAACTTGTTGGTTGTTGCTTGTTGTTTGTTGCCTGTTGTTTGTATTATTTGTTCTCATTGCTGGACTGGTTGTTGTAATAGAGATAGCGCTGCCAGGCACGGGCTGTTTTCCTTATAGGGGCAATCAGCCATCGACAACTTGGGGCTAATTCAGGTTGCTGCAGCGGCTACTGCGCCAGTTGCACTTCCAGTTGCGCTTCCAGTTGCAGTTGCAGTTGCAGTTACCGTTGCAATTGCATATTTACCAAGGAATGTCAACAATTTCCTTTTAATAATTTGCTGCTCCGATGGCTTTTCATTATTATTAGCCATTCTCGGGGCTAACTTATTTGCTGCATGCGAAATACACAATCAATTCTCAAATAGCAATTAATTAATTGGCCAAGCATCTGCCTTGCCAAACAGCTGGCCGCACTTCACATTCGATCTAGGGCCATCAAACATCAACCATTCAACATCTTCGAGTCGAGCTGCTTGCTTCAAATCCGCGCTACCGTGGCATTCAAAAGTCAATATTGGAACGAGGCAGTGCCAAGCAAACAGCCAGCGGAGAGCAGCTGTCGCAGACACTTACACACACACTCACACACACAAACGCAGAGGGAAGTGAAGTACCTGTGCACACTTTGCGAGTTGACTTTTGCCACCTTGTGTTTGGCGTTGCCCCATTTGGGGCTGCAGTTATTCCTCTGAGTAGTTCGCGGAATTTCGCACGGCAATTTGCCATAGACATTTGTGACGTCACTATTGCGAATCTAAACGCGGGCAATTTGCCTTTTTGTAAAACTATTTGCATTTGCGTAAAAAGCAACACAACTATATGAATGTTAACTCAGAATATGAACTCAGCAGGTGAACTGTCCAGTTGTTCAATTCGCACGTTTGTAGATGGCCAACACGCCCTTGCAATTCACTTGACATGTTGTTAGGGAAAAGGCCAACATTGCATTTAATGTCAATCATATACAACAACAATTAACACTCACAGCAGTAAATTGCGATTGTTCGTTGTTACTGAATAATAAATAAATCGAAAGGCTTTAGTATTTACTTTAGTTTGCAGTCAATATTTATCATATTTTCTTTACATCAGACTGGCAACTCTGGGAGCGGCAAGTGTTGCCAACTGCTGGGGAGATGAGTTGCCAATGCATGACTGAAGCTATTGCTTGAACAGCAATTGCTTCTGCAGTCTAATGAAGATTGACAGATCTTCAAGGAGTTTATAGTCGACTTAAGTGGGCCTGGCAGCGACTTCCTGGTTGCAGTTGCTCTGCTGCACGTGAAATGGGTTTGATGGGAGTGAACTCGATGGTGGATAGAGCTGCATGTTGTCGGTTGATTGGTTGATGGGCTGATTGGCTGATCGGCTGATTGGTTGATTGCCTACAGAAGCTGTTGCTGACCAGATCATAGTTCTGACCACAAGAGGTGCCAAATTGTTATAATTTGCACACCGTTTACACGCAGCTTTTAGCATGGGCGTGCCTGCATCTGGTACCCCAATCATAACTATTTAACGGACGCTCGGCAGTCGAGTGTAACCTATGTATACTGTAGCCTAGTTGTAAGAATCGAACTGCGAGTTGCCTTGAATTGCCCGGTAGACTGCCTGTAGTGTGTTGGCCGAGGAGGACGAGAGACGACAGCTGGCCAATTCAAGTAGCTAAATATCTGAATAAAACCAAATACATTATTATACTCAAGACACACTACACAAGCATCAACTAACATAGCCTAACATGCATTTGAAACATTAGCTAATTATAGAAGAAAGTATGTTTTATCATTTCATTTCATTTCATTACATTTCAGTTTAGCCAACTCCAATGTTACAATTGTCTAATTAATATTTTTCTCTATTTTTAGGTAAGTCAACTGAATGAAACAATAATTTATATGTGACGACAAACAAATCAAAGAAATGTACAGGTAATTCCACTCCATATACTCAGTTTTTTACTCCGCAATATGCTGTTCAAGTTAATAATAGAGCATCAATCGACTAACTTAACAAGTTGACTACATAAATAATTGAAATGTTTGCGTTGCACCACGAAGGGGGAAGTGTCAAGTGGAGGACTGCACAATAACACACTGTACAACACTTTTTTCCAACATTTTCAACATTCCACTATAGCGCCCCAATCGTTGAGCCCGACCACAAAAGGCCAAAACAAAAAAAAAAAAGAGAAAAAGCCACAAAAAGTGCCACAAGGGTAAATAGCGACACAGCTGAAGGGCAAAAAGCAAAAGGCAAAAAGCAGAAAGCAAGTGCAACAACGGCAACGGGCAAAACAAGAGCGCAACGCTTAACCAAGTCGAGTGGCCAGTGGGGGAGAGTGGGGAAGTGGACTGAAAGGGGAGAAAGGGAAGAAAGGGGAGCAGTGGACAACGGCAGAGTAAGAGCGTAAAATTGTCATAAAAACGCGTAATAAAGTGTACGTCTCTCTTGGCCACGCCCACAGCCTTAATTGCTGGTCAAATAATAGCTGTAATTTTGGACTGCAATAAACTTTAATGTGCGCTGATAAATTTTCGTTTAAGCAAATGTGTGCAGAGCGTTTGTCTTTGGGGCAGCTTCCAATCACCGTCCAATCGTCGTGCCACGCTGCGTATGCGCAATGTTTTTAATGTGTTGCATTTGCCGCCTGTCATATTGCTTTAATGGCCACCATTTTTTATGACTTCATTTTTGCATTTGGCAAGTAGAGAGGCAAGTGCAACGGCAACAGCAACAACAACGGCAACAGCAACAACAACAACAACGGCAATTGCAACCGCCGCGTGGGCTGTCAGTGGCTAATAAAGCAACAAATTAATTAAACAAATAAACAGCACACACTAAGATGGAGAAGCTCAAGAGATCAAGACAGAGAGAGAGACAAAGAGAGAGAGAGAGAGAGAGAGAGAGACATAGTCTGGGTTGTTGACGTTGACGGAGTTGCAGCCCCGTCGCATAATTCAGCGCTCACAAAATCTATGCAAATCTGTTAAGTCCGCATGATGTCAGCGCCGAAAAAAGAAAACCATTTAGGCACTGCTCGACTCGCAGATACCCTACACAATCTGCTAAGCAATCTATACATTCTTCAACGTTTATTTGTGAATCGTTTAGAAATCTGCAGCAAATGGAGCTGACAAATCTCTAGCTGATAGTAATGTGTAGCCACAGCTAGGCTGAGTCTCTAGAATTGAGAGTTGTTAGATAAATTATGTGAATATTCGTGAGGAATACTTTGAAGCTGATAGCCTGAACATACCCTTGCTCACACCTGCAAGGTATGCACAGTCTGCAGTTCCAAAGTTTAGATACACACACACACACACGCACAACCAAAAGTTGTACCTATGCTGCATGTGGGCAGTGCGCATCTGTCAGTTGCTTTTGGCCACGTTGCCGGGACATTGGCTGTCGCTGTCACCTGCGCGCGAGCTGCAGGCTGCTCTAATGGCCTTTCGCTGCCCACGGATTGAAGCGGCACCCAATGATCTGGTATCGGTGCAACATGTTGTTCGCATTAGTCATAAATGTGTCGTCCGCTTTGGCAGAGAAAACTTTTGGATCGCAAGGCGCGTTGGCGTTGTTTTGGGTCAGGCTGCCGACTTTGGCTCCTTTTTGTTTGCTTTGCATTGGCATTGTTCTGCTTTTGTGCGGCTTTGGCTTTGGTTCGTGATTCGTAATAAAGTCAAGGAGAACTTAAGCTGACCAAGCGACCGGTTTGCATGGCATGTCAGGGCGTGGGTGTGCCACCAGCAGCAGCAGCCAGCAGCAGCAGCAGCCACAGCAGCAGCAATGTGTCTTGTTGGCCTAAACCGCACTGACGGATTGCTTTCTAATGGTTACCAAATGTAAACCGCCGCTGCTGTTGCCTGACCCTTTGCTCAGCTTGTTGGCCAGCTATTTGGCGTTGGCGTGACCACAGCGAGGCCAATAAAGGCAGCCGGCTCAAAAGAATTGCTTACTACATGTTGTTGTTGTTATTGCTGTTGTTGTTTGCTTGCATGAAAACGGTTAAATCGCCGCAGGCGCGTAACCTGTCTTTAGACCTTTTGCGCAAGTGCAAAAATTGGCCAAAACTGCGAGAGCAACGACAGAGGCAGCGCTTAACTGCGTCTCCGTCTCCATCTCAGTCGCAACCTCACTCAAAGTCCAAGTCGGAGCCGGAGTCGTAATGTATCTGTGTCGTTGCCTGCACATGGCCACTTTGCAGCCGCAGCATGCGATCGCCATATTTGGCCAAAAAACTAAAAAAAAAAAAAAACTAAAATACTGCATTTACCTTGCTGGCCATTTTGGCTAGCCAAAATGCTATTGCATGCCACTTGACTTGACTTGCCGCTTTACTCGTATTTGGTTAGACGTCGCCCTAGGCCCCAGCTTGAGACACCGCCTGTCCCGTCTGTCCCGTCTGCTGTCCCGCCTCTCTCCTCTCTCCTCTCACTGCCAACCGCCTCTCCTCTGGCCCCAGTTGGCCTAATCCCTTGCCAAAGCCGGTTTCCTTTGCATGTGCGCTCATAAATCCCAAAGAATGCTCATTTCCTACCCTGCGCCCCTTGCTGTGCTTGCCGCTGCTTGCTGCTGCTGCTGCTGCTGTTGTTGCTGTTGTTGTTGTTGGTAATTCAAGCTCACATTTGACTTTTAACCAAAATGTGCAACGTGGCCAAAAGAAAACCAAATCTGCTGCAGACATTTTGGTCATATGTGTGTGCCTAAATTGATTGCAATTTAGGCCAAGTGTGAGCTACGCATTTGCCAGCAACTCAAATATTTTATCTTGATCCCGTAGGTTAACGATCTTCACTAAGTTAGAGACTTAGAGATGGCGAACCTAACGAAGTTTTTGTTTAACTTCGTGAACTTGTTTCGCTCCTGTTAAGTAATTAAGTAGGGAAACTAAAATATGTTAGCCAGAGAATGATTTTGAACTTTTAATCACTTTTAAAACGAAATTCGCAACAATATTGGAATGAATATTTTTGAATGATTGGCAAGGGAAAAGGATGTTCAGCGAAGCAAATCTAAACAAATCAAATTAAGGCCACACTTTAAGAATTAACGTGGCTTGTAAATATGTTTTAACGGTGCTGAAGTAATGCGCGACGTCAAAATCGCAGCAGCGTGCCACCGAGAAGAGCAGCAGCAGCAGCAGCTCTAGAAGAAAGAGAGAGAAGATATACACATATGAATATACATATACATATATATATGTATATGTGTGTGTGTGTGTGTGTGTTACAACAGTAAAGCTGCGGTGCAGCCACAACAAGAAACAACAACAGCAATAGGAGAAACCAAAGCAGGCATATTATAAACAAACATAATCGCTGGCGCCACGACACGCTTCGTGGGTCAAAAGCGGTTGCAGTTGCAGTTGCAGTGCTAAAAACAACAGCAACAACAACAGCCACGGCTGGCCAAAAGCTTAACGGAAAAAAGTGAAGCAAAAACGAGCAGAAGAAAGAAAAAGAAAAATATATATATTTAAAAAATAAAAGCAAAACAAAATGAAATAAAGAAAGAAAGCAACAAACTGCACATGCAACGTCAGCGCAAGCAAACAGAGTCGGAGTCAGAGTCGGAGTCGGAGTCAGTGGCAACAGCAACTGCAGCCAAAGAGGCAGCTGGCATAAGGGCACGAGCGAGTGGGGAGTAACAGGAGGAGAGACAGCGAGAGAGAGAGAGAGAGAGAGAGAGAGAGAGAGAGAGAGAGAGAGAGAGAAAGAGAGAAAAGAGAGTCTGCGATGCAGTCAGTGGCACATTTCTTTTAGAGCTCGCGAGGCGCAAAGGCGGCTGGCAATCCATCAATAAAATGAGCCCAGGCGCGTGCAAAGAATCAGCCAACAAGCCAATAAGCGCTGGCTAAGAGGATAAGGAAAATAAAGGGGGAGAGGAGGAGAGCAGGAGAGCAACGGAACATGAGGGAGCAGAGCAGGCAGGTGGCGTGTGGTGGCATGCAGCATGCAGCATGCAGCACGTTATGACTGTGGGTTTTTCACGACTTGAGCTTGGCTGCACTTGACTGCGCCGCCATCGTCGCTGCCAACTCATGTGAGCTTTCCATACCCTGTAAACTTCAAAAGCGCAAATGGCATATAAGCAAGAGAGAAGATTGATTGCAACAGCTGACAAATTTGATGCAAAAGAAATTGCTTTCTCTTATCTATCGTTCGTTGCAACAGCAGGGTATCTGCAGGTCTGTCATGACGCTGTTACGCTGCTTTGCAGTTGTTTTATGTTGCCACTTGCAAGTACTTAACGTTCATTATTATTATGATTATTATTTTTTGTTAGCAGACGTTTTACTGCCGCCTCAGCCCTTTGCCCGTCCCTTTGTCCAGCCATTCAGCGCTCCGTCCGTCCGCTGTTAATGCGGCGCACTCATTCAATCAACAGCCAACAACGAACAACGAACAACAAACAATAAACAATAAACAACAACCTGACTGTGGCAAGCGGCGTGTGCAATCAGCGCGCACATCAACGTTGCATATTTCACATAGCACGTTCCAACAGCTGCCACTCCCCTCGCTCCCTCCCAACCTCACTACCTTCCTCTCTTTACCTTCTTCTCCATCGCTGCATCCGCCTTCCGTCTCTGCTTCCGCCTCTTGCTGCCACTCGCGCTGCTGTATGTTGTCTGTTGTCTGTTTGCTCATCTCATGTTGCCACTTAACGGTTTTTCAGTAAGCAGCCGCAGTTAATTCCCAAGTAATTGGCTAAGCGTTTCGCTTGCGCTCAGCTTCGTTCGCTAATGGCCAACCCTATGACGGGGCAATAAACAATGCTCGCCAGTTGCTTAACTGATATACACATATCAGCTAATCGATGCTCAATGATAAGAAGATCATTGGGTGATTGTGGAAATGGGAATAGTTCAGTTGTTACATAATTTCGTGATAGAGGTGATCGAAACAGCAGTAGCAGAGATTTATGAATAATTAGCTTAATTAACTGAAACAAGTTCTTCGTACTCTCCACACGTGCGCTGCAGAGAGCCATTTAAGTTGGCCATTGTCAGTAAATTAAGCCATATTTGCTTAACAGCAGCAGCAGCAAAAAAGCAGCAAATGATTAAGCTGCAAATTGTAGCGTAACTGAATGAATGCTGTTGACTGCACAGCTGCTATGCTTATTGTTGTTTCTCTTTCTCTTATTGCTGTTATTATTATTGTTGTTGTTGTTGTTATCGTTATCGTTGTTGCTTTTGGCACGTGCCAGCAAATCATCATTCATGAATTGCCGTCAAGATGACAACAACACCAGCAATCTGAGTGTGAAAGATGCGAGAGCAAACAGCGGCGCCATGAATTGACATAGCACATGTAAACGAAAGAGCACGACTTGAGCATACCCTTTAAAGATAAGCCAAAGCACAGCAATCAACTTACAAGCTGCATACAGGGTAGCTCTCAGATAAGCAAGCTCACAGTGTTTTTCTCAAGTTTTGAGTAAATATTTAAGGGCCACAATCAGAGAGTTGAAAGCCCAAAGACTGCAGATCTGGGTAACTTGGCTAATTGGGCGCCGACAGCAGCATAATTGAGAGTGCAACAAGTTGCAATTGTGGGCTTAGGACAGAAGCGTGTCAAAAGTGCAACGAGCAGCAAACAAAACCGCCTCCGCCAACTCGCTCATTATATCCTGGCCAAACGAGCGTGCCACAGCAGGCGCCTAATGTTGTTGCTGCTGTTGTTGTTGTTGCCTGTTGTTGTTGCCTGTTGCAGTTGTCTGTCAGTCAAAGGCAGACAGATTTGCCGGCAACCAGCACAGCTCGGCGGCTCACGACTGAAGGTCGCCCTGGCGGCACAGTCAGCGCTATGATCATCAGCAAAAGCAGCACTATCATCATCATCATCATCATCATCATCACCATCATCAGCATCATCATCATCAGCAGCAGCAGCAGCAGCAGCAGCATGGGAGTAAAGCGTAGTAAACTGGCTCACGTTTTGCTCATTTGCCGTTGCCCCTTTCACCCACAAATGTAGCAAACAGTCAGTCGAGCACTTAAGTCGTCATTCACTCTTTCAGTCATTCACTCAATTACTCGCTCACTCACTCAAACAATTCATCAATCGCTGCTCGCGCTGCTCGCTCTGCTCGCTCTCGGGGTCAAGGCAATCGTCGCTTGATAATGATTACGTATACGCCGTGTGCCACAAGCATCGAGCAAGAGCGCAGCTCAGTCAATCAGAGTTGTCGTTGTCTTTTGAGTGTCTTAAGTTCCCTACTGAGCTGTAGGTCCGCTGCTACACATTATTGATCTGTTGCAAGCATAAATACAAAATCTTTAATTCGTTTCACGTAACACACAGCGAATGGAAACTGTTCACATTTTCCTACAGATCTCGCAGTTTAATTTCACAGTTCAGTGCATTTCGCGGCTTAGACGCGCCCATCTGCCCATACGTAACTGTATCTGCATCTGTATTTGTATCTGTATCTGTATCTTCGTCTGTATCTGTATCTGTATCTATATCTATGGAATTGTATCTACATATGTATTTCTGTTCACTTTCACATTTACAAGCCACACGCAGCTATTTGGTTAGACAGACAACAAACAAGCGCCAGTTTTTTGGCAAACAAAAGGCAACAGCAACAACAACAACAACAGCAGCAACAACAGCAGCAACAACAGCAGCTAGACATTTCAATGCTGCTCGCATTGTTGGCCAAAATGCAACCTTGGCTTTAAAACGGAAGTTCAATGCGGCGTCGCTTTTGGCTTTGGCTTCGAGTAATGACTATGTTGTCGTTCCAGCATATATCGCTTGAAATATTAAATATTATATATATTTAAATAGCTTTTTAGCTGAGCTCCAACGTATGCATAGTCCGAGCAGCGCTGCGAAAGCCCTTACACGCACTTCCGCTTCCGCTCTGACATTACAATATTTTTGCACAATAAACATTAACTTATTTGAGTTAGATCTTTAGCTGTACTAACTGTATATGCTTCTCACGAGTGAAATACATTAATTAACCTATTTGCAGAGAGTATCTTCAGTTCGTTATCGAACTTTCGAACTCTTGAACTTTGCTTTATGATATGCAGACGCTAATTAAATTGCAGTGACAGCTGGTGACATGTAGCTCTTAGTGCACTTATTTATGGTTTTATTTTTGAATTATTACAGTATTTTTTATAGAAATTGTTTAACGCGAAATTGAAATGCAATTTAAGTCAATTATGCACTATATTTTTTCTTATTATTATTATTGTTATCATATTTGCAAATTTTCGTTAATGGCCTCGCCGGAGTATCAAAATAATATATGGAAAAAGCAGCAAAAATAATAAATAAAATCTGTTGCGATGACATTTCAATTGAAATGATATTAAAGTCGCATTGCTGCCCTGCAGGCAGCCACGTCCTGAGATTCTGTCACTTCGCTTGTCCGGCAAATGCAATTGCTTGTTGACAGAGCGCTCAGCTACAGCAACGTGGCCCATTGGTTGGTTACAGAGCTTTACAGCAAGACAGCTCCTCTGCTGTTCTGCTGTTCTGCTGCTCTATCCCCCCTGTTTCCCTTGCCGACTCTTAATTATGCCATAATTTCGCTGTCATGCGGCGCTGTCGACAAACCGCGACCGTTTCGCGCATTGTTTTTTAATTATTTGCCCAACTTTTGTGGAGTTGTAAAAGAAGCCGCTGCTGGGCCTGTTAATGAGCCAACATTGTTGTGTTAATTTGTCAGCCTGGGCACACTGTGCACACTCTGGCACACTGGAGTCGCGCCACAGCGTGTGGTGGAAGGGAAGGGAGGGGTTTCAGCGCCTCCCTTTTTATTACTTTCTTCTTGTTTTTGCCGCAGTTATTAAATTGACATTCGCGCTGATGACGCGTTGATTGCAATTCCCGGCAGAAGGACATGTAATTTTTATGGTCGCCATTTTTTGCCGAAATTCAATTTGTCATTTAATTGATTTTAATGTTCGCGCTGCACACCACACACACACACACACACACACACACACACACACACACACACGTACACAAGCCCATGTATAACTGATGATATTTGTGCTCGTCCCGACAATAGTCATGGCTGGCAAATCGAAATGCAAATGCCTTCAATCGAGAACTTGCACAAAATAAAAAAAAATGGCCACGCGCTTAATATTTTATGCATATTTTGTGGGCATTAAAAATTAAATTAAACAAGCAAATGCATTTTTATACTTTATTTATTGCTTTTTACACAGTCACTTCGAGCCCCGAGGGGACGCCGAGGTCGAGTTACGACTGTTCGCTCTTCTGCCCTCAAATATGCAACACAAGTGTAAAACCAGCGAGTAAGGAAGCTATAGCTGAGCATGCCTGACTTTAAATACCCTGTGTGTCATATATCAATACTTTCCCTTGATCTTTCTCTAACATAGACACCAATTCAAAGGCATTTCTTCTGTCTTTTCTTACATTTTTCGCTCTTCTGCCCTCAAATATGCAACACAAGTGTAAAACCAGCGAGTAAGGAATCTATAGCTGAGCATGCCTGACTTTAAATACCCTGTGTGTCATATATCAATACTTTCCCTTGATCTTTCTCTAAGATTAGACACCAATTCAAAGGCATTTGTTTGCCTTTTCTTACATTTGTTCGCTCTTCTGCTCTCAAATGTGCAACACAAGTGTAAAACCAGCGAGTTAAGAAGCTATGGCTGAGCATGCCTGACTTTAAATACCCTGTATGTCATATATGAATACTTCCCTTGAGCTTTCTCTAAGATAGACACCAATCCAAAGTCATTTCTTCTGCCTTTTCTTACATTTGCTGTTCTCCCTTAATAGAGTATTTAGAAATTCGTGATACACAACATACGTATGTGTGTGTACATTTATTGTGCAGGCGACAAAATGTTGTAAAAACATTTTCAAAGCGGCGTCCCAAATGCATTTCACAGTTAAATATGCAAATTTTGTTCATATACATAACAAACATATATATATATATATATATATATATATATATATATACATCTATCTTTTTGGTTTTTGTAGAAAACTTGTGTATTTTATTCAAATAAAAACAATACACACACACACACACCCAGACGTCGTATATCAAAATAGTTGTTTGATATTAAAAGCCGAATGCTGTAAAATACACAACGCCCAGAGGAACATATTTTGCAATGAGTGTAAGCAAATACATAAGAGCGCACACGTATGTGTGCTATGCCCTTGGGAGTGAGTATTTCAGCCTTGGAGAGTCTCTTGTAAATGCAAAAGAACAATAAATAACTTAATTTGTCTAATTTTTAACGACAAATTTCAAAGTTTCTCCAGTCGAGTGTAAAGTGCATTTGCACCTGGCCATTGTAAAATTCGAATAAACAATGCGATAATGGGATGGCAGTGGAATCCATAAATAATATTCATTTGTATCATCAATTTTAACTATGACTTCAGACTCAATTCATCAAATGATTAAGCGCAGACAACTTGATGTTACAGTTCTCTTAGCACTCGGCATAAATATTGGTTGCCATTTTCAGAGTTGCTTTGGCATAAATAATGTTTTTACATCCAATTTGCGTTATCTTAAATATTTGATAGCAAACCATAAATAAGCCAAGAAGTTGAAGGAGCAGAGCAGTTTAAGAAGCAGTTTACATAATAACATTTTAATGACTTAAGAGCATCGAGTCCAAAGCGATGTACACCCAAAAGTGTACAGGGCTATAATGAAATATTCATGGTCTGTGTGGGTTACATGGCCAAATTAAATACTGCCTGTATTTGACAATAAATAATTGTGCTGTGAGTTAATTACAAATTGCACTCAGCGAGCATTTTGTTTAGCTTATTAGCGCGCTGTATAAACGTTTGCGATTTCATTTAGATTTTAGCCTGGTCAAGTGGGATTTGTGGCCTTTTTTTGTGGGATTATTTGGCTGGCTGATTAGTTGGACACACGTTAGCTCATTTGGCCAAATTGCTAATGCAAATATGCGCAGTAAATGAGTTGTTGGCAGCGACAACCAATTCATTCATTCATGGCTGCTGCCCCACATATCAACAATAATAAAAAGAAAACTACACAAAATTATATTCACAAAATACAGCAACAACAACAACATATGAGCTCATTAAATGAAAATGCTGAAATTTACAAATTTACAAAATATTTATGCTATAATTTGTTGCATTCACTTCAATGCATTCGTAGAGGTGTGAAATGTGAAATGAATGAATGAATGAATGAATTTCTCTGGTTCAACCTTAGATTACTTCACTGTCAAGCTCATCTCACAATGAATAATACTTAAATACCCTGCACAAAGAACATATTAACTCTGTGCAACAAGTAATTAACAGTTCTTTAAAAGCTTTCTGAGTGAATTATCATATAAATGAATTCGATTATCGAGTACACAACTTTAGTCACATAGTTCTTACATTCCTTACTCTGCGCTGCTATTTATCTGTGGAGTGAGCACTAAGTACGTGCAACTTCGACGCACAACGGTATCTAAGTAAGCACATTTTCATGCCAATGCAAGCAGTGATAAGCTGATAAACCATTACAGCGGGCCAAGGGGCGAAGGGGACCGATGAGGTCGCCCACACGCCATTTACGGCGAACGTGAACTTTGCAGGCCATTTATATCTACTGAAATATACGGCCGTATATGCATAAGATACGTATTGCTTTCCATAACAGTTTCTCACGCTCACAATATGGTTTTTACAACAGGTAAAATGCCAGCAAGATTTGCCATTTTTGGGCGCCAGAAGGTTTTCGTTTTTGTTGTTGTTGTTTTTGTTATTGTCGGATTTTTCGCTTACATGACAAGCGCCCGTTTGTGCCTTTTTGTTAGCTGTTGTTTGTGGCTGTTGTTGGGTTGATTTTGGCACAGCGCATGCGCCACACGTTTTGGGCGAGTGTGTCAAGGTAGCATTTGTTGGTGTGCATGTATCTGTGTGTGTGTGTGTGTAAGTGTCCACAGGCAACGCCAGCAACGACTACTAACTGACTATCAGCCTTTTATGGCCATTTTGCTGTGGATTTCATATTTTAGCGCTTGAAGTTGGCACAGCTGGCACTGGATCAGCAACAGCTCTTAATTAATGGCCGCTAATTTGGTTCAAATTAACTGTCATTGCCATATCTTTGTCCCATGATGGCGCACAACCCATGAGACATTCAATATTTTGAAAATGAAATTTCAACTTTACGATAGAACCGTTTGTTTCGTTGTAATCTTATCACATATAGCACACGCGCTTCCACAAGCTCCCAACAACAAGGCAACTTGTTTTTGTTTATATACATTGCTATTTCAGTCCACAAGGTAAACTGATATTACAGAAAGTTTTAATTTGAATGCTAAAAACATTTCAGCTCCTTAAATTTAAACCATCCTAAGTGTTTATAGCAGGCATACGTATGTGTTGCCAAATGCATTTACTGCTAACTTCCTTAAGCTTAGGGATCCTCGTTGACTTGTCGCTGTCCTAATTCAGCGCACATAATGAAAAACGCAGGCGCAGCAACAGCACAAGCGCATATGTGTGCACACACACACTTACACAAAAAGCATAGATACATGAACGCACACACATTCGCAGAAATAATTCTCTGCATCAAGTCGCGACGTTGACTGCGCAACACGATTGCCAAAAGAGCGAGTCGAGTATTGCCGATATTCGCTCTTTTCTTTGACTCTCTTCATTGCCTGCGACGCAAATACCGTTCTTTTTATTTTTTTTCTTTCATTTTTTGCTATATTTCGCATAACTTTTCGTATGTGTGCGTGCGCGTGCGTTTTTATTTAATAATTTGTTGTATTTGTTGTTAGCGCTGCTACTGCTGCCCGCTGCTTGATTATGTGAGCGCGACGCCGCAGTCAACATTATTGCGTGTTCAGTTCTTTTCTAAGCGGCATACGGTGTAATTCTTCTTCTAATCGCTCCGAATTTTTGCATTGTCGCTCTCGCGTTATGGTTGTTTTTATTGAACGAAACCTGTAAATGTGTGCGTGCAATGCTCATGTGTGAGTGAGTGTGAACGAGTGCGCTGAAAGTGAAGTTTTTGTTGTCATCGTGTGTTTACTGATTGGTGTAGAAAAAGCTGCTATGGAAAGCTCCTTGTAATATAAAATTGCAAGCCCCAATTGACGTTTGTATGAAACCAAAAGCAAAACGGAACCAAAGCGATAATATTGCGTATTTATAGCGTCGTCTAATCTCTCGTGATTGATAATCGTGTTGTCAATCGGTAAATACTTACACATATACATGTACATGCACATGTACATTTGTATTTATGCACATACATATGTATGTATATACATATGTGTGTGCAAACATACTGGAATTACACATTTTGCCCCTTTAAAAGCTCACTCACACAATAGATAGTTCGATTTCAATTTGTTTCGCAATTGGGGTTACAGATGTAATGGGATCCATGAGTCCTTCTATAAAGTACAACATCCACATCAGACAATACACTTGTACAGTTATACACGGGTAATTAAATGAATTCAATCCGATGCTCAGTAGCTGCTTCCAATTAAATTTATAATGCACTCCAAGAGATAATACCAGCATTCCAAACAAAGCAAAGTGCGAATATTTATTATACACGAGTTACCTAAGCTTATCTTTATACTTTTGTATGTATGTAAATATGTATGCATGTACACAACAACGTATGTCCATATGTACATATTTATGAATGTGTATGTCGCCGGTTTACTGTTCATTCATAAAACATTTCATCCATCAGGGATCAAACGGATATAAACAGAAAGCTGATCTAGCCTTAGATACATATGAATGTATACAAGCATAAATACACATGCATGCATACATAATGTAAGTACATAAAGACATGTACACGTTCTTGTAAACAATTGTGTTATATGATGCCTGAACCTACAGATATTTAAATACATTCAAATGTGTATCTGACATTAGTTTCAGTAAAAAAGTAACAATTAAAAATACTCAAACGGAACGAACCCAGCAGCAGTTTTGATTATATAAATGCAAAAAAAACTGCAAAAATTCTAAATTTATAAAAAGGCAAGAACAAAGCTCCATACATATATGTACATATATGAACATACGTATGTTCATACACATGTGTTTGTGTCTTTTATTCGCTAACAGCTACAACAAATTGGGCAGCTTGTGTAAGTGTGTGTGATCAAGGCAGCCGCCGCAGCAACAGAGACGCCGGCAGCGGCCGTTAAAAAGGCAGCGGACCCTACACGCGCATGTAAAGTTAGCCGAGCGCACACACACAAGCGCAGTACCAAAAGCCGAATGTGCCAAAAATAAAGCAAAACCAACAACAGCGTCGAGCGTCGGCATCGACAGTGACTGAGACGCAACTAACGCCAAGTAAGACTGGCGGCAACAACAAATTTTGCGCTTATGGGTCGTAAAGTTGACCTTCAAAATACGAACACACATACAATACGAAAATTGGCCAAAAAATTGCAGGTTTTTTGTTGGCTACGCTGCGCCCAGTTTAAGTTTTTTCAAAAGCCGTCAGCGCCCGACGATGACGCTATGTGCATGCCTTTGTCGTCGTCGCTGTTGTTGTCTCATAAATGTGTGCGGCAGCGGCAAATCTAATTTCGTGAGCGCATTTTACAAAGAGAGTCGAAGAGATCTCTGCTTATGGCGGGGGCGAGGACGCAAAACTGTTTGCTCGGCTGCGTCTTTTTTGCTGCTTTGTGCCGTTTTTTTTTTTTTGCAAACGGTGCGCTGCGTTGCTCTCTTTCTCTTTGGTTGTATTGTGTTGCTCTTTTTCGAATCAGACTCTCTTTTTGTGCGCAATATGTTGATTGTTGTTGCTGTTGCCGTTTGCCATTTTGATACTCTGTACGCATTTGTATTGAAGTATATTAGCTATGCATAAGTTATATTTCAATAACTTAAAAACTCTTTAGTCCAAGTTTACTTAATGGTTATGTGCATCAGATCTCAGCTCGTTAGGTGCCCCATGTTTCGATTAGGTATCAATTGTGTATGATTCTATGTAGTAAAATACAAGTTTATAACTTAAGAGGTATCTTTTAGTCGATGACTGAACTGGATCACTCGTTCTTATGTTAGTAGTTGTGCGCGGCGCGATCGGTATCAAGGTTTTTGGCAATTTGGTTTGTGCTGCCGCTTCAGTCGGTTGGTAGGTCGCGTCGTCAACGCCAGCGTTGCTGCTGTTGTTCTGCTGCTGCCGCTGTCGCTGCCGTTGCTGTTGTTTACTGCGCTGCTTGCTGCGGTTGCGCCTTTTTCTAGCTGTGGCCTGCTTGATATTTTGTTGTATTATTTTTTTGCAAATTGCCGATGCGGAGATCAACATAGTCGCGTCGCTCGTGTGCTGCGCTCGCGTGCGCGGTTAGTTTTTGAAATTCACAAGCGGTGAACGTTGACGTCGACATCGACGTCAGCGTATACGGTAACGTCAACGCCAACGCCAACGCAGTTGCCGCTGCCTCTACCTCTGCCACTGCGCGACACTCTTAACCTATTTTCTTGCGAACCGAACATTAGTTACAATTTTGTTGTGATGTTGCGTGGCAGATACGCGTCGGACACGGACGCTGCTTGCGCGGATTCTAAGCACGCACACTTACACTAGCACACACACACGCATCAACACACATACACATGATGTATACCAACAAGATCTAGTAACGTAATAAAATAAAAAATATAAAAAAAAATAAAAGAACAGAATTTGTTCTAGAATTTAGCGTATGCAAAAAGTGGAAACCCAAGTTATTATATATTTGTATGGAAAATATAATATAGTGATTAAATTGCAGTGCCTTTAAATTAAATGAGAATATACATGAAATCAGTTAATCATTTAAGAAAATGCGGTGCCTTAATACAATCTTCAAGTTTTAAGTATGAAATGATCAAAAAGTGCTAAAAGTGCAAAATAATTCTTTTGGATATCACAAAGCGTTTAAATCGGAAGAACTTTAATTTCCCTAGACCAACTGTACCACTGCAAACACATTAAATTGGATTACACAAACTTTTGGCTGGTTCACTCACTCTGTGAAAGGTTAGTACTTGGCATTAAGTATACGCCCTACGGCCAACTTCCTAATTCAAGCAACTAAACGGGTCATGAATGAACCTCTCTTTGTCCACTTGATTGTGAAGCGAAAGCAAAAGTGTTCCAGTGCCGTAATACGAAGTTATGTATATACAATATACATTCACAGTTGATAATAGAACAAGTGCTGATAACGTTTTCTCCTGGAAATGCTAAAGTAATTCCAGAGAATTTTGTTCTGGGAAACCATGCGAATTTGGGTTAATTGCTCTAGAGTCTAAATTCTAGAAAGCAGATAGAAAAAACCTAACAACAAATACTTATAATTATTAATGTATTAATTATATAATGCCTGTTGATTGAAGTAGTGCAAATTATTTACAATTTCTATTGTTCTTATGGATATTATAAATATACTGAATACGCATTCTCAAGATAATAGTGTAGAATAATTTGTTTTATAAATACAATCGCAGTTTCTAAGCTATTCATGAACTTTGATATTTCGTAGAGTAGAAAAATCCCAAAGAACGTTTCATGAGTCAGCTGGGAATTGTCCTGACCTGATAAAACTAGTTTCACTTATTTACATTTACAATACTTTTGATTCACATTGTAGTGAATAGACCGGGTTAAATGTTACATTACTGCGTATTCTCAATGAGATATTCTTTCCGTTTACTAGATATGTATGTTCCTAAAAGGCAACAGACAGTTTCACATCGACCTGTGATTGTCTATATGTACTTAGCTTCATTTGATTATTATGTAAAAGGTTCTGCTGCTGAATTCGTGTGGCAACCCTATTTAGGATATCATCAAGTCATGCGTGAAACTTATCTATAAATACTTATATACGCTAGTATTTTGATGGCACACACGAAGACATGAATACTCTGAGAACCAATACGAGTGCGCCGCAAAATACCTAAAACATGCGAAAATTATCTATAAATTTAAATTTTTACAATCTGTGTGCGATTATACGGAGCAGCAGCAGCAGCAACCGCAGCAACAACAACGCCAATAAAAGTGCTGCCCAAAAAGCTTTGAGCTGACGTCAAGCGGCAGCGTCGACTGCGGCGTCGGCAGCGCCAATTTATTTTACACAATTAAGGGTGTGCGCGCGTATCGTACCCCATGCGAGACAGAGAGCGAAAGAGAAGGAGCGATACAGTGATACACTTATACATACATATGTAGTATATATGTGTGAATATATAGTATATTTGTATTTAAGAAATGAGCGATCACAAGCAGCACACAAACACACAGAGAGAGAGAGAGAGAGAGAAACATGATGTGAAAAAACATTACTATGCGCTAATTTAGATTAAAGCAACGTGCGGCCACGCCCCGTCCCTGCAAGGCACAAGGCTAACTGTAAATAAACGCAATAAGCGAAATAGAAAATAAATAGAAAATAAAATTCTTACCACTCTCAAAATAATAAAAGAAAGAACGCTTCAAAGCACAGAGAGAATGCATTGTTGTTACCTTTTGTACATCTATTTATTTATTCTTATATATATATATATATATATATATATATATATATATATATATATATATATATATATATATTTATGCAATATTTATTATTATTATTATTATATGTAGATTTTTATTGTATTTTTTGTCGTATCTGCAAATAGCAGTCAAAATATTGCGAGTTTTGTTCGATGCGCGCCAACTGTGCAAACATTGCAAACTTGCCGCTTGTGGGGGGAGCTTCAGCCAGCCACCTACTACACCTATGGTTGCCCCATTGTATCAGCCAAGTGTTAATGCCAATAGCGGTATCAGTATGCGAATTATTCGGACTGATCGCTGAGCAAAATACCAGCAGACATTGGGGCTGTATGTCAGTTTGCGTGCGAAACCGTTTGAATACCCAGAGCAGCCAAGCAACCCAGCCACCCACCTACCGCACACCTTCTACTGAATACATATGTGTGTGTGTGTGTGTGTGCCCATTACGCCTCATTTCGTCTTGTTGTTGTTGCAGCTTGTTCCCTTTGCAGAGGCGTAAATCGCTTGTTGTTTTTGTTTACTCTGTGTGTGTGTGCGTGTGAGTGTGTGTGTGTGTGTGTGACTGTATGTTGTTTTTGCGCGCGCAGATTATAAATAAATTTGTTGGCAAAACGTAGCAACAAAATGTTTAATATTTTCATATGTTGCCGTTGCCGTTGCCCGTTGCCTTTAGCTGGGCTGCTTGCTGCTCTTCCTGGCAGTTTCTTGGACCGTTTGCCAACTCGAGACATGCCACAACACCAGCCAAAAGTATTTGCAAACAAAAACATCAATTCATATTGTATACGTTGGTATATTTAGACGCTCGAGTTGTTAGAACGCTTATTTATAAATGCTGGCTAACAACAACTCAAGTAACAAATAACAACACAACATCGCAACACGTGCGGCATATCAATATTATAATAATTACAATAAAAGCATAAAATAATAACGAGCGAGAGCGAGAGAGAGAGGGAGCTAGGTAAATATATTAATTGAACTGTAATCTGCAATCGGGCAATGTATTGGCACTCTTCCCCTCAACGCTAACAAGCTGATTAGTTTATCAGTTACCAATATTTTGCGTCTGTTTATGACGTTAGTTAGTTCTTCGCCACTTCAGATCAATCTAAGCGGAAGCAACACGAAGTAGCAGCTCAGCCCTTAATCAATTGCAGTTTAAACTGAAATTAAAGTAAATTGCAAAGTGACTCAAGCTCTGCTTAAGTCTGTAGTTTAATTAAATGTATAACTGTTCTACTTTGCCATAAATATATCTAAACTTGGCTAGTTTTTAGTGGATGCTCGAAAGCAAAACTTGTTTGTACAACGCGGCGTATGCGTAACTTACGGCCATTGAACATATCAAGTTAGAATGAATAATCTGGCAATTTAGAATATTAATTTAGAATGATTAATATGACAATTTAGAATATCCATTTCGAATGAATAATATATAATAATTATGTAATGCAAGGTTAGGCAGGTAAACTTCTAGTGTTATTCAATTAGTGAAGGGAATCTTTTAGTTTGGACAATTTTTGGCTGACTTACCTTAGGCGTTTCCTGCCACACACGATTCGCTTGCATGAATTAGGGCCACATGTTTGCGATCCGCGTTGTTGCCTACAACAACACAACAACAACAACAAGAAGAACAACAACAACAACAACAATCACAAGGAGCGCACTCAAATGCTGCCCACGCAATGCGCGCGCGAAATATGTACGAGATTTGTCAGCTCGATGTGTTTTTTTGTCTCTTATTATATTGTGTGTGCTTACATTTAGCTTGTTGGTTCTTTCAGATGCTTGAGGCTGCTTTCGGCAGGGTATAAGTGGGCCTACACACACACACACACACACTCGCTTGTTTGTTTTTCATGTTGTGTACTTAGTGCTATCGAAGCTGTCGCTGTTGTTGTTGTTGCTGTTGCTGTTATTGTTGTTGTTGCTGCTGCTGCTTGTAGACAATTTCTAAGTGTGCACAAATTTAGGTCAGCTCTTCTACGCACCGACGCGACGTTGCTGCCGCTGCCGGCCACAAAGTGTCATTGTAATTGCAAATATCGCAGCCAGGCAGCGACACTCATTCAGTCAATCAGTCGCTCAGTCACTCAGTCACTCAGTCACTTAGTCACTCAGTCACTTAGACAGTTCGTCAGTCGGGCGAGCCAAAATAAAATCACTCATACGCCAGCGCTGTGCATTTGTCAACCCACGCGCGCTCATAAGAACAACCAAAGCAAACGCAAATTGTCATCATTTTCATTTGGGGACCGAGTGTCACTGTGGCACCGTGGAAGCTTGTAATACGCGCAGATTGTGATTACATGCATACGTTCGGGTATAAATGAAAATTAGCGCATTTAATTGCCTCAAATGTGTCTGCCAAGCAGACCTAACACAACACACAAGCAACAGGCAACAACAACAAGGCGCTTGACGTAATTGGCCAGACAACTTTCTGCCTTGCATTTTTCACATCGCACTTTTTTGACAGCGCCAAAATGCTGCACAGTATATAGATACTATATATATATATATATTATTTATATATATATAATTAACATATATATAATTTGCAGTCCCTAAAAGGTATTTAATGCATATTAGAAATGCATTAACTGCCTGCAATTTGGCCATAAAGCTGTGTGTTGCACGTGACGTATGCGTAATATTTGATAAACACATTGCGCATACGCCCAGTGGGAGCAGCGAAACAACGAGCGTGTGTGCGTATGTGTGTGTGTGTGTGTGTGTGTGTGTGTGTGTGTGTGTGTGTGTGTGTGTTATTGGCAAATTGAGCATTTAGCAGCTCATAAGGCAGCCCTGGACTATTCCCGATCATCCCTTTCGTGCGTTTTGGGCCGCCCTAATTAATGTTAACTCAATGCTGGCAACAGCGCTTTCAGTTGCCAATTAACATTGCGTTAATGACCATCACAGCAAGCACAGCATGAGGTGCTCGAAAGATGTGGAGATGCTTAAGAGCGAGGTTGTTTGCCGAACTGGTCGCCAAGTACATGACAACGATGACAAGCTGCCATCAAAAGGGAGTTCGAGTTGTAGTCTCTCCGCATTGTTGTAAAAATCATTCAACTTAGCTTAGCCCACGGCAAATTTCACAATCGACCAGCTGCCTATTCGAGTGCCAACAGTTTGCTGGGCTCTGCCTCGTTGTTGCCACTCGCCGCAAACTAATAGCAGCAACAAGTTGCCCCTTCCCAACTGCCATATAGAGTCGGATTATGGCGTTTGGCAGCCACAGCAAACGACGACCACGTCGACCACATCGATACAACGACAACAGGGCGATATAACTGTAATAATTACACACAGAGCACACACTGCCCTTCTTCCCTTCCTCCCCCCATCCGCTGGTCGTTTGTCGAGTGAGTCACATGACTTGAGGTCTACCATTGGATACATTTGGTATGGATATTGGGCCAATGAGAGGCCTCCATTCATTGGAGTCCAGTGCATGACATCATCGTTGTAACTGGTCATTAATTGGAATAGGGCACAGTGTGCAGGGCATCGTCCAGCCAGGCTCGCTCTCGCTTAACTGCACAACTATTTAGATGCAATTGAGTGTCAGCAACAAATTTCTCTTACACAATTTCGCACTTTGCAATAGTTTATTATGTTCTTTATGCTCGCCCACACGACAAACGATGCTCTACACTCGACACTCGACACAGTTTTGCGCTGATTTCGCTGCTTTAATTTAGCCCATTTTGTCGACGAGTCTAAACACTAAACACTTGCGTGTGGGCGTTCTATTCCTGGTGCACGCACTGCGCAATTAACACATTTGTATCTGACAAATGCAATAACCTGGCTCGTATCTCTTGGCTCGTTTCACTTTCGCTGCAGTTTCGGCCTCTGGGTGGGATGCGATTGTGAGACTGGCTAAATGATGAGTGTGTGCTGTGTGTGGTGTGCTGTGTGTGGTGTAAGTGCTATGCAAATAAATAAATTGCAAATATATATAAATTTTGTTGATGATGATGTTGATAGAGAGAGAGCAAGGTGTTTAGTTGGCTGTTTTGTAGTTGACCCACATCTGGAGTGTAACCTCTTGCGTTTAACCTTGCTGAGTAGCTGGCCAAACCCCTAAAGACAAAAGTCAAATAACCTTTTCGGCCCGCTTAATCAATCATAGTTTGCCAAGTATCTGTATCTGTATCTAGATACAAGTATGTGTGTGCTGTATCTGTAACTGTTGACCTTCATCTTTTACAATTCACTGCTGTTGCGGTTGAGACTGGAGCCAAACCTATTGCTACTTGGCTTATTCAAATGAATTTGCTTTTGGCTCTCAGCTCTCGGCTGTCGGCTGATTCATTTTGCACATTTGACCATTGAGCCAAGGTGAACCTCAAGCGCTAATCTTGATCTCGTTTACCTTCTGCATCTATCTATTCATCTCCATGTATATTTCTCTATATTTGAAATATACATTTCTGTTATCTCAGCTCGCGCATCTTTTTGGCGATTCGCGTTGATTTGTGTGGCGTTTGCGATCTTGAAGGGCAAACTTCCAATATGCCAATAGATACATCAATTTATGATCTATAACGAGAGTATAGTGTGTGTCTGTGTGTGTGTGTGTCTATGTGTTTATATTTGGCTGATTGATTTGCCTGATTGCCATGTGGGCGTACAGTTTGTAACGCTCACGCGCGTTTCAGTGCTAGGCCGTTGAACTCAACGGTAAATTTACAACGTAGACGAAAGGCATTAATAACAAGTAAAACGACAACAACAACAATAACAACAACAACAACAGCAGCTAAAGACAAACGCAAAAAAAACCTACGCCAACATGTAAAGTTCTAACGTCAAAGATAAACAAAGTCAAATTGAAAACGAGCAAAGCGGCAACAGCAACAACAACAACAACAGCAACAACAACAAACAACAGCAACAACAACAACAACAGCAACAACAAATATCAACAAACTACTTTGTATTTATAATTATTATCGCAGTCCGGCACTCGCAGCGGCATTTCAAGTGCTCGTGTATCTCTCAGATACTCTTTGGCTCTCGCACGTCCGCCAGTCTGCCAGCCAATTTAGAACGTGTAAATTGAAAAACTATTTGGCTTTTACAGCAGCGATCTCTGTCGCAGCCAGCGTCGCGGCCCGCGTCGCTGCCCCGCACGATAAGGCGCAGCTAGCGAAAAGTTGAAGGCCATTGCTGATACGCCGCGTAGGACGCGTGTGGTGTGCCTGTGTGTGTGTGTATATGAATGTGTGTGTGCGTGTGGCAAGTTTTTAGCGTTGATTATCTAAGTTAGTACAGTTGTTTGTATGTGGGGGGGCACGTGACAAAACGTTTCTGTTCATTCACAGCTCTATTTGTATCTGCAGTGGAGATAAACGATAGACGGATCGAGATACAGAGCACTCGTAAAAACAATGAATAAAATTGATAATTTATGAATTATTCATTTCTCAACAATTTACAAGTCTTTAAAATGTAGATTAACATCACAATATTAACTTAATATACTTGTAATTAAATTCATTACAATCGAAACAATTCGAGAATCTGTTAACTGAAAGTTATGCTATTAGCATAGCTTACAACGCCAATGCTGTTAACTGTTTAATTTATCATGTGAGTGAAGCTTTATTTAATGATTAACCAAATTACAGCAATGTTTGCTTAGCAAACAAACAAACAAACAGCCAACAATGCGGACATATTTAACATATTGCGCAATTCACAGATCGCTCAGCTCCCCACTCAACTCAGTGTGTAGTTCTCTTTCGCTTCTATTCTATAATACTTGTATATAGTATTTTTGCTCGGCTCGACTCGGCTCGGCTCTGCTCTGCTCTCCTCCGTGTGTTTTCAAGTGTTTTGTGCTTCTGATAAGCGCACATAATTTTTAAACAATTTTACGTAAGCAGCTGAAAGTAAAAGTTTCTACTGCCATTGCACTCATTAATTAAATAATTTCATCTGTGTGTGTGTGGTGTGTGTGTGATTTACACACATTTGCATTGCAAGTGCAAGTGAAAATGAAAACGGCAATCGCAAATTACAAACGGCGAACTGCGAACTGCAAATAGCGTCGATGTCCGTCAATGAAAATGAAAATGAAATTTTCAATCAATGAGCTTTTTATTGCTGTATTATTATTATCATAATTATCATCATTATTATTATTATCATTAGTATTATTATTATTATTATTATTATTTATATTATTATTATTTATTATCATTATTATTATTTTCATTATTATTATTATTATCATTATTATTATTTTATTAACATTATTATTATTCTCATTATTATTATTATTTTATTATCATTATTATTATCATTATCATTATTATTATCATTATTATTATCATTATCACTATTATTATTATCATAATTATCATTATTATTAGCATTATTATTATTATCATTATTATTATTATTATTATTTTGTTTTCCTTTGCTCGACACTCTTGAGCACTGATATAAGTTTTGCTAACTAATTTGTTAGAATTATAACTTACAAATATTTATGAATTTGTTTTATATGATTGTGTGTGTGTACACTTGCCATTCCATTTGATAACAGTTCCGCTGAACCATTGAACTTTCGCGTGTACATTGTACATGGATTGAGCTCTTTAAATTATTATTATTTCGATTAGATATTATTCCATATATTATATTTACTTGTCAGCTCTAAAGGTTCAGTTTTTATTACACCCGCAGTTTACAATTGTATAATTTTTTAAAACCTAATTTAAGTGTATTCAGCTTTGATTTCAAGGAAATTCAATTAATTAACATTCTGAAATAATAATAAAAATAAGTAATACAATAATCATACAGAAAATATACTTATCAATTTATAAAATTTGTTTGTTAAAATTGAATGTAATCATTTAACGCTGATGCAATGAAAACTGTGTTTCTATATTCTGTAATATTTCAATTTTCTAAAGTTCTCATTTCCAATGAATGCACATCATTCAAGTTTCGAAAAAAATGCACAATTAATTTTGAATTGCGAAATGTGTGGAATATATTTATGTACAATAAACAAAATGTGCACTGTGTGTTTTAGCAATACACAAATTAACATGCGTACGCACAAATACATATACAAATGTACATACATATATGCTTACACATGTATATACATATATACATATATATATGGACGACAATCAAATTGTAATACCAAATGAAAGCTGCTGTGATCGCCTTGTCCCAACAAATCTAGAACGTTGGCAGAAATTGAAAAATATATGAGGAAAATAATAAATAAAATGTGAACAGAAATTAACAGCAAAAGTTATTGCAAAAGTTTACTCGGCTGAAAGCGAAAGTTCTCTGCGAGATAGTTTAATGCCCGCCGCATGTACAGTTGTATGTGCGACTATGTAGTTGTTTGTGCTATTAAATTTTAGAAGCGGCACAAACACTTGCACAGTGTGTATATATAAAAAAAAACATCGCGTCGTTGGCGTTAGCGTCGCCGCCAGCGTCGCAAATAAAAACGCTTACGACAGCGCCGGTCCCCACATACACACACTCACACACACATATAAGCAAAAGCACACGCGAGCGTGTAGTTGTAATCGTTATTATTGTTATTGTTACTGTTAAACATATACATGCACAAACACATTCACATGTATGGGAGCTCACACGCTCTCGCGATCGCCCCCTCAGCAGTACTGTTCTCTCTCTCTCTCTCTCTCACTCTCGCTCTCTCCATGGTCACACACATTTGCGAAAAAGTTCTTTGACGTTTTGTTTATTTATTTTGTTAAGCTGCGCGCTGCATTGCTCTTACTAAAAGCTTTTTACAAAGCTCTCTCTTACGTGCGCAATCTCGCTCTTTCTAACTGTTGATTGCTATTTGTTTTTGTTTTCTTTAAAAATGTGTACACAAAGCGTAAAGAAAAGCAAAAGTAATTCTTATCAATTGCTTGGATTGCACCCCCTCACCGCAGCGCGTATTGCTTGGTGCGTTAGAACTTTGCCCAAAAGCAGTTAAGATTACCGCAAATTGTAAAGTAAAAAAAGTACTGCAATACATTAGACATACATACATATGTATGAATGCACATACATACATACGTACATACATATAAATCATTAGTAATTCTATTAGTAGTCCCCGAATGCACGTACGCGAGGGTGGCACTAAAAGTACTGTGGAGTATATATTAATATTTGTACATACACACTGATGATTCAATGCATGTATGTATGTGTGTATGTGTGTGCAGACAGGAAGTATCATAAATTAACATTAGCTTATCCAGGCCATTACATTTGGTGTCATAACAAATTCCTCTGAATCTCCCAGCTTACACACATCTAAATTTTCATGGATGTTTGCTCGAGTAATTAACAGTTTGCCAGCAGCCAAAACATGGCAGCAACAAATGGCAATTAACACTCGACATGCCGAAACACACGCACTGCAAATGAAAGAGATAGCCAGGGTGGGGAAGGGGGTTATATACAGATTTAGGACACGCCTAACGGGCATATCGGAAGTGCAATTAATAATTAAGCCCAGCAACGGTATCAGAACTTTCAGGGCATCCGCCCAATTGTAATAAACAATTGTGCTTAATGACAAATTACCATTTGTTGTTATTGTTGGCAACGGGTGTAGGCGACTTATCGAAATGCCGTTAATGAATGGCGATAACGATAACAAGCCATATTGGAAAGTGCTTCCGTTTCCGCTTCCGACTATAAGGAACTGATAAAGAGACCGTTTGCCTGCAGCATGTTACCTACATGATAATAAATAGTTGTTTGACGTCAAATTTGATATGATCTTAGATACTCGCAATGTTGTGTAAATTTCCAAAGATAAAAAAGTAATAAGAGTCTGGAATTCAGAATTAGGTGCAAACCGTCGTGTGATATTGTTTAGTTATTGTTTGTCACGAGATTGAACTGGCTAGCAAATGTGTTAATTCGATTCAATTACCAACATTTTCTATATTTGTACCTTTGTCTCTCTATATACATATATATCTCTAACATGTATTAATGTTGTAAACAGAAGAGAAACTATGTGATATAATCTCACATTGAAGTTATCTTATTATGCGAATTCTAACTCATCCCCTCCCCGCATTACAGGTACAACACTGAACAAGGAGCTATGGACCAGCAATTCTGTTTACGCTGGAACAATCATCCTACAAATTTAACCGGCGTGCTCACCTCACTGCTGCAGCGTGAGGCGCTCTGCGATGTCACCCTCGCCTGTGAGGGTGAAACAGTCAAGGTGAGATGCATTCTGATTATAAAATGAATTATTCACAATGTGCATTGAGACATATCGAATACATACAATGTTTCTACTATTTGCAGGCACATCAAACCATACTGTCAGCCTGCAGTCCATATTTCGAGACGATTTTCCTACAGAATCAGCATCCACATCCCATCATCTACTTGAAAGATGTCAGATACTCAGAGATGCGCTCCCTGCTCGACTTCATGTACAAGGGCGAGGTCAACGTGGGCCAGAGCTCTCTGCCCATGTTTCTTAAAACCGCCGAAAGTCTACAGGTTTGTCCTACAAATTGAATTGCCACTTCCATTGCCCTTCTTCATATGCATTCGTATCTGCAGGTGCGCGGACTCACAGACAACAACAATCTGAACTATCGTTCCGATTGTGATAAGATGCGTGACTCGGCCGCCAGTTCGCCAACTGGTCGTGGTCCGAGCTATGGGGGTCTGGGCGCCGATGTGCGGGATTCTCGGGACTCTCTGCGCTCCCGCTGCGAACGCGAATTGCGCGACGATTTGCAGCGCAGCAGCAGCAGCCTCAGCTTAAGCGAACGCAGCTCTGCTGCCGCGGCCGCTGCTGCAGCGGCTGCTGCGGTGGCAGCCGCAGGTGGCAATGTAAACGCCGCTGTCGCTGCCCTGGGCCTGACAACCAGCGCCGGCGAACGATCTCCAAGCGTGGGCAGCGCCAGTGCCGCTGCCGCTGCTATGGCGGCCGCTGTGGCGGCTGCTGCCAACAGGAGCGCTAGCGCCGATGCGCTCAACAGTCGCGGCGACGCGTGCAGCGATCGCGGCAGCGACAGAGGCACGCTGGAGCGTGCTGATAGTCGGGATGAGTTGCTGCAGCTGGACTACAGTACTAAGGATAACAATAATAGTAACAGCAACAACAACAACAATAACAACAACAATAATAACAATAACAACAGCAGCAGCAGCAGTAGTAACAACAACAATAATAATAATAACAACAACAACAATAGCAGCAGCAGCAACAACAACAACAACAACCGGGAGCGCAACGATAGCAGAGACAGAGATCGCGACAGAGAGCTCTCCACGACACCGGTAGATCAGCTGTGTAGTAGTAAGCGCAGACGTAAGAACTCATCATCCAACTGTGATAATTCGTTGTCCTCAAGCCATCATGCGAATGCGTCCCACATACAGGACAGGCACTACGCGCAGGACTCTCAGGTCAGTACATGGACATTAAGTAAACTAAATGCACAAGAGGAGCAGTCTTCAGTTAGAGGATTCAGTTAAGATATTGGGGATTACCACAATTAGTTTTGAATGAAGAGAGAAAAGCAAATTGAAGCAATTGTAATCGCAGGAAGAAAACAAATAAAATCCAATTCAAGATATAGATAAAGGGTATATGCGAGTAAAGTTCATTAGTGTAGGGCATACGAAGAGGTCTATCATGGCCAAAATTCATGTTGTTATCAGCCAAGAGTTTTTGACAGCAGCATTTATCTTTGGCACTTGAGTTGCGCTCACATGATATGGCCAAAAGTGAGAGCTGTGAGTGAGGAGTATACCCTAAGGTTCGGGTCTATCAGCACTCCCTGATCATAGATCATACTTGTCACTGTGTGTATGTGTGTGTGTGTGTGGGTGTGTTATCGCTGTGCTCGGCACGCGCCGCTATTGTTGATGCAATTGGGGCTTTATATAACTGTTATGGTTTGATAAGAGCCCATTTATCAGCCCATTGATATGTCTGGCCAATGAAAGTGTATGTTAATCATTCGTTGATCGTTGTTGTTCTTATTTTTGTTACTTGCAGGCCAGTGCACACAGCAATTTTAAGTCGAGTCCTGTGGCAAAAACAGGCGGCAGCACATCTGAGTCGGAGGATGCGGGCGGCGGTAGACGAGACTCGCCGCTCTCGATGACGCTTGGCCATCTGGGCGGTGGCAATGTGGGCGCGGCCAGTGCACTAAGCGGCCTCAGTCAGTCGCTAAGTATTAAACAGGAGCTAATGGATGCCCAGCAGCAACAGCAGCAGCAGCATCGCGAGCATCATGTGGCGCTGCCCCCGAGTACTTGCCGGTAAGTGAAGCCGTAATACCCCAAATTGAATCTGATCTCAACCAAAAAATGAAGATAGACACAATCGTAAAATCGATTAAAATACAATAGTTAATTGCGTAATGCGTTTAGTTTGCTAAGTTAATTGTTAAGGTTTTTTCTTTTGGACCGGTGCGATGGTTCCAATTACATCCAATTACATCAAATTACTCGTAATGTTGTTCTTTGAGTATTGTTTTTGTTGTATCTCATGTGCAGCAGCTGCGATTGTTCTTTTTAATCATTTTAACAACACATACACATATGTACTTTAAGCCAATTGCAAAATGCTTCAAGAGAAATGTAAATGACAAAGGAAACCGCTAAATAATACATATAAATGAAAGCTGCTAACGAATTAATGTTGTTGTTGTGTTTTGTAAAATTTAAGAAAAAAACGCGTAAAGCAAACGGGGAGCAGAACGAAGGATTGGTTGTTTGGTTTGGTTTGTTCATAGATTTCTCGGAATTCGAATATCTCGAAATGGAATATCGGCCAAGAAAAAGAAAAAATCTCAACAATTTGACTAAAACAGCGAAAAATCCTTCCTTCTACCAGTAGATTGTTTTGCCATTTTTTTCTTAAGTTCATTTCCCAATTTGTATTTGTTTTTCGTTTCCTTTTTTTTGTTGTTTTGTTTTGTTTTATTTTGATTTGCAATGCTCGGCGGTGGTCGCGTAGCCCAAATGTTGCAGCCCAAAAGAAACAACAGACACGTTTTCAGGCAACAAGTCGAGCTCGGGCGCAGCTTCAATGCATCAGCTGTTGTTGCAACAGGCGGTGGAGGCGCAACTGAAGAGTCTGCAGTTTCAATATCAGCAGGAAACGCTCGACAACACTGTGCAGCGTCTGCTCCAACAGCAGCGACACCAGCAGCAACAACAACAGCAGCAGCAGCAACAGCAGCAGCGCAGCTTTGAGCCAAAGCAGCTGCTGGGACCGCCGCCGCCAGCGGGCAACAATAGCAGCGGCAGCGGCAGCGGCAGCGGATCGAGGAAGAGCGGACGCTTTCGAGCCAACTGGCTATATCAGTTCGACTGGCTGCAGTACGACGAGTTGGCCAACACGATGTACTGCAAGCACTGCCGCAAATGGAGCACGGAACTGGCCGACATACGCACCTCGTTCGTCGAAGGCAATTCCAATTTTCGCCTGGAGATTGTCAACCATCACAACAAGTGCAAGTCGCACCGCCTCTGCTACGAGCGTGAGCTGCAGGAGCAGGGCAATCAGGCGTACTTGGCTGCCAGCGGTAGCAGCACCACTCACAGCACCACCACCACCAGCAGCACCACAGCCAGCACATCAAAGCGCCAGACGCCGCCTGAGATAATCACCATAAATGTGGGCGAGGAAAGCTCCTGATGAAGCTCATGAAACCTTAAGGATAAATACCCGCGAACGCACACAAACAGTTAACCGATCAATACACACCTAATACCTATAAACACACACGCACACACACGATGCACTTGCTCAGGATTAGTAATAGGCTTAGCGTTAGTAGCTTTTGTAATTAGTTTAAGCGGCTTGAAGCATTTTGCAATTCGCAATTGAGAAATAAAACTCTGAAACTTGAATGTCAAACTGAAATTACAATTGTCAACATCTCTTCCGCTCTTCCCCCCCTCTCTCTCTCTCTTTTCTCTCTCTTTCTCTCTCTCTTTCTTGCTGACTTTGCCTATCCCTCTCTGTCGCACATCATCGCATACGCAGAGCGCCGCCGCTCTGAAAATGCACCCCGAGGACATGTCAACGCTTCTCACCCAGCACGCGCTGCAGGCCGCGGACGCGCGGGAGGAGCACAACGACACCAAACAGTTACCACTCGATCAGACGGACAACATTGACGGTGAGTGCCTTCATTTATCCCATACAATGTGCTCTGCGTATTTTTTTTTGTTTTCTTGTTTTTTTTTTTTGTTTTTTTTTCTCTATAAATATCTCTCTCTGTGCTTTGAAGCTATTGCACTCGAAACTAAAAGATATCCATATGATATATCAAGAGATTAAATCCAAAACCAAATTCAATTAGCTTTTCTTTTCTGTACAAAAATATAAAAAACAACTTTTCTATTTTCTCCTTGTCTGAGTCCTAACGGATCGAAGAACAACAATCTTGTAGAAACAATAAAACCCAAAAAAGAAAAAAAAAATGTAAAATGTAAAATATCAAAAAACTGTAGTGAGTTTTTTTAGTATAATCTTCCGTATAACCCGTTTTTAACTATCCCCGCAATCTATCCTGTAGTAATACCTATGGCCACCTAGAGTGCCCGAACACCTTGATGCATTGAACATGAAGAGCTCTCAAGATTGTTTACTGATTTGATTATTTGAAAGCAGCAAAGTCAAGTGCAATGCATCAAAGTGATTCGGCAAATGTTAAATCCAAAATACTTATACCCTGCATGCATTTGATCGTACCCATATTACCCATGTGTATCCCGAAACACCCAATCCGCATACTCGTAAACTCGTAAACTCTTAAACCTGTAAACTCGTAAACTCGTAAAGCAGTTAATGGGCCTTTTAACCCGTCCGAAAGCCTCCCCTCATGCGTTGAAAGACACGTGCCAACTGTGTGTACTCCTCGTACATACAATATATTTTATTTTACATATTATTTACCAACCTATTGTTTATCATTATCTTTATACTTTATACTTTTAATGCTTTTGTAATTATATGTATTTATCTACCTATTTTCCGTATGTATCTTTTAATGGCGTTTTGAATGATTACTCTTAAGCGAAAGATAAATAATCAACATAGTTCTCGTATGAGATAAATGCCACTTGCTAGCGCAACAGATCAACACCTCTCCTACCAAATAGTTACATAAATATATATACATATATATATATATATACCCTCATATATATATACACATATATATATATATTTATTTATTTACATTCATATATATATATACATATATATATATATATATATATATATATATATATATATATATATATATATATTAATTACTTTGTTGTTTGTCGTATATTGCCATTATTATTTTGTATTATCTTTAAATATATATATATATATAGTATATATATATATATAGCTTAGGCAAATCTACATTAGCTCACTGTACTGTAATCGTGATCGTAAATATATAGTTACGGTTTAGATTGTATGTTGCCGCATGTTGCATGTTTATGACGCATACACACACACCGCCCTCACTATTACAATTACTTTTATGATTATTATTTAGCTATACACTTATTATTATTATTCATAATTGTTTCTATCATTAAATCGCATTCTCTATTTAAGTCTTAGGCTCAGTTCTTATCATCATTCCTATCATTATCATTATTATTATTATTATTATTATTATTATTATTGCTATTATTATTTTTTCTTATACAACACATAGTTAAACTTGTTTAGGAAATGCCTCCGCTGATAACCACGAATTTGTCAAGTTCAACAGAATTGGCTCGTAATAACATTTTGATGAAAATTAAAACGCACACACACGCATACACACACACACACACACACATACAGCCATATAGACATTCTGAAAATTTGAATCTTAAGATTCCTTCTACACATCAGCCTAAAATAATCGCTCGTCAACTATATATAACTCCATTTTCCTCAGACATTATTTTTTAATATTTATATTTATTTTGTTTTTGAAGCCGTTCAATTGCGTTGAGTGTTTTCATTTAAGAATTTGTTTTCGAAAAAGCGCCTTTTCCATTAATTATTCATAACTCTGGCAAACTTAATGAAAAACCCTCAAATTTTTCAACTCTATTTTCGTCTTTAATGTTGCAACTTATTGTCTAAGAATATTGAATACGTTTCGTACCAAAACCAAATTCAATAACTTTGCGTAATTCAAAAAATTACTTAAACAACAACAACTACAACAACAAAAAAATAATATATATTTTCGGTATGAAAAACAAAAAGTCAACCAAAAACCAAAAACTAAAAACCAAAAAACGCCACAGCTTCAAAATTCATTCAGTTTCTACATAAATATATATATATATAATTTTTCTGTTGAATATTTACACTAACCTCTTGCTGCATATATCATTTAATGTGAGCTCAATTTATTTGCCACACACTGTTTAACGAGATGTAAATGATTGTCTGTTTTTTAATTGGTTTGTCAATCTACTAAATGTTTTTCGAATATATTTTCGCCTCTTTATACATATATATCTCTGTGTATGTGTCTCTCTGTATGTGTGTGTGTGTGTGTGTGTGTCTGTGTGTGTTTGCTTTTTCATCTGTGTGTACGTGTGTGTGTGTGAGATAATAGTCTTACGGTCTTACCAACTCTAAGCATAAACGCCGTGCACACCGCCAACGGCCAAGTCAAGGAACATTGCCGTGCACATTGGCTCGACATTGCGCAATAACGAAACGAAAACAAATCCAACCAAAAAAAAAAAAAAACAAAAAGAAAACTTAACAAATCATCGCACCAAACTATTTGAAAGCTACCCACCTCTCACTTAGGTCAAGAAAAGAACTGGAATTTGATAAAAAAAAAAAACATATAAAACTACATAAAAAAAAACAAACAATTTTGTAACATAAAATACACCAAAAAAATATATATATATATTGCTGAAAATTTGTTGCAACATTGAAGTACCAAAATGAAAAACCAATTGAAGTATATGAATTATATGATAAACTAAAGAAAAAAGAAAAAGAAAAACCAAACGAAAAAGAAAAGGAATTTGTATTATATAATGTAAATGTTCACAAATGACACAAACATATGTATGAGTTAACATTTTGATTTGTTTACACTGTTGTTTTCCTTAAATGCCATTATGCAATATACCACATACATAATTTATAGCTGAATTGTTTTATAGAGCCTCTAATGTCCCTATTGAAACCTATTGAACCTATGAAACCTGCAAAGCCAAACCAAATGAAACCCTAGTTTAAGGCCAACAATTTTTATTTGTGTTAATTAATAATTTACCATTAGATGATCACAAAATGTGCCAATTACATGCATACATTAAGATGCTATAAACACACGTTTCCATTAATTATAATTTACATTTGTTTCTGTTTGATCAACAAAGATATGTATTTGATATGATTTGAAAAGCCTTAGAACACCCACACAAACAAAAGATCCAGCTAGCCAGCCAGCTTTATTCCTAGTTCCACTGTCAATGCATTTCATTTAATATGATATTTTCTGTTATGTTCTACCTTAGAAATGATAGATTTACTATACAGCAACAAAAAAAAAATAAAAAACAAATACACATACTAAATAAATGAAATGAAATCATTATGATATTTTGCAAAAGTTTCCATAACTAAGAAATGATTCTTGTAGCTGTCTGTTGTTCCATTTGTTTGCATACCTAAACCACATACAAGTGTGTGTGTGTATATACCTTATAATACTACCTGCTATACAGACCATACACACACCCTATACAATATACAATATGCGATTGCCAAGTTGCCAAGTTCCGCACACCTTTAAGTTCATTACAAAACCAATTGGCCAGAGCCCACTGTGCGCATGGAATGTAAACGAGAGCGCGCATCCCACGGCCTGGCATTGCATTCCATGGTCGCATGGTCGCATGGCCCGATGCCACATGCCACTTGCCACATGCCACACATGATGCACTCGGCAACCCCCCCAAAAGCAATCACCAATAGGCAGCTGCCTCAAACTATCGCCATTCCCCCACAGTGATAACGCATAATACGAAAAAGCAAATGTTTGCAGGTCGCGTTAAATGTTTTAACAGTGCCAGCAAGCACGAGGCAGATACCGATACCGATCCCGATCCTCACGACGTTGCTGATGGCGCCGTCACACTGAACGTTAACGATGTGGATGATCACGATATGGACGAGGAGGACGAGAGCGAGGTGGCGGCGACGGCAGCGGCGGCACTTGCCTATCATGCCACTCCCAAGTACAGGCGCGCCATCATCTATGCGCCACACGATGAGGACATGCCCCAATCGGAGATTTACATGGACAGCAGCTACAATTGCGAGTACAAGTGCAAGGAGCGCAATATGCGGGCCATACGCTGCAGCCGCCTGCAGCACCATCAGCTGCATCCCCATCCGAGCCTGCACCATCACCATCCGCATTCGCATCCGCATCAAGTGGCAACTGCGCCGCAAACGGCACTGAACTTGGGGCGGCACAGTAGCGCCATTGTGGCTGCCACCGCTGCCGAGACGCTGTGTATTGCCGAGGCCGCATACTCACCGACCCACACACCCGCACCCACTTCCGCCAGCAACTATCGGGATCAGCAGCCGCTGAGCTACTCAATGCAACAGTCGCCGAATGGTTCCTCCACGCAGCAGCAACAACTGCAGCAGCAACATCAACACCAACAACATCAACAACAGCAGCAGCAGCAACAACAGCTGGAGCTGTCGCATAGCTATACCCACCACGCCCATCATCCCTCGCCCCACTATCCAACCGCCGCCGCGCCGCCGCTCTCGCCCCAGCCAAGCTCGTCGAGCGCATCGGGCAGCAGCACCTCGGCAGCAGCAGCTGCTGCTGCGGCTGCGGCAGCGGCCAATCGCCGGGATCATAACATCGACTATTCGACACTGTTTGTGCAACTGTCGGGCACATTGCCGACCCTCTACCGTTGCGTCAGCTGCAACAAGATCGTGTCGAATCGCTGGCACCACGCCAACATCCATCGACCGCAGAGCCATGAGTGCCCCGTGTGCGGGCAGAAGTTCACACGGCGCGACAACATGAAGGCCCATTGCAAGATCAAGCATGCGGACATTAAGGATCGCTTCTTCAGCCATTATGTACATATGTGATCACTTCTCTAGATAGTTAGCCTAGCCGATCCATCGCAATGCGGCGTATGGATCAAAGTTATCACGAATACACGAAATACACGAATATTTGAGTCTGCACCCAGTTATACGTATTACCTACTTAACATAGATCCCTAAGAGTTTCCAAGAGTTTCTTCAGTGCTCACCGCAAATAACTTAATGACAGGAAAAGAAAAGTTAAACAAATCAAAAGGTTTTCAAACTAAAATCTAATCACACAATTATATACAACTCTAAATACGTAATTTAATATATTGAAACGATGATGATGATGGGGTATTCGTGCAGATTTTAGCTAATTCAATATATGTATTGTACTCTTGTAGTTGATTTAAAAGACTTTTATTACTGTTACTTATTACCTTTAGATGCTTTTTACAAACAATCAATCAATTATGGTACTTGAATCTAATCGATTATTAGCCGCAATTACCGCATACCGAGACCAGTACTTAAGAGAGAACATTGAAAAGTATTACATTAGAATTCCACAACTTGTGTTTCCAGTTGAATTATTTATCATTATTATCATATATTTTTTTCTTTGTTATTTCGTTTGTGTGTCAAACAAATGTTGTTATTAGATTCAGGTTGTCAACACTTAACATGTGCTGTAGTGAGTTTTAACTAATATTTTGTGTGCCATATTATGTACTTAAATAAACATAAACAATATTGAGAAATGCAACTTTCGCGTCCAGAAAACGAAGAGAAATGAAATTAATAATCAATAATTATATTATAATTATAAAATTCAACGAGTGAGGCAAGAAACAACGAGACTAATGAGTAGTTCAACTTTGGCAAGCAATAGATAAAAAGAAAGCAAAAGAAATGCAGATCATTGCGATCATTTCCCACACAAGGTATACAAAACAAAACAAAACTTAAGAACAATACAATTTTCAATAGTTTTATCCATAGCGTTTGTGTCATTTGTATCCATGTTTAACAATAGCGAAAATCCGAAATTTGTTATAAATATTCCTATAATGCGTCTAATTTCAATTGCATCTGTGAAGTGCCAGTTGAAATGGGCCCCCTCGTGTACTTCCAAAGATAACAAGAAATGATTTGATCTTGCAGACAGATGCACTGAAATTATATGCTCTATTCATGAATGTACTCGTATCTTTAGCAAAACACCCACCGAAGTATTCAATTAGTTGCATATTGAATTAATTGAATTCGTAACTATTTTTCAAGTGGTTTGCTAAAGAAGCCATATATTATAATAATACTCAGCTAAATAATGATTCATTAAACAGATCAATTGCAAATTATTGCATTGTATTTACAGTTAGCCGTAGTTGAAAGCAACTCAAATCAAATTATGCAACTCCAACTCTATAAAAATATAAACAAAAGAAACCAAAAAAAAAAGAAGAAAAGAAGAAAAAACTAAAAAAAAAGCAATAAATAAAAACATTACTTAACATCTTAAACTTTACTTAATAAATCTCTTTCAAATCAAATTCCAGTTCTTTTCATTAAATCTATATAAAAAAAAAATCAAAAACAAATAAAAGTTATCACAACTATTGCCCCTAGGTACTGAACTAACAACAAGATCAACCAACTTAACCCAAATTAAACGAATAAAAACTAAATCAATTTCAAGTACAAACTAAATTTAAAATATATATATATATAAATATAAAAATATAAATAAAAACAACAAGCGCACTTTCTACTTACGGTAAGTTTCATTTTCTAAGCTCTTCTTAAGCAATTACCTCAAGTTACAAGTAATCAGTATGATTTTTAGCTATGTTTCGTTAGTTATTCACATATATATATATATATTTCTATTGCATAAATGTCTAAGTTACGTATTGATTTCTTTACTTTTAAATGCTATGCAAAGAAAATTTAAAATTTTTATAAATTTAATGGAAAAAACAGGAATTGGCCAAAACGATTGAAAATGTTTATACTTTACTTATGTTTTTTGAAACACTTGCTCTTATTCATTCACTTTCTATCTCTACGTCTCTCTCTCTCTCTCTCTCTCTCTCTCTCTGTCTCTCTTTGTCTCTCTCTCTGTCTGTTTCTCTCTGTCACTGTCTTTCTCGCTCTGTTTATTGAAAGGCTCTTGTTATTTGATTTTGTTCATTACTTGTATGCAGCTGGCAGGAGGGGTGTTGAAAATATGTTCGATATCGATGTGCTAATCATACAAAATACAAAATACAAAAACAAAATACAAAATACAAAACACAAAATAGTTGGCCCACTGTTTGGCTCTGCTCTCACCCACTATCTCTCCTTCTGATTGTTTCTGTACTTCTTGTTTCTTTAATATATATAAATATATATATATATATATAATTATTATAATTTTTTTATCAGTATTAATTATGAAATTAAAAACAAAATACTCGTCATTATATCGAATATAACCCGTGAATTCTGGCCCCGAATTCTGGCCCTCTCTGTTTCCCCCCCTGTACATTCATACATCTAGCATCCCCAGCAAACATACGTGTCCTACATAAAGTACCAACATCTTGAAACTAATGCGGTTTCGGTTTTACAACAAACATAAAACAAACCCAAATAGAACAAGTATAACTAATTTAACAGTCAGTACAACCACAAACACAACCACAACCAACACAATCAACACAAACTCATCATTGATTAAACCATACAACAAATTATAAATATTTAGTTTTTCCACATATATACTTATACTTATACTTTTATTTATACTTATACTATATGAAACGAAAAAGAATACAAATAATAAACAAATCGGCATATCAACAAAAACAAAAAACCCCCCAAAAAAAAAAAAAAAAGAAAAGATCGCTCATTGCATTTACTTATAATCGTCTACATTGTCGTACATAATTTGGTTTGGGAACTTCAAAGTATCAGCACCTGAAATGCCTTCATTACGTCTAGTTGAACGAGTTTCGTCTTCAAAACATTATTTATTGTAAATAATATTATTAAAGTATTTGTTAAGCAAATCTCATTTGCCAATGCCCAAGCGTTGGCCTCACTTTTAATACGTTTTCTTAATACTTAATACATTTAAATCCCCCTTCTCGTGTTGTCAAATTGTTCCAAATTTAATTACTAATTAATTTCTTTTGTAATCCATTTTCTTTGTTGTTTTTTTTTTTGGGTGTAACAAAATTTTGCGTGAAATTTCATATTGAAATTAAATGATAAAAAAAAAAAATATAGAAACATTTCTTACTGATTTAATTTTAATCAAGTTTCCTCACCACCTCTCATGGTTCCCCCAAGCAACACACACTTAAGTTTCCAGTACATACTATACTCACTATCTACTAAAACCCAATCAAGACGCAACCCGTCGTCGTATCATATGGAATTCAATTACATGAAATTACAACACGTTTACGTTTAGTACAAATTAACGTAATTTCACAATTTCTATTGGCAATGCTAAATGAAGGGCGACAATTGCAATCTAGAAAAATGCTACAACCAAAATGCATTCAATTATACAGCTTAAGAATAATTATAAAATGATTTTTCTGTTTCTGTGAATCACCAACAACAACATTGTTTTTCTCTTCTTTTTTCTTTACGCGTTTGAACGAACAAACCAAACCAAACCAAAACCAAAACCAAAACCGAACTCAACTCAAAATCAAAATGAAAATCAAAATGAAAATGAAAATGAATACAAAAATCTTAATAATGCAATTGCAAATGCAAATACATTTAAATACAAATTAATCAATAATCGAATTAAAAACAAAATGCAAAAATACAAAAATACGATTATGCAATCAAGGCTCGAAGGCCTGGCACATGCGGCTCACCTTTGAGCGCCTCTCCGGTGGCTGCAACCTGCATCGCTGCAAGCTGTGCGGCAAGGTCGTGACGCACATACGCAACCACTATCATGTCCACTTCCCCGGCCGCTTCGAGTGCCCCCTCTGCCGAGCCACGTACACACGCAGCGACAACCTGCGCACCCACTGCAAGTTCAAGCACCCAATGTACAACCCGGACACTCGCAAGTTCGACAACCTTATGTCCGCGTCAGCGACATCGGTGGGTGCGGCCACGCCCACCGCTACGCAGCTAGCGGCCGCTTCACAGGCGGCGATGGCAGCGGCAGCTGCTGCCGCATTTACGGCTGCGCAGCAACAGCAGCAGCAGCAACAACAGCAGCAGCATCAGCAGCAGCAACAGACACAGCAGCAGCAGCAAACGCAGCAACAGCAATTGCAGCAACATGCGCACGCGCTGGCGCAGCAGCATATGCTGCATCAACAGTTGCAGCCACAGCATCACCAGCAGCAGCAGCACAATGCAACAAGCGAATGATACAGCCAGTACTTGTCCTGGAATTACAGTGCATGGAGCCTGGACGAGTCGTCCATTAAACAAGCGCCGCATTTTGCCACCAGCTACCAACAGCAGCAGCAGCAACAGCAGCAGCAGCAACAACATCAGCATCATCAGCATCATCATCATCATCGAAATCAGCGCCACCAACACCAACAGCAGCAGCAGCATCAGCAGCATCTGCAAGAACAGCAGCAGCAACAACATGTTAGGGTCAATCCCTTCAATTTCTATGCACGCAACTATTACCAACAAAACTATGAGGCCCAACACCAAACAACACTAAACAACGGCAACATGAGATTGCTACAACAGCAACAGCAGGAACGCCGGCAGCCACCGACGCAAACAATTGTCATTGATGAGAGCGACAATGAGGCTGAGGAGGAGACACGCGGAGTGGATAACTGCATGCAGCAGAGCTTCAATCACTATATGGCACAGCTGAAGCAGCTGACATCCTGCGTGGGTGCAAGCAGCGATCATGTTGTCCTCGAAACCATGTGCAATAGCAACAGCAATAGCAACAACCATACAACAAATGCCAATCAAATGGAAGCTACTACTACTACTACTTCTACTACTTCTACTACTACTACTACTTCTACTACTACTACTATTTCAAGCACAATTACTAATAGTAATGCTAATGCTAATAATAATAATAACAGTAATAATTATAACAGTTACGCTAACAATCCTAGAAGCTTCAACAGGCAGCTGCCACCGTGAACAGTGGCAACAAATCAGCAACAGCAACAACAACAACAGCAACAAAAACAACAACAGCAAGAAACGCAACAAGGCAACCGATTGATACTCAGACTAAGCATACATACTATATATAATGAACTAACTGAATGAAATCTATAATGTTGACCATGCATTGCAAAATATTATGGTAAGCCAAATTTATTTGTCAATTATGTAGGGGAATGAGAACAGAACTAAGATTGGAATGGAAATGAATTAAGCATTCATTATGTAAACGGAATCAAAAGCTGACCTCTGTACGATTCATGGTTTCAACTGGATTCATATGTTGCAATTTCGTATTTACATAAAAGTACACTTAACAAATATACAAAAAAATCAACAAAAAAAAAATAGAAGAAAATATATAAATAATTAAGAATTATAATAATTTTAACAAATAATGATATTGTAGTAGGCAAGCAACGCGGGTTTCCAAGGCAGCCAACAGAGAGGACTTATGGAGATTGAAGGCAACAAATTATAATGGAACATTTCGCAAAACTAAATACTAAACTACACAAAAATATACAACTAAATAATTTGAATCGAATTGTTAAATATTCAAATACTTTGCTGCTGGTGCCAACTGTGTGGCGCGAGTATTGGGCCAATGAAATTGGCAACACACACGACAAACCAATGCACCCACTCAATACATAGATACACACTAATCTAACTGTAATTTTACATATATGAATGAAATATTTCAATGAACTCTATCGAGAAACAAGTCACAAGTCACTTGTAAGACATTTAACATTTCAAATAAGGAGATTTTCAGTGCAGCTAATGTTTGAATTTTCTTTGCTAAATGTAGTAGTACTCATGTTAACTGTATACCTTGAACATAACACCCATTGTAAAATAGTATAATAATGAGCAAAATATCTCTAAATATATATATAACTTAACTTACTTTTAGACCAGTTGCTTACATAATATGATATAACATAACATAAATTGCAGAATATTTATTATGTACAAGATTTGTGCGTTTTAATGTTAAACTTGGAAGAAGACATGCATACGATGCCCTATTATTAATTGATTATTTAATTAATTAAATTATACAAACAAACATTTATAAACATACAAGAGCAACAACAAATATGAAATGTTAATTTATTTATAACATACACGTGTGTATCTGAGTGAGTGTGAATGCTGATTATCTTAACCCCCTTAAACCCCCGCCGCCAACAGCGAGCACCTGTATTATAGTAGCACCCCCTACCGCTCCCGTTCCCGCTCCCACTCCCAATAACCAAATCAAGTTTTGTACACTGTAAATGCATGTGAGTGTCGGGAAAGGGCTTGAGAGAGAGTGTTTTGTTATGCAGCCTACACACATACATACATACATACATACATACATACATTACGTACATACTTACATACATTACGTACATCTTTAATTTAGTTAAATTAATATTATGATTAACATTAATTTCGCAGCGTGTATATACTATACTTACTTCTACTATATTTAATTTTACAAATGTTCTTCAATAAGTAGTAGTTCTGTAAATCTTATTTGTTGTTGTACATTTATTTAATTTGTTGCCACTTTGTTTTTGAAGTTGAAGTTGAACCCAACCTGGTGCGCACATCAATTGCCTAAAACAAATAGAAAAAAAAACGAAACAAATACAAAACGAAACAAAAAAAAAAAAAAAAAGTTCAAGAGTTAATAATACATATTAATACTATTTATTTGTTCTAATTTTTAATGTATAACATGAAATGTTTAGTAATTAATGCAACATCAGATACTGCCCTGACTTAATGTTTGTTTAATATTTTATATTTTAACTCTGCTTTTTGTTAAACAACATGAAATTTATCTATATATGATGTGATAACTATAGTTAAACTAAACTACACACATTACAAAATGAAATTATGTTAATTATTAAAAACACAAAACAAAAACAAAACAATTGAGCGAAATGATAGGAATATTGACGATATCTAATTTGTGGTATGCAAAATGGTGCTAAATCCAAATATACTTTAAATGCAAATGATCTCCCCCCCCCCCCTCCAAAAAAAAGGGGAGTTGTCCCCCAGCCCTGACAGAGACCCTGAACAGTAGACAGCTTTTGAACTTATGTATGTGCAATATGACTAGTTTTTGTTTAAGTGAATGTGAAAGTGAAAGTGAAAGAAAGTTGAACCTGGAAATTGGGGAGTGCAAGTTGAACAGGAAGTGGGAAGAAGGATGTACGGTATTTCGATAGCAAACCATTTGAATTACAATTAATTAATACTATAGAAACATTTTAAACGAATGTTAGCATATCAATATAACTATGAATATGGACATATGTTGTATGTATCTGATATATAGTGAATTTCCCACAAACACATATGTATATGATCTATATATCTATGTACTATATATATATATATGTACTCACATTACATAAGAGTACTCGTATTGTGCAGTTAGTTAATGATAACAATAACTTTTCGCTACATTTCTGTGTCTATTTCAAATACTTAAATGTCATACCTTACCACACACACACACACACACGCGCACACTCGCCACTCAATCAATCCTCCCTTTGACCCTTGAGACCCTCCAATTGAATATTTATTAACTTGCTTACAAACCCCAAGAAGACTTTAAAAATTACAACAACACCAACAACTAATTCTTTAATTTTTTTAAAAAATAAACTTATTTAACATCCGAGCAATTTTAGCGCATTTGTTGCAGTTCGATGTGAAAAGTTATAAACTTTTAACTAGTTTCAATGTAATCTTAGCTATTAAGTATTAATATAACTTGTATTAATAAAACGCAATACAAATAATTTTAGTTTTATTTATAAACAACAACAACAACAACTGCAGAAAAAGTAAACAAATCGCATAAATATGAGTTAAATTAAAGCTAAGCTAATTGCAGCATTTGTTAAAATTCTTTATATATGATTACATATATAGTTTAAAACATTTTTAATAAACATTCTACCCATAATGCCAGCGTTATATTAATTTCCAAACAACAGCAAAACGAATAATCATAATAATAATATTAATAAATATTATAATAATAAAAACTTAACTAAAAATACAAAAAAAAATACAAAAAAAAAAAACAAAAACTAAAGAACAGGCAAATCAATCGACACACAACAATTGAAAAGTTACAAAATTTAAAATTACAAATTTTAAATGCTAATAAATTGAATTTTATGGAACCAAACACAAAATGGTGATCACTTTTTCTTTCTTCCTGAGTTGTACGCTTTGAATTGTGCTTCCAAAGACTTAGGGGGTGCCCAAACTTAGGCAGCAATCTAAGAAATATATTCGTAATATATATCAATACACACACACACACCATTGCATACACACACACATACGTATACACATAGACATACATATATATTTGCATACTCACACAACATACACATGCGTTGCATTGTGTGTACAATTTTCAAACCTCGGCCCAATTTCCTGTTTTTACCTTTAACTTTTATAATTATTTATTTAATTTATATTATATATACAGATATACAGACATATATATGTATATATATAAAGACATATATATATACTTATATTTTATGTATGTTTATTATAAATCTATCTTCCATTTTAGGTATCATTTCGAGCTTAGTTTAGTTAAACTGAAATCACGAAATAATCAAATGATTCTTCGCACAAATGAGTTACACCCGAAAAATCAAATAATATATTAATTAATGCCTCACACACACACACACACACATACACACGCAACTATTACTTGTATTGTCATCAGATCAATTGTGCTCACATTTGTGCTCCAAACTTAATTAAACTATATCAACTATTTACACCTCAATGTACTCTATTACCTTAATCATAATTTGATGCAGCTGATTTGTGACTAATTTCACTTATATATAAAAAACCTGAAATCAAATTGAACATGAATATTTCAGCGAAACGTGAGCCAACCCAACGGAGGCATTTGATAGAGTATAAAGATACTTAAATAATTCTTACCACTTATTACATATATTAAGCAAGAGAGAGAGCTGCAATTTATAAATTATTATTATGTTTACACCTTACAAAATTTGCACGCTTGAATGTGAAGGGAAAACAAATGGAAAATTTACATAAATTTACATAAATAAGAGTGAAACATAGTTCCCCATGTTCATCAGTTAACAATGATTTGTATGTTTAGTTATTTACTTAGTTACCTACATAATTATTATTAGTTAGTTTCTTTTACATACTTAATTGCTCATAGTCTTATATGATCTATGTGAATCTGTTTGTATTTAATTCGCATAATTTGTTTATTAAGTTGCTTGATCGTAGTTAGCCGACATTCTTATTCATACATACTACATAAATATGTATACATATGCATATACATATATATACATATGTATATATATATATCTATATATTGTTTTTGTTATCTTTTGTTGTTTCCATTTTAATTAGTATCTATACTTAGTCTTTAGTTTGTTACGCCACTTTAGTTTGATTACTTTACCTTTGACAGTATGATTTGCTCAACAAACGATCTGCTCTATATATATAATTTTTTTGTTACCTTACGTCTATCACTCTCTACCTCTACCTCTACCTCTTTCTGTCTATCTCTATCTCTGTCTCCGACTCCCTTTCTCTCTCTCTCTCTCTCTCACTCTCACATTCTCTTTCTATCTCCTTATCATACCAAAATACCAAATTCAAAACAAAAACAACAATAAGAACTATTTCTCTGGGCTGATTTTCGTCCCGCTCGACGGGCTGTTGTGTGTCTGTTCTTCTCTTTCTCGTTCTCGACACAGGCGCCTCTGTTCGTCACCATCTCTCGACACCGCTCTCGACCTCATCGTCGGCTTCGCCACCCCCGCCGCCCTTTGGCATGCACCTATCGGCGGCCCTGAAGAGCGAATACCATCCGCTGCACTACATACGAGCCGCGGGCAATGGCCACAACAGTGCTGGCGGCACGCCCCCCGCCCATGGCTATAATCAGGCGCAAGCGGCCGCCTTGGGCGGCTCCAGCACACCGACGAGCACCGGCCACAATTCACATCACACCATGTCCTACCACAATATGTTCACGCCGTCCCGCGATCCTGGCACAATGTGGCGCTGCCGCTCCTGCGGCAAGGAGGTAACCAACCGCTGGCACCACTTTCACTCGCATACCGCCCAGCGCTCCATGTGCCCCTATTGTCCGGCCACCTACAGTCGGATCGACACACTGCGCTCGCACCTGCGCGTCAAGCATCCGGATCGCCTGCTTAAGCTGAACTCTTCCATATAAGGACAAGTCGCAACAACAGCAGCAATATCAGCAGCAGCAGCAGCAACAGTAACAACAACAACAACAACAAAATCCCAACAGAAGCAACTACAACATGTGAAGGACATATTAGAAAGAAACTAAAATGAAAGAAAATGATTTGAAACTGGCAAAGATTTATTAAGCGTTTAGCTCGCGGCTTTTCCTACTAACGTGTAAGTTATTCGTCTCGGAGTCCTATGTACATCCATCGATATCTAATATCTAAATAGTTTAACAGATCCTTAATGTAATTCTTTGCATTTACTCGCCTCCAAAGTCGCTTGTACATGTTTCGCTTAGTTCTCATGGGCAGTTAGAGTGGACGATTTAATGCCTCAAGCAATAACCCAAAATATATAGAACCGAAGATGCTAAAAACAATTTACACTATAATACAGCAGGCATACATATTTACAAGTACATATATATACACACACATATATATATATATATAAATATATATAAACTACGTATATACTTAGTACATACCATACAAATGGCTAGTTGTAACTTTTTTCCTAACAATGTAACGAGTAAAAGTAACGAGTGAAAACTATTTGAGCGAGTGTACATTAGCATGGCACAGAAATTCAATGAAAATGAAAGGAGAACTAACTAAAAACAAGTATAGGGTGCTATGTTCATTTGAAAATGGTTTCGGTTGATTGAAATGGAGCCCACGTAATGTTCGGATGGGTTTCTAACTATAAAGTATGACAAGCGAAATTAGAATTGATATAAAACCTTACTAATGCTACTACAAGAACAACTTTAAAAGGTTTCTGCGTGTTGTTTCCTAAGCTAATACAAAAGTTACACTTATGCTTACAATTAATAATCATAATTATTATAATATATGATGAATACTATATACATAAATGTAAAGCGTTCGGTTTCATCTTAAACAGAACGCTAGGTCTAACGGCACGGACCTTTCTAGAACTGGCCCGGAAGTCAAAGTCACCTAATCGTACTACTCATATACAATGTCACATTAGTATTTAGTTTTGCATATACATATACACATGTATATACATATACATATACATATATATATATATATATATATATATATATATATATATATATATATATATATATATATATAAATAATTTGATTAATTTTACTATACGTTATTATAATTTTTGCAAAGAGTAGAAACATTACTCAAAGTACTACGAAGAAATTTTGATATACCTCAGATGCATTTCAGTTATATTGTTGATGGATTGCTTAATTTTAATGAATTGTCTTTATAAACAAATACAAGTACATAGAAACTATTTTAATTTAAAAGCAACATACACACACAAACACACACACACACACACACACACATACATGCGTAGGCAAATGGCAAATGATTTGCAATGTTTGTTTGTTTATTTGTTTGTTTGTTTCTTAGACTCTTAGTTTGCGTGTAAATGTGTTTTGAATTTTTTGTACGATTTAACTTCTTGATAAGTTGTAAGACTTTAGACTAAATGCGAACCACTTGAACCACCTCACATTTTTGTTAAACATTACAAATAAGCTTGCTTATATATTTATACAAATAAAACACACACAAACACAAAACAAAATCTAATATAATAATAAATAAAAAATAAAATATTTTTTGTGTAAAACATTGAAAAAAAAAAAATATAAAAAAATTCATATCAGACGTTGCTAAGTAAAATAAATGTGTAACCAATACAACTTTTATTCTAAAATTAATTTGAAAATTTCAAACTATTATGCACTTACCTTATGGAAGTAACTAATATTAAACTTACGCTTTCATTTGAATACTTTTTTATAAAGAAAAATGTCCTTGGGTTAAGTAATTAATTTTAAACATTTTGTGATAGGCAAAATTTATGGTTTGGCACTTATTCAAATTAATAACGCAAAAATAATTACAAATTAAATGAAACCCTAAGCAAAAACAAAGCAAACAAAAAAAAATCAATGTGATATTTTCGGCACAAAACTTGAAAACAACAAATATAATTAAGGAAAGGCAACTTCGAAATATTGTTACACTTGCATATTTTAAATATATTTGATTTAATTGATTTATGTTGTTCGCCTTTTAATTATCTTTCTTGTTAACTAAGTAATTATCAAAATTGTTATATTTCGGTCCAAAGCACAAAATGTATAAAATAATTTCTTAGTTATTAATTTACTGCTATTACATCTATTTAGTTTTGTGCACTGTTTTAAGTTATGTATGTGTATATATATATTTTAAAAAGATATATACAACTATTTGATTATAATTTTATTTAGTTTTATAACTATTCAGCTTAAATTCACATAAAAACAGCAAAATTGGAGCAACATCTACAGCAACAGCAAACAGCACAAAATTGTAAGGCAAATTAAACCACAACACACAGATTTATGTACCAAAAATGTAATAAATATGAAATTATATTAAAACTTTTTATTAAAAACAAAGCCAATTACTATAGTTATACTACAAATGTTGAGTTGAAACACACAAAACCAAAGTATTTTTTTTTCTTTAATTTTTATTTCACTTTTGTTTGAAATAACTGGATCCTGATATATATATAATGCATTAAGTCTGCAGTCATTGGTTAAACCACACAAAATATGCTTTAGATAAGGGTTAATGGCCTTAATATCAATAATACGGAGAAAGCGTTCATTTATAAATCTTGCACCACGCATAACATAAATTAAATGTAATAATTTGTTCACTCTGCACACGATAATTTAATAATAATAACAGTAATAATAATAATGCTCAAATAGCAACATACATATGCACGTATGGGTGCCCTTTCACTAATACATAAAATCATAACACAAATACAAATGGCAAATATTATAAACTCAATAATTTTTGGTCGTCTACAAGTTACTATAATTCGATCCATATATACATACATACGAATACATAATATGCTTACGAGTATATTCATATATATTGCAAATTTATTCAAATCCAATCAAATATATAAATCGCTAGCAGCATTTTAATGTCAAACAAAATAAAACCAAATAAAATTTATGATTATTATTAATTAAAATGTTTCATGAATAATGCTAGGTTTTGGTACTTATTACCCATTCACAGTCGGAAGCACAATTCAATTCGTTAGGATCGGGGAACACTTCGGGAAGCTTTTTTATTTTCAGCCTTTTTTCCTGTATACACTCAATATTTGATATAATTATGTAAGTATGTATATAACATAGTAAGTACAAATCCTTAGAGCCGAATAGGCACCTAGGTTATAAAATATATAATAAAAACGCTTCGATCTCAGCAACTATAAGAGCTAGAGACAGATGAAGGCTCCTGCTACACATCTTCCCCACAAATTGCCGTAAAAAAAGGAATTATGGGTACATTTCTTAAGGTAGGCACTTTTAAGAATGCAAGGCTCACTTTTGTCCCCTTTTTTCTCTTTTTATTCAAAAAATGGCTGGTTTTTCGAAATAACGGCGAAAAATAGTATAAAAGCGCGCGTACAATATCAATGTGTGACCGTTTTCCTTTTAAAATTGTCGAATATACCAGCACGGTAGTTTTCTGTATGTACTAACCAAAGTTGGTGCAACTGCTTTATATGTTAGTATTTTTAAGCCTTTTTGTGAGATGCTTGACGGTCACACCGAGGCCAAAGTGACCAGTTTTGGTATCTTCAAGAGTAGTTGTGTGCCCGTGTTGGAAATAAGCGAAAATGGCAATGTAAAGATACGAAATTAAAAATACAGACGAAGAGATAAAAGAAAACGGGATAGAAGCAAAAGACGCGGGAATATTTTTATAACTAAACAAATTATAGCAACAAATTAAAGCAAAAAACGGCGTAAGTACACGGAGAACAACAATTTGTTCCACAATTGCAAAATTCGCGCGGTGCGCTGAAAATTTTGCATTAATTTGTGAAATATGTGAGTGTGTATATGTGTGTGACTGAAGTAGTGTGTGTATGTGTGTGTGTATTGAAAAAATCCATCTCTTCACTACGCATTTCACCCCTCAAAGCTGGTGTTTTATGCTGCTGCTGCGCTTGGCACTGGCCCTGCGTTACACATCTTCAGGGTCATTGGGAGTTAAAATGCATCAGTGGAGCGAGTGTCGACAGCGGCGATTTCGTTGTTGCAATCGCCAATGCACCCCCACCAACATTCCCTCAACTTGCTGCTGTGCACCCCTAATGACGCCCACGTAATATGCAACTCTCGCCTACCGCAACCCACCTCCACTGACCCGTTTTTGCGCATTCATTGATCTTCTGCCTCTTGTGTATCTGTTGTCTGTCGACCGCTAAGGCGCGCGTACAGGTTTAACCGGCTAAGCAGAATGTTAACGACCCTTAAAAGCGACAAGGGAGGTGTTATGCAAACAGAAATGCACGCGATACGAAAGTGAAATTAAATAGGCCCCCGCAATTGTGCGTGTGCTAAAATGCAATTCTTCTGTGCAACGGGAGAAGGTCCGTTTTGGGTCAGTACACACTGTGGCGCTGTTTTTTTTTTCAATCTTTTTTTGTGCTCTCTTTCGCGTTTTTTTATTCTTTGTTTATATTTACATAGACTTTGTTTTGCTACAATGTTGTTATTGTTACTGCCGCTGCCGCCACCGCTGCTTCACATCGTATATATAAATAATTTGTGATTTAGTGATTTTTCAATATACTTCTATGTACATAGGTACTCTGATCCATTAATCAAAGTATTAGAAATGCGTCCAAGGCAGAAAATAATTGAGTCCACACTCACACCCACTCAGAATACGATAAACATAAACATTCATTATTTCTTTATTTAAATTTTTAGTTACGCTTTTGATTCCATAGTTCATAAATCGTACATTTCAAATGCTATGTGATCCGAAAATATAATGTAAACCCTTGTAGCGATGATGCTCGTCCATCCACATATGTATGTTTCCCCTCATAGTGTTGTTGTTATACTTATTTGTTGAAACGTCGCTGCCCAAGAGAAATAGTTTTTGGAGCGCAAACAGTTCAATTTTGGCAGCCGCGGTGAGCGCATCTTGCTCAAGGAGGATCGTAAAGAGCTCGTTAACGGGAAATGTTATTGTATGGACAGTGCGTGCGTTTTATTTATAGCATTTGTGCTAATTTAAAAGCAAGTCTACAAAGAAATAAGGCCCAAAAAGTCAATGTGAATTTTTCAAATTAACTGCACATAAATAAAAACAGATTGCGCCCGATCTGAATGATACATTGGTGTATCCATCTAAACAATATACTAGATTGAATTGATGGGCACTTTAAGCATCGACTTGTTAATTATATAACTATGTAATTGCATTAGTTTGCAAGAATGTCGAACAAATTTCATCGCAGCTCGCCACAGATGCTCGGCGTCGGCGTCGGCAGAGGCATTGACGCGTCGACAGTCTCATCAACACTAAGCAATCAGCCACGGAAACGCGTCAAGCGATGCTGCAGGAACTTCGTCACGTTCATGTGCACACAGGTGGGCGTGGGAGCCCTAATCGTTGTGTATGCTATCTTTGGGGCTCTGGCCTTCATGCATATTGAGCGGGAGTATGTGGATAAAACGTCGGCGCATGTATTGGAGCTGCGCCAGAATTGCTCGCAGAGGCTATGGAATATCACCGAGGAGCACAATCTGATTGACAAACCGCTGTGGGTGAATGAGACGAATGCTGTCCTCAGGGAATACCAGGCACAGATTGCGGCCATTATCAAGAATGGCTATGTGGGTCGTAGTCCAGCACAGATGTGGAGCTTTCCGGCGGCGCTGATGTTTTGTCTATCCGTGATCACGATGATTGGCTATGGCAACATGGTGCCCCGTACGCCCTGGGGCAAAGGCTTTACCGTCATATATGCCACGTTCGGCATACCTCTGTATATTTTATATTTCCTTAATATGGGACGCGTCCTGGCGCGCTCCTTTAAGTTCCTGTACCGCTCCATGCATGACTGTACCCAGGAGCGCAATTACGATGCCAGATTGGAGGCATTGGAGAACGGCAGTCTGGGTGCTCTAACGCTCCGCAAGAAGATCATTGTACCTTCCACGGCCTGCTTGTGGGTCATAATGTTCTACGTTTTGACAGGCACCATCATGTTTGCCAACTGGGAAAAGTGGAGCTTCTTGAACAGCTTCTACTTCTGCATGACATCACTGTGTAAAATTGGATTCGGAGACTTTGTGCCGGGCGCCTCGTTAACGACTGCCGCAGATGTGGATGTGGCAACGCAAAAACTGCGCGAAGACATTGGCGCCGACACGAATGAGGTATCGGAGCTGCAACGGATCACCGATCAGCACTCAAAGTTGGCTATCAACTTTATATACATGCTACTGGGCATGGGCCTCGTGGCCATGTGCCGGAATCTAATGCGCGAAGAGGTGCGCGTCAAGCTCAAGGAGATGAAGGAGGATACGAAGCTGTGCGTCGAGGATACGCGACTGCGATTCGTCGGTTGCTGTGGCGATCCACGCGATGTATATGAGAATGACTATTACTAGGAGCAAGAGGCGTGCAAATAAATGTGGATCGGGCAAATGTGGCGTGTGTTTGTTGAGTGTGTGTGTGTGTATGTGTGTGAATATTGGGATTTGTGCTTATGTAGTGTTCCAGGCTGACCAACTGGGCTCCCTTCTTTCTAACGATGGGCTCTAATTCCTGCTCCCCAGCTCACCATTGATCAATTTCTGCAACTGCAAGAGCGGATACGTAACTTCGAGGGCATGCTTGGCGGCAGCAGCGGGGAGCGTTTATGCACGCCAAGCACTTCGGCCGGTCCGTTTCGCATTTTCTCCGTGGCCGGTTTCCAGAATCGCACCAACGACATTGTCTACTGTCCGCCGATTGTACCTCAGCAGTCTCAACATGTTGAGGACTCCAAGGCGATCATCTACTTTGGCGGTGATGTGCAGGACTTTCCGGAGAGCATGGAGACGAACCGTGACAGTCGCGGTTATATGAAGTACAATCTAGAGAACTCTGCGATATTATTACGCGAGGCCTTTCCACGCTCCCACATCATAGTCATTCGGCCGGTTCGGTAAGTAGCCTCATTTGAGATGCGCCTGAAAAAATGTAATCTCAGCTTCATGCTCAACTATTCTCATTTCAGTATGGAATTCAAGACCTTCAGCTGCTTCGATAATTTTGTGCGTGGAAATAACGCTGGTGTGCCGGATCATACGCCTATGAATCATGCGTTGCAACATTTAGAGAAGTGAGTGAAACATAGATTGAAAGCAGTTAGACATATTAATAACTATTTCACACTTTACTGTCTCAATAGACTGCTGCAGAATCTATCGCAACGCCTGATCTCAATACCAGAGAACGAGATTCTCGATCAGGCGGCGCAGGCAGCTGCCGCAGCAGCTGCTGTTGCTGCTGCTGCCGCCGCCGCTGCATTGACGCTCTCCAATGCCACGGTGAACTCAGAGTCTAGCTCACCCTCATCGGCGGCAAACGACAGCAGTCAAGAAATGGACATAGATATACTGCAAGTACAGGAGAATGTTACAGTAGATGCTGATGGCGCAGTTATATTTCCCATAGTCTCCGCTGGATCCACGGAAACTGGAGCGCCGCAGAATAATGTGGGTGGTGCCGGTGGCGGTAACGTTAACAATGGCAACAACAAAGATGCTTCCGTTAATAGCCATCAGGAGTTGAACAATCAACAGCAACAGCAACCAGCTGCAAATGCGACGTCAACGCCAACGCCAACGTCATCGCCAGCAACGAACAACGTGGAGCACTGTAACAACACCAGCAATAGCAACGATTGCGCTACTTCGCAATCAACGCTTCCAGCACAACCACAACAGTCGCGACCACCGACGCCAACGTCTGAGAACAATCCGTTGTGGTGGCGAGAGAATCTCAATCTGGACAAGTCCAAGCTGGTGTTAATTGGCTTTAGCAAGGGCTGCGTCGTGCTCAATCAAGTGAGTCACATTTGGTGTAAAAATCGCTAACAAATTTGTCTCTGTCGAAGCAGTTATTGAAATGATAGCATTCATATGTTCCTTATGCGCATTTATGTCTATCCTTGCAGTTTATCTACGAGTTTCACTATCTGAAAACATTGACGCCGGACGACAGCAGCATGTGCCGACTGCTCTCACGCATAACGGATATGTACTGGCTCGATGGGGGGCACGGTGGCCAAAAGAACACTTGGATTACATCCCGAAGTCTGCTTGAGACTCTTACACGAATGGGTTTGTAGTACTTAATTATTTGTAAGCTTCATTTTATAATAAGCATAAATATTTTGTATTTGTAGGCATGAACATACATGTGCACCTTACACCTTATCAGGTGCAAGATGACCGAAGGCCCTGGATACGCAAGGAGGAGAAACTCTTCACGGAAATGTTGCGGCGATTAAATGCACCCATTACCCGTCATCTGCATTACGATAACCAACCGGCGAACCTAATGACACACTTTGAAGTGCTTCAAGCATTCTGTCAACATGTCCATTCACTCAACCAACAGCAGCTGCAGCAACATGGGGCAAATAATGAGCAGCCAACTGCAGCTATCAATAACGGCGCTGGCAGCAGTAGCAACAATCTGCTAGATGCCAGTGAAGAGGCAAAGTGACAGCTTCAACTGCATCCACATCATCATAGGCGGCGTTTGCATGCGATGCGCAAAGGCGCCGCCGCAGCTAAGCGACTACAGCTGCAGCAGCTACGTCAGCAACAACAACAACTGCTGCTCTCCACAGATGTGGCATCGTCGTCGGCGTCTTCTCGTTTGGCCGCGGCACTGATATCCTCAGCGGTGGCTCTGAGTGCTGCATCAAACTCTGCCGCGGCTGCCACGGCTGCCTCGGCGAGCCTTGTAAATAATCATCATCAAAGCCATATGCAACAACACAGCTCGTCACGCCCTCACTATCAGCCACAGCACTTGCAACACACACAACAACTACAATCACACCAGCACTCACACAGACATCACCACCGTCAGCCAAATCATTCGCACAATCATCATCAGTGTCGCTCGAAACGCAAACTACAAAAATTGTATTATACGCTTTGCCGTTAGACTTGTACACCTAATTATTAATTACCTATACATATATTTTATGCAGCTAATTTCGTTTAAGAGTAGCTTAAGTTCCTCTACTCCACTCTCTACACATTTCTGAACATATATACATATGTGTTTGTCTGTTTTCCCCTTTGCGTGTCAATTGTTTAAAAGTGAAACAAATCCTAATTGTAAATTTTCTTAATTTTATGTTTCATGTTCAAACTATTTATTTATTCCCAATTTGTTTTCTCTCCTCAAATATCCCTGGAATTATGTTTAATTGAAACTGAAACAACATATTGTCGGTGCAATAATATTTAAATTTTTTTATATTTGTTTATATTTTCCAATCTACAATCTATTCACTTCCACCTATTTATTGAAAATCTATACGCATTGCAATCACATTTAGACGTTTCGTTCGATGAATTTATATAAGAGAAAAGTAATATTAAATGTAATCACACAAACAGAGAGCCGCAAGTATCCAAACAATATTCAGCATAGAAAACAAAACAAAAACTCTGATTAAGTATTACTTAGCGTTAAGTAAGCATAATTTAAGTTCAAAATCCATACAACATATAGGCTTATTATTACAAAACAAAACAAAAACAACCTTAAATGTAAAGCCTTTAATGTACTTTATTTAATGAATTTTGTAAGATGACAAAAACGATTTGCTCTTTGTATCGTGTACGTAGTTTTCCTTTGTACTGCGGAGTTGAAAGCAGCCCCATCTCAATGAAAATAAAAAACAATTTTTACATAAAAAACGTTCCTTAATAACACCGTTAATTCCCTATCTATCACATACTTATATACAACAGATAAACGCGAGCAGCTGACTAAACAAGGCGTGTGTTTAATACAAATGCATAGTGATTTCATACTTAAAATATTGATATTAATCCGAAAACCGTTTCGTACCTTTGTAGAATTTGCAGTTCAAAATTGTCAGTAAAAATTGTTTGGCTGAAAAAAATATATTAAACCAAAAATGAAGACCCATTTAATGCTTATGTTGATAAGAGATTGATTGTGCTACGAATTATAAAATAGAGTTCTCTGTTTAACAGGCTACTGATTTATGTGAGTCTGGTAATAAAAGAAATTGAATTCAATAAAAGTGTGTTCTTATTGCATTAGTTCATAAAGGAAATAAGATATTTATCTTCTTTTGATTTGCCCCAAGTCACTATTGTTAATCACTTTCTTTTATTTTATATTCTTTAATGAATTTTATTATGTATTTTTTATTCAATCTACTTAAATGGTATGGAAATAAATTACAATATCGTAATTTTAGGCAATATATATTCTAGAAAATATCGCTTGTGATGCGCTTTACAGACTTTCTGATATTAATGGATAAATCTTCCTTGAGATGTGAGTGAGATAGTTATCTACATGCGTCGATCTAATTGGCACGTTCCCCAACTACGCACAACTATTTTGGCATTTAGGATGCGTCGTCCACTCATCGCTGCCGTCGCAGCAATCACAAACATTGTCGTTTACTCTAGACGTCCAAACCCAGACATCCAGCCCTCGCCCCGTAAAATGCCTTTTTTGGTATTTGCAATAAAAGCGTCCATTTGCACAGGCATTGGTACTTGGCTCATCACTGCCATCAGCCTCACAGTCACAATAGTTGTCGTTCAGATGGTCAAAAGGAATTTCTTTGCTCCCATCCAGACACTTGAAATTTCCTCCGAAATTGGGTTTGTACGCATCATAGTCAAATAGACGCGTGCCTCTACATAATGAACATGTAGTTGTCGTTATCATTACAGCTTGAGCAACTAATCTTTTTAACGTACCGTATTATTTTAATTGTGTCTGCGGCCTGAGTGGCAGTTACAGAAGCATCAACTCCAACACCAATTCCAATTACACCTCCACCGTCAAAATCATCCACGTCGCGTTGTTTGCTTCCGAGTGACTGCATCATTTGTTTGTGCTTACGTCTTAGCTGCTGCACGCTTGGCAACTGATTCAGCGAGACGGCCTATTATTTTTTATTAATATAAAATAATTCACCAATGTACTGCATTAAATAGTGTACCAACCTGATAGGCAATGAATGAGATTCCCACCAAAAATATTAACAACATAAACATTTTTGATTTATCTTTATAGAACGGCTTGTAATATATGTTTTCGCGTTTTACCCATGTTTTGCGCATTTTTAACTGTATCAATATCTATATCTTAACAGCCCGTAAGAGTTTCAAACTTAATTGTTTATTTGCTTGACAGTTAGCGTCACCTATGTGGCCAAAAAATGTATATAAAAACAAACGTTAACCCTTATGTGACTAGCACATGACAAATTTTACGACTGCACTTTAATATGCATTTAATGAATGATGGTAAATGAATGCTATCTTATGATTATGACGCTGGCTGCTAAGGCTTGGAAGTATAGTACAAAGACATTTAAATTTAGATATTTACAGTGATAATAATATAATTTTAAGTTAGAGGAGTTTATATGTATTCGTGAGTTTCAGTAAATTAATTATTTTGGAGATGTTTTCCGAAGCTTCATTTGAGGGGAATATTTTGATCATTATGCAATTGATGAATTAGTTAAATATATCTAAAAATATTGCAAATTTGATTATAACACACTTCAATTTGATATTTTTCTCGTATAGGTAATGGGTATCTAGTGTGCCTTCTGACACACATATCGGTTAATAAATAACAGCTGTTTTTTTTTGTTAAGTTTCATTCAGCTGGCTTTGTAGACAGTGTGGCGAATGATTGCTATTTGCGAATTGGTGTTTTCCAACACTGCAAGCCATGAAATCTAAAAGAAAAATATACATTGAACACAAATACTTATAATGGAATTGGATCAATAAACGTCGAATGTCTACCACTAAAACTATCCACTAATTGGATTGCTTGCAGCAGCTCAGGAGACGGAAAATACACTGTTGCGGAAGTCATAAGCAAATTGGTAGGCGTACATAAACATAATACACAAAACTGAAAAAAACAACAACTATACAAACAATGAAGTCAACGGCAACTACAAAAACGCGGCTAACAAGTCTCACCGAGGACATTTCCATCATACCCGAGGATGCACCTTATCGGGCCCGCCTGCACTTCCTGTTTGCCCAAATCGAAAAGGAATTCGAGCAGCTGTACTTGGAGAACGTAAATCGTGAGTAAACTTAAAGAAGAATTACGCAAACCACTTCACGACATTTTCTACCCTTCTCATAGTTCAAGATAAGCTCGATAATGCTACAGCAAGCACAAAAGAGTCTGTGACTCCATATGAACAACGTTCGGTGGCGGGTGGAGTTTGCGGTGCACTTGTTGCTACGAACAGTGGTGGCGCCTCATTGGCTGCTACGCCTGCCACACCATCGGCACCTCTGGGTGACGAAATTGGAGCCAGTTTGATGGCCGCTGCATCCAGCACACACAAAAGTCTTAAAGCTAAGCTGAGCAGTGCAACTGGCGGCGGCAAAGTAAAGGCCAGCAATAAAATCAAAGCGCAAACGAGTCGCATTGTATCCAGTTTTAAGGCACAGACGGTGGTCAGTTCTGTGGTACGCGAATTCGGAGGTCACAAAGATGGTATATGGCAGGTGGCCGCTAAAATGGGACAGCCCATTATAGGTACAGCGTCCGCTGATCATACCGCCTGCATTTGGGGGATTGAGAGTGGCCGATGTTTATTGCAGTACCAAGGACACGCCGGCTCAGTAAACTCTATTAAGTTCCATCAGCACCGGGATCTCGTGTTGACCGGCAGTGGCGATGGCACTGCGCACATTTGGCAAGCTGCCGTCAACTGGGAGGTGCCCAAGTAAGATTGTATCACTGAACGAAGTGGCATGATAATTAATTCAATATTTTATAGAAAGGGACATTCATCTGAAGAAGAGCTTGATGACAGTGACGGACAGCTTGAGGATCGTGATCGTGTTGACACATTGCGAACACCGCTCTGTGAGTTTACAGGACCAGGGGGACACCTCTCAGTGATTGTTGCCGCAGATTGGCTGTCTAGCATGGATCAGATAATCACTGGCAGTTGGGATCGCACTGCGATACTGTGGGATGTGGAGACTGCACAGCCCCTACAGCCCCTCACTGGCCACGATCATGAGCTTACCCACGTTTCGGCACATCCAACACAACGTTTAGTTGTAACCTCCTCCCGTGATACTACCTTCCGTTTGTGGGACTTCCGCGATTCGATACCTGCAGTTTCCGTGTTTCAGGGACACACGGATAATGTCACATCTAGCGTTTTTGCGCGGGACGATAAAGTAGTTTCCGGGTCAGATGATCGTACAATTAAAGTTTGGGAGTTGCGCAACATGCGCTCAGCCCTTGTCACCATAAGAACCGATTCATCTGTTAACCGCTTGGCCGTGTCCACTGGAGGAATAATAGCTATACCGCACGACAATCGTCAGATTCGACTATTTGATTTGAATGGACAACGTGTGGCACGCTTACCACGGACCAGCCGCCAGGGCCATCGTCGAATGGTTTCCTCCGTTGCCTGGGCAGAGGAGCCTCTATTGAATTGTGATTTGTTCTCATGCGGCTTTGATCGACGCGTATTTGGCTGGTCCATAGTCTTACCAAAGGATAATTGAAAATTACTAAAACGTTGAGCTGCATTGCAGCTAAGAAATTAAAAAAACGATTTTTCATATCGTTCATATAAACATAAAGGCGAATATCTCTCGAACACATCATCGGCGTTCAGTTCTTCTTTGAAATCGAACGTCGATCGTATTAACTAAAACCATCGTATATCAAGTATTTTACAAACAATAAGAAACATTTGTTAGACTCGTTCTCTATACATAGCATGGATCTTGCTTTATGCCAAATATTCCTGGTATACATACTTACATATATAATATGCATATTGTCATTGTTATTACTACATATTCTAATTGTGAAATATGTAGATAAGAGGTTGAGAAAATCTACCATTTTAGCTGTGTTTTAATTAATATCATACCATTTATAGTAAATTAACTCTATATGTCTAAGGCATGGGTTTAACTTTGATGTTAGATACAAAAATACTTAATAAAAATCCCATATCCACTGCGAAAACAAACTAACTTTGGAATCAAGTAATTCGAATGATGCAGCCCCTCATAGATGGGCGAATTTTAGAACTAGAAGCCCAACGAGTATGGCCACTTCCAGAATAATAATTAATATTAGAACAATTCTGTTGTAGAGAACTTCGTTGCGCAGTTTGCGTATAATGACTCTCGATTTGGACAGTTCCTGGTCAGCATCTTCAAGTCGGCGTGTGGTGCGCAATAAAGATTCACGTTGCTCGCCTAGTTCACCGAGTACCTGCATCTGGAATATGAGTACACTTCTAATAAATATAAAATTAGTTGCTCACCTCAGCCCCTATATTTTCCGTTTGAATTGCGACTTGATTGGACCTCTGGATACTTTCGGTTGTACGCTGAAGAACATTATAGGTATTGGCAACCACCTGCTGCTGACGATGATCGTGGTCTATGCTGCCGCTGGGCAGTTGGGTATATCCTCCATAGGACATGTTGCTGAATTAGACTTTGCTAAATTTTATATTTACTTTGTTCATCAAGTCAGCTGTCTGCAATCGAAAAGTAAATTATCGACCAGTTTTTTAAACTTATCGATATACCACCACAAAAACCATATTGTTTTATCCCTGGTAACAACACATGCACACTCATATTTATATATTCATTTAATATAAACGTATTTGGTTGCCAGCCCCACGAATTTTCTTTAGCACTAAAAAATAAAATTTAAGAGGATTTATAAAACTGACACAGACAAAACATAACATCATCAATTTTAAGTGTCTTATCAAACTCAGGGAATTACGGCTTTGAAGCGTTGTTAATAATAATTGATAGTGTCTTTCGCAAAAGTACACAAATGAATTCGAAATACAAATTTGCTCATATACAGATACAAATAAATACCACTTGAGGGCCTGGACTTTTGTATTACGATTTCTGATAAGCGAAAAAGTTGATCAGGCATATTTATATGAGTACATGCACACATATATCAATTATATGAATGTGTCAATATACGTACGTACGAATTTAGCGTGCTTGGAGGTCGCTGGTAAAGATACTGAGAGCACTGTTGCCCCGCTTGCGGTACAATTAAAATACTTTTGGTGGTACAATAGTGGTTTTCGTCAAAATTCAGCAGATATTTTTATATGAATATTATCAAAATCGTACTTTAATTTTCTGAAATGTAGTAAGAAATATATTATTAGATATATTAAAATTTTGGGGATTTTAGATAAAATGTTATTTTTAATTTATTCAATTCATTTACATTGTGCATTGAATTACATTTTTAAACATCTTATTAGCAGTAGAATTAGTATGGTAGAATATAGCACTTTTTGTATTTGGAATGTAGTACAAAATAGTATATACATACATACATATTTCAGATGGCAACTGTGACTGAGAGTCTTCTATAGTTAGAGAAAAAGAGAGAAAAAACAGAGCGAGAGCGCTCACATTGGCTTCACGTTCGCCTCAGCCGTATGCTTGAAATCACAAGCAAGTGAACGCTGGTGCTGGCCAGACGTCTGCTTTTCTGGTTCCGTCGAGATCGTTTCAATAACTTATACAAGCACAACGGGCAAACAAGTTCTAAATTTAACGCACAAACGCTTGGGGAATCTTGAATTTTTGGTATAAAAGCTGCAAAGGTAAGCAGAAACGATATCAACAACAAAAAAGGAGAAAACAAACGCAAATCAAGTAATAATGCCATAAAAAAAGATAAAAAATGACAGATTAAATCGCAATCGTATATATTGTGCATACGTAGTATATGTATTCAATGTTCGAGTGTGAATTCAAGGTGATGTTCAATTGAAAGAATAGTCTAAGCAGTGCAAGTGAGTAAGGAGTCAATTAAAAGCCAATACGCATTGCCATAACAATTACCAATGAGTGTTGTAATGTAAGGTCTGCACGTGATCTCACAGAGCAGCCTCAGATGTTTTCGTAGCTCCAGTTTGTCATGAGACTATTGCCAACGTCAATGCTCCCAGCTGACAACCGCCACCTGCCCAGAGCGAGCGTAACTGCTCGCTACTGTTTTATCTATGTATCTCTATATCTCTCAGTCACGCAAGTAAGTCAGCAGTTTGAGTGTGAGTGTATTGGTCAGTGCTCACTTCACCAGTGGCATTACAGAGCTGAGTTTATGCAATCCGAATATCATGTGACCTGCAGTTTTCCAGAATTCCTTTAGAATTTCTCTGGGATGCGGTTTTCTACTTTTAATAATTCTTTAACAATAAACGGGAAGTAATGAATTCCGATTGAATTAAGATTTATGACTTATTCTTTTTGACAACCACTCCAATCAATCATGCTGATATCTGATAAGACCTAATGATGATCGATTATAAGCTTTCTTTCTGTAAAGTTTTAGACGCTAGACATCTTAAGTATTACACTTTCCGGCGTATTATGCGATTTGCAAAGTGCTTCAAGTCTAAAGCCCTCGTTATGTAACGGTTATCAATGCCTGGGTGGGGTGCATGTGTCACTGGAATCCCTTTAAATGTATTTCCTTTCAGTTTATCAGTTGTTTTCTTATCATTTTCCAATTGCCAATTGAAAAATTGAGTTCTCTACACTTAACCTTAAATTAAAAATGAATGTGATCTCAATTAATAGTATTTATGCAATAAAATGTGTTAAAAATTAACGCAGCATACAATGGAAGTATTTTCACAAATACCCGAATTAAACGTCACACACACACACATGTACTTATGTGTATGTGTGTACATTGGTGAACAGCTCACAAAAGAGCGAGAGCGAGTAAGAGGGAGAAACAAACAAAACAAAAAACTTAACGAAACTCCGCTGTCGTCGTAGCGATATTAACATGGGCGTGCATCAACGGGGTCCACATCGCTATTGGCATTAAACTCAAATTGCTGTTGCTTCGCTTCGTTGAAATGTAATTAAGACTCACCCGCTTCTTGCGTGTATGGGAACCGCGATAACACAAACGCACGTATATGCATGTATATATGTGAGTGTATGTATGTATGTTAGTATTGCAAAGACACAAACACAACTAACACCCACGCGTTTCTCGCTCAGCCAGAGTTACTCATGAAAATGACCAGCGAAAAAGCAAACACCAACGTCCGCGCCAAGCATAAACTACATTTTAGCAGAGAGCAACGGAGTGTCTAGTTGTTTTGAAGTTAAACTGGTTTACAGTTGCTTTCAGTTTTTGTGCGTGTTTAGAAACTAAATATATACATATTTATTTATGTTCATTTGTTTTTTTTTTATTGAGTTGAAAGCGCATATCGTGTTTTGCAAGGCAAGTTGAAATTTACCCCGAAAACGACTCCTATTAATTGAAACTTAATTAAAAATGATAAGTTAGTGCAGTATATATGTACATATGTATATGTATATATGTATATGAATGTGTGTGTTTGCTATGCCAGAGTTGCTAACAATATGCATTCGTATATATGCATGTACGTTCATATGTATGTATATATATGTGTGTGTGCGTGTATATATGAAACCGCTGAGCGATGATAACTTGAAGGCTATATTGAGTTGCAAACCTAGTAAATTATTTACAGTATAATGTCAATGAGCAGTAGCCTAAGTGCGCCTCCATTTGAACACCACATAAAATTATCGCTTATACTGCAATAAAGCTTTATAAGTTGAACGCCGGCTTCCATTAGAGAATTGAAAACTCTTTTAAGGCGGCAATTTACTATAGTCCATTTCTGGTTTTATTGCTGTGCTATAATTATATCAGTCTGACTATTTATTGTAATGTGTTGATAAATCAAAAAATGCCAAGCTAGCGAATAATTGAAGTTTTCTCAGCTACCGACGGGCAATCGTTCTAAATAATGAGCAACAGGCGCGATAAAGTCATCTAGCTGCTGAAACTTTATTATCTAAATTGGCTATTGAATGTCTTGCAAAGCAACATTGTTCTTGCTCCATTGGTCAAAACCCTAGGACCATGTTTTAGCAAATCATCCAGAGCTAAAATTATATACCGTTGGGCAGCAGACGCTAAAAATTCCAATAACAAACGCACAAATATTATAACGTGCCTTTAGTAAACACATAAATATAAATATGTATAAAAATATATTTATCACACTAATATGTTCCTGTGTATGAAAAAGTGTAGAAGACATGTCTGAACGTACCTACACTTGGGAAAAACTTAAGATTCCTGTGAAAAATGTGCAAAAGATTCAAATTTCCAATAGTATTTTTGAAGATTTATTTAATAAGTATATTAAACATAATATTTTGTATTTAAATTGCATATTACTTAACAAAAATGTAATACATTTACTAGAAATTAGAAGAAAATCTGTATACATTTCAATTTATTTGAGAGCGTATTTTTTTAAAGTGTATGCTCGTACATACATGTGTGTATGTATGTATGCCTGTGTGTGTCTGGAAAGCTAAAGCTAATTCCTGGTCAGGCCATTAAAGTTCGATAATGTGCGTCGCGTCGCGTTGTCGTCCGTGTCGTTGACTGTTTGAGTCTGATGATGTCACAATAAACCTTGGCGCGTCGCGTTTGTGTGTACATTTTGGCCCATAGAGACGCCACAGTTGCCGCTCCCCAGTGCAACGCGAGCAAGTAACATTTTCGCGCTCTAATTAAATCAAAAACATTAATCACACGCATTATCTAAGTGCCCCCAATTTTGATTGGTCGCTCCCGAATTATTTGCATATGTTTTGGCATTATTTTGATAGAACGATGAGACAACAGTTGATTTCTTTAATCAACATTACTACATCATATAATGGAGGATAAACTCAGCTAATTAATCATATGCCACATTGCATACCAGTGCAAGCAGTGCCCTTAATGACCCCTCCTTCCTTCCATGATAAGCTCTGCTGTTAATAAATTAGACTTTTTATAATATGATTTCAGAGTAAAGGCACTTTTACCTGTATAATTTCATGAATTTTAAACTGATTTAGCCAATAATACAAAAGGATCTAAAGTAATTATTTACATTAAATCGCATTCTACAGAAATATTTTGTGGATATCTTTAGGCATACACAATAGCAAAACAGATACTAAGCCCAACAAATCTCTGTGGAAAACAAAAACAGCACAAAAGAAAACAGATTCGCTTTTAGAAACAGCGCCAAAGGTCCAATAAAAATGCTTGACTGTTTTCTTCTGGCTCTGCATATTTTATAGCGGACGTGGGGCATTCAACACATGTATGTGCATATGTAGTATCTCGTACGATACATAGATGAATTCATATACAGATGTATGTGTATATAATAAGTACGCTATGCCAGACAAAGGAAGCCATTGGGTAATCAAAAACAAAAGCAAAAGCAAAAACAATAACAGAAACAAACAAAAACAATTACCACGCAGTCGCCATGTGAGGACGTCTTCGTCTTCGTCGTCGTCTTATTTGAATTTGAATTTTAATTGCATGTCTGAGAATCGTTCCAACTAACCTCCTCTTGCCGCCACGGCCACTCTATGCCTTGCAGGGAACGTGAAGAGTCGCCAAGATGGGGGATATGTTCCGCAGTGAGCAAATGGCACTATGCCAGATGTTTATACAACCAGAGGCCGCATACACCTCCGTCTCGGAGCTGGGTGAAACCGGCTGTGTTCAGTTTCGCGATGTAAGTCTGATGAATTGTCCAAAATGAAAGTCGCTCTCCTCCTAATCAGTCATTTCGTTACTCTTCGTTCGATAGCTGAACTGCAATGTGAATATCTTTCAACGCAAGTTCGTGACCGAGGTGCGTCGCTGCGATGAGCTGGAGCGTAAGATTCGTTACATCGAGACGGAGATCAAGAAGGACGGCATCGCGTTGCCCGATATCCAGGATGATATTCCTCGTGCCCCCAATCCACGTGAGATTATCGATCTGGAGGCGCACTTGGAAAAAACTGAATCCGAGATGATTGAGCTTGCCCAGAACGAGGTGAACATGAAGTCCAATTATTTGGAATTGACCGAGCTCCGCAAGGTGCTCGAGAACACGCAGGGCTTCTTCTCCGACCAGGAGGTTCTTAATCTGGACTCAAGCAATCGCGCCGGAGGTGTAGTCGACGAAGCTACTGCTCAGCATCGCGGCCGATTGGGATTCGTTGCCGGTGTTATAAACCGGGAGCGTGTCTTCGGCTTTGAGCGCATGTTGTGGCGCATCTCGCGTGGCAATGTGTTCCTAAAGCGCTCCGATTTGGATGCTCCCCTTAATGATCCAGCCACTGGCCATCCCATCTATAAGACCGTCTTTGTGGCCTTCTTCCAGGGCGAGCAGCTGAAGAATCGCATCAAGAAGGTCTGCACCGGCTTCCACGCCTCGCTTTATCCTTGTCCCAGTTCGCACAATGAGCGTGAGGAGATGGTAAAGAATGTGCGTACACGTCTTGAGGATCTGAAGTTGGTGCTTAGCCAGACCGAGGATCACCGCAGCCGCGTGCTGGCCACGGTTTCCAAGAATCTACCTTCGTGGTCGATCATGGTCAAGAAGATGAAGGCCATTTACCATACGCTCAATCTGTTCAACATGGATGTGACCAAAAAGTGCCTCATCGGCGAGTGCTGGGTTCCCACCAAGGATTTGCATATTGTGCAAAAGGCATTGTCCGACGGCTCTGCCGCAGTAGGCAGCACCATTCCTTCGTTCCTCAATGTCATCGAAACGAACGAACAGCCGCCAACATTCAACCGGACCAATAAGTTCACGCGTGGCTTCCAGAACCTTATCGATGCCTACGGCATCGCCTCCTACAGGGAGTGCAATCCCGCGCTCTACACTTGCATTACATTCCCCTTCCTGTTCGCCGTCATGTTCGGCGATTTGGGCCATGGTGTCATCCTGTTGCTTTTTGGAGCTTGGATGGTGCTAAGCGAGCAGAAGCTGGCTCGCATTAAGAACGGCGGCGAGATCTGGAACATCTTCTTTGGCGGACGCTACATCATTCTGTTAATGGGTCTGTTCTCCTGCTACACGGGTTTCATCTACAACGATGTGTTCTCGAAATCCATGAATCTATTTGGCTCCAACTGGGTTAACAATTACAATACCTCGACGGTATTGAGTAATCCTCATCTACAGATGCCACCAAAGACCTCTGCAAAGGGCGTTTACCCTCTGGGCTTGGATCCCATCTGGCAGTTGGCTGAGAACAAAATCATCTTCCTCAACAGTTTCAAAATGAAGCTCTCCATCATCATCGGTGTGCTTCACATGGTCTTCGGTGTTTGCATGTCTGTTTGCAATTTTGTGCACTTCAAGAAATACTCCTCCATATTCCTGGAGTTTGTGCCACAAATTCTGTTCCTGCTGCTGCTCTTCGGTTACATGGTGTTCATGATGTAAGTGTCTATATGCCTGCCTTCATCTATATTGTTCTCTGTGATGTAATAACATGTTCCCCTTCCATAGGTTCTTCAAGTGGTTCAAATACAGCGCTAACGCAGATATTCAGCCTGAAACGCCTGGCTGTGCTCCATCCGTGCTGATCATGTTCATCAACATGATGTTGTTCAAGAACACACCACCATTTAAGGGCTGCGAAGAGTTCATGTTTGACGCCCAGGACAGTATACAAAAGACCTTTGTGGTCATTGGACTCATCTGCGTCCCTTGGATGCTGCTGGGCAAGCCACTCTACATTAAATTCACTCGTGGCCGCCGCGTCTCACATGTGAGTTGAGCAAATGAAGCACTTAATTGGGTACTTACTGATCATTTTCATTTATCCATTGACAGGTTAAGCACAATGGTGAGCTGACTGGCAATATGGAGCTGGCCGAGGGGGAGACTCCATTGCCCACCGGACAAGAGCAATCGGGTGGAGCTCACAGTCACGATGATGAGCCAATGAGCGAAATTTATATTCATCAAGCAATTCACACCATCGAATATGTGCTCAGCACCATCTCACATACGGCCTCGTACCTGCGTCTCTGGGCCCTGTCCTTGGCCCATGCCCGTAGGTGTTATCAGGGATTAGCAAGCACACATTATGCTAAACATATCGTTTTCCTCCCGCAGAGCTCTCTGAAGTGTTGTGGAACATGGTGCTGTCGTTGGGTCTGAAGATGCCCCCCTATACCGGAGCCATTGGTTTGTTTATCATTTTTGGCGCCTGGTGTATGTTCACTCTGGCCATTTTGGTGATGATGGAGGGCTTGTCCGCATTCCTGCACACCCTCCGCCTGCATTGGGTGGAGTTCATGAGCAAATTCTACGAGGGCCTGGGCTATGCCTTCCAGCCCTTCAGCTTCAAGGCGATTATCGACGGCGAGGAAGAGGAGTAATTTGCTCATCAGCCGCCACAAATATATAATTATTATATGTACGAGCTCGTTTATTATGGTTTTTTTTTCCGTTTTTGTTAAAGATTTATTGTTTTTTTCGCGACACTGTCAGTATTGTGGTGCTCTTCCCACAGATTCCTTCATCCGTTGTCAAAAACATTTACGTTTACTTTGTTATATTTGTATTTAAATGTATTCTCAAAATCATTTTCAAAGCAATAATTTGATATTCGTTGTTACAAATAATTATAAATGAATAAGTCAAGTCTGTTAATGTCTGCTTAGAATTGATCGTACATATTTTCTGATGCTTTCAGATAATATTACAATTGATTCTAAACAAACACTTAACCGATTGACTAAAATAAAGCAAGAAGAGAGCAGCAACAAGTTTGTTTCACTATATTTATTCTCGTACCTCATTTAATTGAATACTTTCCTCATTTCAACTTTAACTCGCACTGATCGTCGCGACGGTTTACAACTAACTGAACTCGGTGGCGACATAAGAAATCACGGCAAATGATTTTCTAATGGCCTAACAATCGGTTTTTAATACAAACGGGTTTGGCTCCCTATCTTATAATTGACTGATAAGTGTGCTGGGCCATTCCATCATGTTGATAGATGGCTCAAATATGCATCAAGTTGCTCGTTTCGTCACCTTGTGGACTTCTATTCAGTTTATCCAGAGCATGTGCCCAGAGATAAGTCTGGAAAGTTGGAAAGTTGTACATAGAGCGGACTTCCAGGCACCCAAAGCTTAATTGTAAAAGTCACTTGACCACGTCGATCAGTTCTCCTGGCGTTCTCAGAGTGCGCGCAGGTGTCACTGAAAGGTCGAGAAAGCGTAAAATGTGGTGTAATAAATTAAAAGGATGGGCTTGTGGCTCTGGCCCCGAGGATAATATTTTCCGCAGTGAAAAGATGTCCTTGGCACAGATGTTCCTGCAGCCGGAGGCAGCTTATGAGACCATCGCACAGCTCGGAGAAATGGGCTGTGTGCAGTTCCGCGATGTAAGTTGAATTGGCTATTGTATATAAGAGTCCTGCGGATTTAAATAGTCGTGTGTCCTTGAAGATGAACGAAGGCGTCACCGCTCTGCAGCGCAAGTTTGTCAATGAGGTGCGCCGATGCGACGAGTTGGAGCGGAAGATTCGTTATGCAACTAATGAACTTAATAAGGATGGCTTCAAGGTGGTGGATCTGATTGAGGACTTCCCCCCAGCACCAAAGCCCAAGGAGATCATCGAGCTCGAGTTACTGTTGGAAAAGACAGAGACTGAGATCATCGAACTCTCTGCAAACAACGTCCGATTGCAGACCAACTATCTGGAATTGTCCGAAATGATTCAGGTGCTGAAGAAGACCGACCAGTTCTTTTCCGAGCAGGAATCCCACAACTTTGATACCAATAAGCGTGGCACCCACAGAGATCCAGAGCAATGTGACGGTAGCTTGGGATTCATCGCAGGTGTCGTCCGCAGAGAGAGACAGGTTTGCGTTTAAAACCGAAATCCTTTAATCCTATTTAATTTCCGAATTAACTTACAGTTCGCCTTCGAAAGGATGCTGTGGCGCATCTCGCGAGGCAATGTCTTGGTCCGACGCTGCGATATGGAGGAGCCTGTCAAAGATCCCCGCACAGGTGAAATGGTGTATAAGAGCATCTTTGTGGTCTTCTTCCAGGGAGATCAGTTGCAGGGGCGCATACGTAAGGTGTGCACCGGCTTTCATGCCTCCATGTATCCCTGCCCAAGTTCGCATCAGGAACGCATGGATATGATTAAGAACGTGCACACACGTCTTGAGGATCTGCAGATCATTATCAATCAGACCGGAGACCATCGTTCCTGTGTGCTGAAGGCCATCCTGAAGCAGATACCCAACTGGACAGCCATGGTGAAGAAAATGAAGGCCATCTACCATACCCTCAACATGTTTAACGTGGATCTGGGCAGCAAGTGCTTGATTGGTGAGTGCTGGGTGCCAACCCGTGAGCTCGAGGGCGTTGAGACGGTGCTAGCCGAGGCCTCCATTGCCTTGGGCAGCACAATCCCCACGATATTCAATATACTTGAGACGAAGAAGGCGCCACCCACATACTTCCGGACGAACAAATTCACATATGGCTTCCAAGTGTTGATCGACTCCTATGGAATTGCCAGTTACCGTGAGGTTAATCCTGGACTCTATACATGCATATCGTTCCCCTTTTTGTTTGCTGTAATGTTTGGTGACATGGGACACGGTTTCCTTGTCTTCCTGCTCGGCTTATGGATGGTTGCTGATGAGAAGCGTCTCTTGAAGACCCGTGCTGGAGAGATTTGGAAGATTCTGTTCGGTGGTCGGTACATTATATTGTTGATGGGTATTTTTGCTATGTACACGGGATTCATATATAACGATTGCTTCTCCAAGTCGTTTAATATCTTCGGCTCCCACTGGACACTGCAGTACAATCGGACTACAGTCCTCACGAATCCTGCGCTGCAGTTGAATCCTACAACAGATCAACGTGGGACCTATCCCATGGGCATAGATCCCATCTGGCAATCGGCAAGCAATAAGATTATCTTCCTGAACACCTACAAGATGAAGCTGTCCATAATATTTGGAGTCCTGCATATGATCTTCGGAGTCTGTCTTTCAGTGGAGAATTTTGTGTACTTTAAGAAATATGCGTACATATTCCTGCAGTTTGTGCCCCAGGTCTTGTTCCTCATACTTCTCTTCGGCTACATGGTCTTCATGATGTTCTACAAGTGGGTTCAATACTCTGCCAGTACCACGGACGTTGCAGATTCACCCGGATGTGCACCGTCTGTGCTCATCATGTTTATCGATATGATATTGATGAAAACTGAGGTTCCCTTGCCAGGCTGCATGCCGAGCATGTTCCCCGTTCAGCGGGAATTGGAAACGATTCTATTTATTGTGGCCATCATATGCATACCCTGGATTCTGCTGGGCATGCCCCTCTGGATAACCTGCAAGCGCAAATATAGAGTGAGTTTTTGATAGGCAAACCTTTGATAATGCGACTAACAAATTATTCACAGAAGAACAAGATTGAAACCAATTTCGATACCATCATGGAGACTATTGAGATAACAGGCAAGGAAGTCATTATAACGGAGTTGGGAGATTCGCACAAGAAGGCACCGCTCAGCGAGGAGGAGGAGGAGGAAGAAGAGCCCATGAGTGAGATCTGGATACATCAGGCCATCCACACCGTTGAGTACATTCTGAGTACCATATCCCATACTGCCTCCTATCTACGTCTATGGGCTTTGTCCTTAGCCCACGCTGGTGAGTTGCCAGATCCTGAGCCAGCCATGCTGAGAGTTCCTTAACGATTATCTCTTGCAGAGCTGTCCGAGGTGCTGTGGACCATGGTGCTATCAGAGGCTTTGCAAATGAGTGGCTATGTGGGCGTGATTGGCATCTTTATCATATTCGCCATTTGGGTGTTCTTCACCATTGCCATCATGGTCATGATGGAAGGCTTGTCTGCCTTCCTGCACACACTGCGTCTGCATTGGGTGGAGTTCATGAGCAAATTCTACACGGGAATGGGCTACGAGTTCCAGCCGTTGGACTTCAAGGCCATGCTCACTGCTGAAGAGGAGGAATAGGTCAACTTGTTGAGGTTCATTTAACCTTTAGTGGGTCAAAGACAGCGCCCATTAATAAAATCAGCATACCAGAGCTTGTGGGTGTTTCTTTTTGGTCTATGGGTCTCATACGTCTCGGAGGTCTCGGGCTTCTCATTGGTTCGGCCCACATTGCGACGTGATTTCATTTCAAAGTGTTGTAAGGTCATTGCATTGAGGGCAGCGCTCAGCGGAAATTCTTGCCAAGTGCAGCAGTTTTCTATGGAAGCTACCTATTATGGAATTCAAAACTCTTAACTTTTTTGCGAATGATGGACAGACAGACGGACAGACTGCCAAACGCCAGCATACTTGGCTTATTAGCCCGACTCACTGGCCAGCGTTGCGCAGTTGTAGAGCTAAAGAGCTCTGGGCAAGTCACCCTCGTATCATCGATTTTCTAATCCAAAATGCTGCTTCTACACCTCGTAATATGGATAATGTCATTGCTGGCTGTCTCTCGAGCGGACACCATGGTGCAGCTCCATGTCAATCGTCCCTACAACGATATCAACGAGAAGTTCGTTAGTTTCGCTGTGAGGCCGGAGGATATGTACGATGCTCTCGATGGGAAGAATAGGAAAGCTGTCACTAGCATGGCTGCTCTGCTTGGAGATGCCTATGTGAAGTTTATTGGTGACTTTTATTTTGCCACCAATGCACCGTCTCGCCTACGTAATCCCACGAAGATCATTTGGAAGGGATTCAATCGCTGGACGCGGTAAGTGCTGGTGAACTCCAGGTTGAAGTACTCCATACTTATTTATCTGCATTGAACTCAAGCGCCGTCAATTGGACGATGATTATTCCGGTGCCATATGCACCTGACGAATGGGATTCCATGCACACACTGAAGATTCTGAACACCTCCTACATGGTGGGAATTACGGACTGCATCTGGCAGCTTGGCACAGACTTTGGCACCTCGCGGGCCAAGGATTATGTGCAGGAGTTGAGCACACTGAAACTTATGACGGATACGTTCAGTCCCTACGTGGATAACTGGCTTGTGATGGGTGCGGATATCTCAGCTGGCAGCAGCGCTGAAGAGACACGCAAATATGTGGATATGTCCAAGGAGTTGAATGCAGCTTTCGGCTGGACACAGTGAGTATGGGCTTAGGCGGACTTGGGTCACTTGAGATATAATGGAATCTGTCTCCAATCAACAGACCTGCCAACATGCTGCCCACAACAAGCCTCGGCAGTTACATTTACGACAGCGATCCGGCATTGAGGACATTGCAACAGCAACGTGTGCCGCTGTGGTTGACTCTGCCGGAGGAGCGATCCCCTGCGCAGTCGATTAGCAAGCGATTGATGGGCGACGAGACAACAGATGCACTTCGCTGGGCACAGACACTGGGAGATGCGGCGAGCAGCGGCTTCGATGTGATCTTCAAGCGGATGAGCCTTGAGGACTTTGAGAGACCTAACTTCAGCTACTATGTGACCGCACTGTTCAAGAAGGTGATGGGATCCAGGGTCTTTCCAGCGAGACCCCTTAATGCATTTGCGCCGAGCAATAAACTATATACCCACTGCGCCAACGCGGTGTCCGGAGGGTTGTCCTTCATGGTGGTCAACACAGAGGAGCAACCCACGACGATTACTATTAAAAGTCTGAGTCGTCTCTCTCCCAGCGACATTTGGGAATATGTTTTAACTGCCCAGGATGGTCGTGTGCTACTGAACGATCAGAAGTTGTCTCTCAACTACACCCTTCGCCCTCTTGTCAAGCCGAAGGATGCCATTAAGCCTCTTCAGCTGATCACGCCCAGCATGTCAGTGGGATTCTGGGTGCTGCCTAGTGTCAATCTGGAACATTGTCAATACACGGAAATCGAAGCAGGCGATGCCAGCGCCGAGGGCTCATCCGAGAGTCGCCGCACAAGCGGATACAGCTCAGCTGATCGTCTTTTGCAGCGACTTATCGAGGAAACGGCCGTTTCTAGAGGATCTCTTCAAAGTACCATTAATCGCAATCGACGCTTTGTCCTAGACAATCAAGAGACAGCGAGTCCTGGATCGCTGCTCGGAAAATTGCTGCAACCTTTCAATCTGCCACAAGAGAAGTCGGCAACAGCGACAGCTGTAAAACGGCAGGCTACCAGTAAGGCGAAGTCGAAGACGCAATCGGTGCGTCCTTTCGAGGCAATGACGTGGCTAAGACAAGTGACGGAACAAAGTCGAGATGTGGCACAACGTCAGCGGCCCCGACGCAGCAGGCGGAGTCCATCAAGCTACAGTGGTCCCTACTTCTACAACAGGAATGGCAAGAAGACCACCCTGACCAAGAAGATAACAGAGATACGAAAGCCAGAGCGTAAGATTAAGCCGCTCTTCGATCTGGCTGAGTTCGATGAGGAGGAGTTCTTCAAGAAGATGGGCGAGCAGCCGGAGCCACCACCATACTCCCGCCTGCCGGAGGGTGATGTGCATCTAAAGCACATTGAGTCGCCCGATGGCGAGGAGAGCGAGATGCAGCCGGACTCCGAACAGATTAGTTTCGTCAAAAAACGCCGACCAACAATAAGGAGGCAAATGAAAATTGTGCAACGCTCGCAAGAAGAAAGCATTGAGGAAGAGCCGGAAACTCCCAAAGAACAGGAGCGAAGCAAGTTGCGTCTGATGCCCACGGAATTCTTTGAAGCTTTGCCTGCACCCATATCCAAGCACGGCAAGCGCTTAAATCTCGGTGCCACTTTAAATTCGCTGCTGTTTCCCGAACCCTTCTCAAGCAAAGGATCCATAGCTGAAAGTCATACCAAGCCGCAGGACAACGTAGAGTCGACTGCAGACCCGGACGCGCAGCCGGATGTAGACGCTGTGAAAGGAGACGGCAATAAAAAACGATCAGCCAAGGGAGGTCATGTGGCAAATGACTTTCTGCAGGCACAGCGAGAGCTTGGAAAACACTTTCTCAGTCACATCAATGATCACGACCAAGAGTTTCCTCTGGCTGATGAGGCCACAGGGAAGCAATCGCAAGAGACGGAACCCCAAGCGCCCATGAAACAGTTGGAAGCCAATGATCCTGAAGAGGATTACTTTGGTTCCAAGAAGACGGAAAGGCAGCCAGTTCCGGCACCCAAACGATTGATTAAAAAGATTTCCGATGAGAGCATCACTTCCTGGTGGGATTTACCGGCACTAAGACGTCGCCGTGCTCTGAATTTCAACTACGCTGATGGAGGACTCCACTCTAATGCGATTGACAAAGACGATCAGATGGAGTTCTTGCCCCTGGGAGGCTTCTCATTTGATGAATATAAAGTCGACTCATCCACAGAGACGCCACCTCAGAAATCCACAGAGTCTGAAGTCATGAAGATCAACAGCAAAAGAGCCCCAGCAACGACATGCCGGAAGATCTCGCTCTCAGATAACATAGTTACCACAGTGAAATCCAAGGTCTCCAAGCTCATGAGCATTATCTCCAGGCACATGAATGAGTGGTACAAAACCTTGTCGAAACATTTGGAGTCTGATTCTGGAATGTCGCGTAGTCCTAGCAATGGAGGCGAGAATGCCATATAGAATATCTATAAACTATAAATAGTACACTTTAGTATATTACGTTTATATGAAACTTATTGTAAATATGTATTTATGTACAATGCAATTTATTATATACATCCGGAATTCGCAAAAGGTGATTATTCTATTAATTAGCTTATTAATACGAAAATAATTCGCAAATTGATTCCGACATTTTTGTAATAAAAGTGAATAATTCATTTAATTGTTGTCTATGAATTTATTTATTCTTAATAATTTAGTTATTTTCTAATACATATTTCGAACTAATCTTAATTAAGTACAACTTCATCTGCTGAAAGTATAATAAATTTAATTTAAAATGGCAAATGGCAATGGCTCAGAACTATACAGAAATTATTTTGAGAACACATAAAAATTTCCATTAAAATAAAAAAATACATTATTTATGGTTTTTAAGAGTGCTTTAGAGTCTTAAAATTACTTTCAGGGAGTTTTTATATTACTTTATTCTCTTTTTCGGATTCTCTTAGCAACTCTCTTCGCTCTTGAAACTAGCGGAAGACCGCAGCAAATGAAAGCTATAAAAACTGAGGCAGAAGCTCAGCTTCGACTTGTTCCGCCGGCCAACCTGGCCAACAACAACAACAATAACAACAACAAGAAGAAGAAGAGCAACAACGAGCAACAAATAGTTGTGTGGCTATTTACAATAACAATGAGCAGCAACTCAGCGATCGCAATCGCGTTCCAGCTTCGGCTCAGAAGCCAGTCTCTGAGCAAGCGTTCAAGGCGAAGGTTGTGGTTGAGTCTTGAGTCTTCCATCGGCTAGTTCAAAGTACATACGATAATAATACAAGTATATATAAAGCGGTTAGCAATTCAACAGGTGAGTGTGTTGATATTTGCAATATTACATGCCTGACTCAGCAGATTCTTGCCAAGCCGTGCTTGATGTTCTTCGCTGAAATAAACGGGTCAGTTTTAGACCAAACGAAGAAGTTGCATTCAGGGCAAGGCGGCTGTTGGCGAAGCATAGAAGCGTAACCAGTACAAGTAGTGCGCCAGTCTCAGGGCAGACAAATTTTTAGTGACGTGGACAGTAAAAACTGGGAACAAACTGACGCGACAACAGCAACAGCAACAGCAACATAAACAACAACAACAACAACTTAAGCAGCACAACTGATTGTTTCTGGCTTTCTTTCGGTTACCTGTTCAATGGCAATGAACTTTGCTTCGGCTGCAATCAACGGCATTAAAATTCGTTTCATAATTACTTATCTCTCGCACATATGAAAAGTGAAAGTGTAAATTTCGTAAAGATATTGAATTTTGTAAATAATTGATTGCGTTTTCGTATTGGAAACTGATTTCAGAAACGCATTGGCCAACTGAAACTAACCGCTAAAGCAGCAACCTCAAGCGTCGAAACTTGTTTTGATTTCAGTCAATCGAAGATATTATATAAACTGATTTGCATATTGCCATCAATACACACGTATACATACATAATATTATTTATAGGATGGGTTTCCTATTGGCTTGGTTGCCAAGTGAGCATTATGGGCGTGACATCTTCCTAATCACACTCACTGCGGCCTTTGTGGCCACCTTGCTGAGCATTCGATTCTATTTACGCATTACTTCAGGCCGTTGCTTCACTGAGGTAAACCTGACCCACACCCGAAGCCCTAAGAACCTCAATCTGATCCGAACAACATCTTCCTTGCAATGCCCTTTAATCCTACTAAACAAATTGTGGCTGAGATTTATTATACTATAGTGGCTTACCAACTCTCTGCTTTCCCCTTTATTGGATCTCCTAGCCGTGACGTGAGCAGTTAATTAGCTCTTAATACCAAGCTTGAAATCTGTGCGTCACAATCTGGCTAACAGCAGATACAGTTACGGTATTTGCATTACATCTGAGTAGATCGCTTACCTTTGAGTTAGGCAAAACAAAGACCATCAGTTTATGAGCTACATACACTCTCAATGTTTCCACGGGGTTCGGCAATTACCGCTGATGACTAGAGAGAGAGAGAGAGAGAGAGAGAGTGAGAGAGAAAAAAACGAGTAATAACAAAAAAGTAAATACCTGCGTACCGCTTTATAGGAGCCAAGTCGTAAGCTATGATTACATTAACTACACTTTTTAATTAGGGTTGTAAATATTTAGAATCCCCTCCTATTTAACACAACAACGCTACAGCTAATTTGGCTATAACTGAACTTTGAATAACTGATTTAATTGCGACACTTGCAGACAAAAATGGAAGGAAAAACTGTCATTATCACGGGCGCCAACAGTGGCATTGGCAAGGAAACAGCCAAGGATCTCGCAGGACGCGGTGCACGTATCATCATGGCATGCAGAAATCTAGAAACAGCTAACGCCGTCAAGGGTAAAATAATTGAATATCACAAATAATGATCAATCGCTAATAGAAGAAGTTCTATTTTGCTAGATGAAATCGTCAAGGAGACCAACAACAATAAGATTCTGGTCAAGAAACTGGATTTGGGCTCACAGAAATCGGTTCGTCAGTTTGCTGCAGATATTGTGAAGACTGAGCCAAAGATCGATGTTCTGATACACAATGCCGGCATGGCCTTGGCCTTCCGTGGCCAGACAAGTGAGGATGGTGTGGAATTGACCATGGCCACCAATCATTATGGTCCATTCTTGCTGACGCACTTACTCATTGATGTCCTTAAGAAGAGCGCCCCATCGCGCATTGTCATTGTAGCTTCGGAGCTGTATCGCCTGGCCTCAGTCAATCTGAACAAACTGAATCCTATTGGTACTTTTCCCGCCGCCTATTTGTACTACGTGTCGAAGTTTGCCAACATTTACTTTGCCCGCGAGTTGGCCAAGCGTATGGAGGGCACCAATGTCACAGTGAACTTCTTGCATCCGGGTATGATTGACTCCGGCATTTGGCGCAATATTCCCTTCCCTCTGAACTTGCCAATGATGGCCATCACGAAGGGCTTCTTCAAGACGACCAAAGCTGGAGCACAGACCACCATTTATTTGGCGACATCCGACGAGGTGGCCAATGTGTCTGGCAAGTATTTCATGGACTGCAAGGAAGCAACACTGAACGCAGCTGCTTTGGACGAGGAGAAGGGTCGCCAGTTGTGGGAGGAATCTCTCAAGATTGTCAAGTTGACGCCCCAAGAGCCCAAAATCTAAATAATCTCTGATTTCTATTGCTTATCTGTATCTTTTGCAAACTGTCCATAATTGGGGGGTCTATCCTTAATGCCTAAGTTTTCACTTAAATAAAAATAAATTGTAAAAACAAATTATTTGCAAACGGGATAGCTACGATCGAGCTGATCGACAGTATAATACCCGGTATTCATGTCTAAACACTCTTATACTACTTATTATAATATAAATGAAAAAAAGTAAATTTTGAGTGCAATAATTTTTACTCGAACACACACTTGCCTAAATAAACATTCATATAATATATGTATCATATCGAATAATTAGCTAAAGGAATCGACCAGAATTGGAACCCAGGATGCTCTAGCAATTGCGCCATTGCAAAATGACAAAAACAAAATATATTCTTAGAGAATACTTCTCTTATTCTTCCAATTCTTTGTTCGTTTCACAAGTTTCTGTTTTCCAATTCTCTTGGAATATCATTCACTTTTAAGGGGGGGAATCGATACATTTTGTTATTTTTTTCTCAAATTGTAATATATTCCGACATATGGCCAAAATTAATAATAGTAAATATATAATCAGTACTAAAATATTAAACTGAAATGAAAAATTGGCAGCAGCAATAACTAAACTCTAATTGTCTAATAAAAGCAATTGTTTGTCGCCGTAACAGTTATGCAATATTCACACAACGTCCGGGCAATTACACATACAATGTGCGCCAATTCTGAAGCAGTAGCTCAAGAAATACATTTGTTTTTCGATTTGTAGAAGGAGGCGTGGCACACTATAGGAGTAATGTTCTTCAATTTGGCAATTAGAGCTCTAACAGTCGCTGTTATCTAGGTGCCCACACGGGCAGACGGACATGGCTATATCTATTCGGCTGTTGATGCTGATCAAGAATATATATACTTTATAGAGCCTGGACATCCCCTCCCCCTTGTACTCTTTGGCAAGCGTGCCTAAAAATCGCTCTAAAAACAAATTAGTTTTTAAAAAAATGCTCACGTTTTTGTGAATACCCCCCATACGTAGTTCGCAACGTAACGGTGTGCTGTTAATCAACAGAGAGGCATATGTTAACGTAGCCGCTTGTTACGAAGGCCGTTACTTTTATAATTTTTTCTGTTTCGCCTTTAAAAAAAGCTGGCTGCCCCTTTCAATTGAACGAAAAATAAAAAAGGGCAAATATTGAACAAAAAACGAGAATGAAAAATCAAGTAACGTATTTTTTTTAACAGATCAGCTGTTGCGTGTTGTGCCAGACAGCTTTCGCCAGCGTACTCACAAAACACCTGCACTGCCTTACATGATATGGGGGACCGTTACATTTTGAATTCTTTTCTATTTCGATGCTCAATGAAAAAACTAATAACTCCTAGAATATTTATGTTAAAAAAAGAGACACTTTTAAAACAAGGCGGATAAAATAACGGAAGTTTTTATTTTTCAGCTACCTCTGAATCTGGCCGAATTAGCATCTACATAGAAGAAACTGAAGGAAATGAAATATTGTTGGAGTGAAAATGTGGACTGAAGCTGCTGTCTGGATTGGCAGAACTTGTAGAATTTATGCCAATTGAGGAAATACAAGATTGTTTGATTGTTGTGGTTGTGCAATCCTGTGCTGCTCTATTTTACATTACATTACACTAATCTAAATTAATCTATGTATCTATTAATCTGTGCAATCCCAAGTAGCTCTCCGCTCTACACTCTGCCAAAAACACTCTTTAATGGTAAAAAAAAATGCTATACACTGTCACTAGTCTTATTTAATAGCAATTGTCGTTTGTTTTGAAAGAAAAGTCAACTGCTTCTACTTGATTTCCAACAGGAGAGTTTCAGTTTCAGTTCATGAGAATTAATAAAATCGACAAATCACAGCGCCAATGGGGGAAACTCGATATGGCTGGCCCAAAGAGGAATCACAAACTGGTAGCCAAAAAAATTCTCACACAATGTTGCTTCAGTCGTCACCTGTTGAGGGTGCGGTAGACGGGTAGGACGAGCAAAGGATGCACACACAGGGGACACTCTGGCACCATTGGCTCTGTTGCTGCTACTGTGGCTGCTGAGGGTCCTTAATCTGATAAAATTGCAAGCCCATCTCATTGTCTCTTTGCCAGCTCGTTGGCACCCCTCTGCGGTTGCTCAGTCTGATTATTATCGGCGACTGGTTGACACGTGACTTCTGGTTCCGGTAGTGCTCGGGGAATGCGTGGCGCCAATGATGATGATAGGTGGCTAATAATATGTTAACAACTATAATTGAAATTTAATATTTATCCAAAGGCTTACAGGATAATCATTTGCGGTTTGCGTTTGCCAAAATGCAGCCGCAGATAACGAAACGTGGCACTAAGATAATTGCCGTTGAATAGCCACCCCCTCTCTACTTCACTCCCGTTGCTGTGAGAAATTGTCATATCTCGCTGTTTAGCGCATTTGTTTGTAAAAGTGATTCTGTAATAATAAAAAAACATCGTCAAACAGTAGCAGACAGCGGGAACACAATCGAATGTGTTTTATTGGTACATTGAATGTCAGTTGAGGAACTCTACCCACTGATAAGGGACGAAAGGAACCCTTGCTCTTGCCCTTGTGGTTCTTGAAAGTATCGACTTACAATTTCAATTTGGCGCGCTTCACTCAAGTGTACTTAGTTTCGTAGTATCCAAAAACATATTTCGGAGGCCCAGTTCCAAATGTAATTCAAGTCGTTTTTGGGGGCAGCTCACAGGACACGTCCTGCCAATGGCAGTTGTTTCAATTGTTGTCGCATTGGCCAAGTCGGCCTTGTCTCGCGCGTTTAATAAGCAGGCTTAGGTTTTTATTAAGAAGTCGACTATGATGACTGCGACTCGGTCCCAGCTCGTACAGCTGTCATCAATGCTGAGTCGCAAGGCGCAATAACGGCAGCCTGTCAATTGGTCATCGATACTTTTCCCGGCCGGGCTGACGCGTGATCTGGACGCCTACAACCAACAGTGGCATTACGGAGTAAAAGTAGCAGTTGTTAATATAGAAAGAGTAAAGAATTTAACAAATTGCTGTCTCTTGGTCTTTAAATTCATATTTTTACTTAATTCAAGGTATACAGTGTCTTAAACTATCTTGAAGATGGTCTAAGCCATAAGCCAATACTCCCTTTCTCTTCCATCATAAACTATTTTAAGCATAGATAGAAAAATAACTGCGCAAAATGTGAAATTAAAGTTTGATTACGTTGACGTCTGTGCGTCAAATTAAAGCATCAGTGCGCTACACACAATCCCATTGAGCTTATGAGTTTGCAAACATCAAGTATGAAGATGAACTAATAAAATGAAAATTAGAAAGGCTTATATAAATTGGACTAACTGTCAATGTGATTAGTTGTCCCCCTTTTATTTAGTTGTCCCTAAGTACGAGTACGTCTTATATTGATATTTACTGATGTCTAGCGACATTAACAAGTCGAATGACTTGACTAACAACATAAAGGCAAAGTGTAGCCAAGCTTGAGAAGCCCTAAGAGTGCCACCCGAAAAGTATTTCATTGATTTTTGAAGCCTCGTCCGTACAAAACACACTACACACAACAGTCGACAGCGGGAACACAGAACATATAACTGAATATAGAATGAAACGAATGCTCTGCATACATTTCTATTGAAGTCGGGTAGTAACTATTGTGGGTAGAAAATCAGGATCTGGACCAGTGCAAATACTTTGAGTAAATATTCTTATGTTGAGCTTCGGGGTAAATAAATTCACGTGCATGGCAACTGATAGTGCGTAGGTTAATGATGCACTGGTGTGATAACAGGTACAATGGAGGGTGGCGGCGGGTTGGACTGGCAACATGTTTACTTATGTAACAAATCCCAGTAACGAAACAATTTTGAATAAATTGTGGTTAGTTGAGGCAAACTGCCTAAGCAAGCCCAACCAGATTGGGTATATATTAAGGGGCATTTTCTGTGCTCAGCTGACACCTGAGCACACCTGAAACTAATGTGATCACTTCTAATCATCGTAAATAAGCCAATATTGTTATTGATATTCAGCCAAATAGCAGCCTCCTCACTTTAAGTCTGAGCCTAATGCGAAGTGACAATCGGCAGCAAAACATGGCTCATGTCCTGCGACAAGTGACCGACATGAAACTGATCGTTGCTGCAATCGAGCTGAGCAAAAACTGGTTAGTATCCCAATCCCAGACTTGGTTAGACTCTGTTGACTCTGTTTATGTTGCCCGAAACTTTAAACACACACGACGTTGCTGGCAGTCACTGGGCCAACATTCCCACCAATATGGTAAAATGATATGACTGCTTGAACCCATAGCGTCCCATAGCGAGTAATCACTGAAAGCCTTTACACTTAACTGATTCAATCAATTTACACTTTTTGGGCCAAGTGTGATGCGTGTGAATTGCGAATACAAGAGCCCTTAGAGACTGCATCCAAATCGGCATTCTGTTATTCTGCTAAGATTAGACAAGTCAAAGACAAGCGATGACAAGTCGCTCTTCAACGCTGTGAAAATAATAATGTTTCATAATTTTCTTCATTTTTTGTTTTCTTTTTTTTCGAATTTATTTATTTGTAGTTACAACAAAACATAACCACAAAGCGACCTATCAAATGTCGTAAAATTATTCACAATTGTCGGGTTGTTGTAACTATGCAAAAGAGCAACGATCGATCGATAGGTTCAGAGCACAGATACAATTGTCATTGGTCGAGGCGAGTGCGCTAGAAATGAGAATGAGCACTACGAAAGATACAAGATACAAGATACAATATACAGAATTTACAGAAGCAGAGGGTTCTTGCTGTATCTGGGGGCCTGGGTGAACGAGTGAACGAGTAAGCGAGTAAGCTAGTATGAGTGTGTGAGTGTGTGAGTGATTGAGTCTCACTGGCTGACGAACTGTCGCAGAGCGGAGTCAGAGGAAGGGGGCGGAGGATGAAGCAGTGGCTAAGGCAAACACGTTTAACCACAAAGAATGGAACGAAGGAAGCAAAAGACGATCAATGGTCGCAGTCCGGTCTGGGCACGGACAGACCCGACCCGGCGCAGCCCGTCCCGCCCCGACCCGACCTGACGCTGCTCTGCTTTGCGCTGCTCTGCTCGGGGGTATCTGGTGTCGAGCTGTAAAGATATTGGGTGACAAATAAAAACTACTGAAAACTGCTGCTGCTACGTATGAATGAGCTTGTTGGACGGAGCCAACTCGGGCTCGGGGGTTGGGAGTTGGGTTAGTAGTCGTCGCAAAGGCCGTCATACCGGAGACGGCGGCCAGAGCGCATTGGTTGGTTGGCTCTGCTGCTGGTGATTGCTGCGGCGGTGGTTGCTGCTGGAGGGGGTGAAGTCGACAACAACAACAACAACAACAGCAACAGCAACAACAACAACAACACGCTGCTGTAAGGGTCTCTCCATGTGTGATTGCATACCATGTACTTAGTTGGGCACTTTGTGTCATTGTATCTCTGCTCTGCCAAGGGTGTGAGTGTGTGTGTAAGTGTGTGTGAGGTTGTGTGTTGCTTTTCGTTGTCTTTTGCGCCCTTTTGTCGCTTGTTTATAATTAAGTGAGCATTTTTTCTGTGGTTGTCGCTTTGCCGCTGCCAATGCCGCTGCCGTTGCCGTTGCCGCTGCCGCTGACGTTGCCACTGCCGTCACCAATATCGGTCGAGAGACATCGAACTGCAGCCGAGAATTAGTTGCCGTCTTATGCTCGTCGCCGAATGTCGATTCTTAACCCCCGCATTAACTTGAAGTCGAAACGGACATAGCGGTTATACAAACTAAATTAACAAAAGTGATCCAAGCTAAAGTTTAAATAAACTGTATAAAATTAACTATATTGTGTGAAATATCCATAAAGATCTCTCGAAGTGCTCCACATTTCAAATCGTATAATCTAATCAGTGTCTTGATCATGAGACATATATATTCAATAAGAAGGTGCGATTAACTATATCAACACATTTAATACACATAATAATAATATAAATAAATTAATATTAAAAAATAAATATAAATGTATATAACAATGAAATAAAAAAATATATATATATATATATTAATAACAATAATAGTATTAATAATAATTATAATAATTCTATATTCGTTGAAAATTTTAAATTCATTGTGATTTTTGTGAACAAAGGATTTCTAATGTCTAAAAAGTAATTGGATAAATAGCAATTTGATTATTAAAGAAGCGAATACATATAATATTTCTTACATATTTCAAAATATTAAAAACGACTTTTACTAATAACAGATTATTTGTATAAGTTTTAAAAAAATACACTATAAATGAGTATTAATAATTACAAACGGACCAAAATCTCTATATAATATTAAAAAATAATAAGAGTTCCGTGGATAAATAAATTCAGATACTCTGCTGTTTAATAATTTTATTAAAAGATTTGATTGTTTGACTTTCCTTTTTAAATAAAAGCGGCCAGCTCTATTCTTGATAGTTGCTTACAATTTGTGCAAAACATTCCATTATATTATTAAACACCAAAATGAACAAACAAATCTTTTTATTAAAGCATACACTTTCACTCTCAAATATATATATGTATATATCCCGACTTTGGACTTTAGTTTCAATATAAATAATGAAATACGTCGTTTAATTTTTATGAAATACCAAGTTAAAGTGATTAATCAGTATTTGAATTGTGCACTTGCAGCTGGAAATCTCAATTGATGCAGCAAAATGAAACGTAGAAAAACAAGAAATAAATCGCCGAAACCAGCTGGAGTCATGTCATGGGATTGTTATATAAAAGTTCCAAACTCTTGAACATAATTCTGGGTATGTTTAGAGTTACTTCCACATTCATAGCTAGCAAAAGTCGCCCCAAAACCGCATGCACACTGTGAACAGAAGCGAGAGAGCAAAGCAAATGGCGGTTCATTCACTTATATGCGTGTGTGTGTGCGAGTTTAGGGGCGGAGTTTCGAGCTGCGCACAGTGGTCGCAACTCGTTGTAAACGGTGTCAAAAGTATCTAATAGATACGCATTGCCGTTGTGTGTACTTCCAATGCAGTAAAATGATTTTATCCCACTTTCGACACACCTGCGCAGATTCCCTGGAAGATCAAGAGGGTGGAGCTATGTACATATCGTGCGATGTCTCAAACGGAGGTCCTGTGGAACCAGAAACGGGCTATGTGCCCAATAATCCATTATTCGGCCTTGCCTTGGACAGTCCGCAGGTATTTTTCTCGCTTCAAAGTTATCTTTATTAAAACGGTTAAAATTTGTGTGGTCATTCGATAAAGTGAAATTGCAACTTGCGTTTGTTTATTGTAGCAAGAGTGTGCTGCATCCTGCGTCGGCTGTTTATCCTGCCAAGGCAACACCGCCCTGCCCATCTCCTCTCTCACCAGCAGCGATTTTGACTGCGGCGGCTGCTTCGATCCGACGATTGGAGTGCTGGGTAACCAGATCAATACAACACCGCCGACTAATAATCTATCAGGTGCTGGGAGTGGCATCAACAACGGTTCATCGCTTGTTGGTAACGGTAGCTACTGGAGCACGGACGAGATGGCCTCCACATTTCCTGGCTTACCGCCGCTGGACATTGATCCGCTTCCTAGTCTTTTTCCCTTCTCGCCCTGCGGTGCATCCTACAACTTTGCCAGCAATCCACATCAGGCCTCCCTCTCGTACACCGTGCATCCACATCAGATGCTTATCTCACCGAATGGAGGTCAGCAGCAGCATTCACAGTCATCTGGTCATTCTCATCAGCTACAGTCCCAACACATGCAGCAGGCCCTGACCCAGGCATCGCACGGTGGTAACGCGCTCCACAACCATAACCACAGCAGCACCAGTACTAATGGTCCTGGAGGAAGTGGCTCCGGTGCAGGCAACGCCTGCTACTATGAGGCGGCCTCCAATGCCGCCCCCGCACCGCCAATGTATCCCAGTATGAGTGTCAACGTGAGCATGAACATGACCATGCATCATGGCTACGGTGCCGACGGGGGTGCAGTGCCCATGCAATGCTCCCAGATGAACTGGACGCCACCCAACAGCTCCTCGGCGGCGGTTAATGTACTCTATCCGCCGCTACTGAGTCCTACGCACTATCCTGCCTCAGCCACCTACTCCTTCACGGCCGACTTTCGCGCTCCGGCCCCAACGACCCTAAATGCACTTCCTTCGCTCGCTGATAAGGAGTCGCCATCCCCCCCTGCCTCCAGCACAGCAGCAGCTCTCGGATATTACACTTCCGGTGCGGGCCAGAGCTATACACCGCCACACAAGAGCCCAAGCTATCAAGCAACAGCGCTGAGTCTTGGCCTGGCCGCCTTTGAGGATGAGGAGGACAGCATCGATGATGGTGATGCTGATGGCGAGGGCAGTGCCGGTGGCGATATGAAACCGAATTTGTGCAGGCTGTGTGGCAAGACTTATGCTAGACCGAGCACACTGAAGACGCACCTACGCACCCATTCTGGCGAGCGGCCATATCGCTGTCCGGACTGCAACAAAAGCTTCTCACAGGCCGCCAATCTGACGGCTCACGTACGCACACATACTGGGCAGAAGCCGTTTCGCTGTCCCATTTGTGATAGACGTTTTTCGCAAAGTTCCAGTGTCACCACGCACATGCGAACCCATTCCGGTGAGCGGCCCTACCGCTGCTCCTCTTGCAAGAAGTCCTTCTCCGATAGCTCCACGTTGACGAAGCATCTGCGCATCCACAGCGGTGAGAAGCCATATCAATGCAAATTGTGCCTGCTCAGGTAAGTTAATGATGCTTTCACGTCTGGAATAGCCTGGAACTAATGGTGGCTAACCCCAACTTCCATACAGATTCTCGCAATCGGGCAACCTGAATCGGCACATGCGCGTTCACGGCAACAATGCCAATGGCAACGGCAGCAATGGCGGCAACGGTATTGGCGGCGGTGGTAGCAGTCTCATTACATGACAAAAGCCGCGAAGTGCAGGCGGCTTTCAACATTATCACCCACCGCATCCGCATCCGCACCCACACTCACATCCACACTCGCACCCGCACCCACACCCACATCATGTGCATCACCACGCCCATTTGCCCAGCTACGACTACGGTAATTACAGCATCAGCGACTATACTCCACCCGGCGCTACACAAAACTATTCAGGGTATTATTTCTGCGCACTCAACAAGCCACCCAAGTTCGAGCGTTTCTATTAGAGCTATGGACTTCAAGTTGTCTCCAAACGCAAGGAGCCTTCAAACGGTAATTAAGAGGAGAAAAGTTATGGATTTTCATTGATAAATTTGAGATCCCTATGAATCATATTGAAATGCAATTGTAAATGCTCAAATTCCAATTGAAATCAACCAACTTAAAGCGAATGAAATGAAACTAATTGAGTCATAACGGCCAAACTGTATATACTTAGAATATAATAAGATCATTTTGTATTTATTACTCGCATCGAAAATGCATTATATGAATGTGTTGCGAATCTCTGCATATGGCAGTTGGAAAACACGCATAAATCTATTCAAAATTAGCCAACGAAATAGACATTAAGTCAACACAAACATAGGAAATACAAATACAAGAATATGAAGTTCGTTTAAAAGTTAAACGGAAATACCATCTAATCATGATCAAATTTCAACGAAATCTACAAATTATTTCAAAATAGCGATTTAAATTATTAGATACTTAAATTAGACATACAAACCAATTCTTTTACTTGATTTCTTTGGTTACGCTTACTTATCTTCTTAAAGCAGCAGCACCCATAAAATTATATTTAAGACATTGTATATTTAGGGAAAGTTATACTTTAAGACGTAGTATAAGTCAGGTGCTTTGATTTAAGCCAATTTTGCGTATACTAAATTAAATGCATACAATACACTAAACCATGCTTTTCATTTTTTGGGAAGAAACTTTTAGCAACTGCTGGCAAAGTTCCGAAAAGAATGAAGTAAGTCTTTGACTATCTAATAAGTTCCTCATGTTTACGTCGACGGAACCATTGCCTTTGTTCAAAGTACAGTCGCTTTAACAGCCAACTAGACTGTTTGGTGAACTTAAAGTATTTCTAGCAAGCAACTCAATTCTTCGGGAAACATTAGGTATATAAAATTTATTTGTAAATGCGACAGAGGCTTATAATATTTTAGAGAATATCATCCACGATGTATATAGCTTCTGTGTCGCTTCCACAAACCAGGCGACTACCATGCATATCAAAGGAGTTCACCGCTTTATGAATATTGCTTAGCACGCCGTCAACATTGACTAAAGCTCGTACTCGATCGCCGCTTAACCAGGCACTCTTTCCGTCCTGTTTGGCAGGATCGGTGTGCGTTTTGTTTTCAGACCACATCCAAACTTCGCCTGCTTCGGCGGCGGTAAACAACTTCGATGGATCTTGGCGGTGAAATCCAATGTCAGTGATGGGACTGTTGTGCGCACTGAGATACGAGGCTGGATACTCCAAATTGCGCAAGTCCCACACAGTAATAGAGCCCTCCTCACTACCGCATATGAGTATGTGTTGTTGCATTGGATGCGTGGCCATAGAGGAAACGAAGTTAGAACTTTTAGTATCCTGACAAGCAGCCATGAATGTAATTTTCTCTTGTCCTTCGCTGGCAATTCGGGTATCAAACATACGAATGACACCCATTCTGTTGCCCGTTACTAGTTGGTGTTGGCTGACATAGGATACGGCCAGAAGTGACATACTGTCTGCATTGATGGTACGTTTTACCTGCTTCAAATTGTTGGCATTCAACACATTGACGCAACCGTCTTCCCCAACGGTAGCAATGTCGGTTCCATATACGGCAATTGCTGTACAAGGAGCACTGGTTTTACTGCGTTTAAATTCATGGAGGCGCTCGCTGCGCGCCGTACGTTGTATTTGATCTTCTTCAACAGCTCGCTGAACATTTAGTATGCTTAAATGGCCTGTGGGCAGAACAAAACATGAATACACCTCTTTTAAACAGCTGGTTGGTGTGCTTACCGTCAGCGCAACTCACAGCCAAAGTGTCATTGTCTACAAACTCCAAGCCTGTCACGTCGTCCTCCATTGACACTTTGTCATTGCATCTGGGTGTATGTTCAACATTCTGAGCATACGGGTTTGAGTGCAAGGCCCACACGCGCACAAAATTGTTGTCCATGTTCCAGCTGCCGGTAACGAAGCGCTCGCTTTGCTGCAGATTATCTGGCAGCCAGCGGACCTTGGAAATCTTCTCTGATATGTAATGAGCTGCAACCTTTGTAGCCATATTGAGGTTGTTTTTAAGACTATTTATTTAACAATAAGTAAAAATTAAACTTTTTTCAAAATGCCGCAGTTCACCGAAAAACATATGTTTTTTGCGGCTGGCTTCAACTTAACATTACGGTCAAATGTTATTAACAGTCACACTTTTATTCTAAACACTGGCAGTGTATATTTCGCAAATTATTATTCCAATGAATAAATATTATTTGTCATAACCAAACGGTAAAAATTAATTAAATTAAATTAAATAAATGTCTTGTTTATTATTCTATTAAGCTTATTATTCTATTAAGCAGTCGTGAACCGCTTCAAACCACATTCTACAGTTATAGATAACAGAGAAACCATGAGCATCCCTGTTATGCCTTTAAATATATCGACGTTTTTTACGTCTATCGATATTTATGTGCACATCCGCGGAGGTTACAATAAATTGAATTTATCATCCCAAATTAGTTTTTGGCGGCAATTTGGAGTAAACAGAAAAATAGAATTGAGATGGATAAATATTTAGTTAAAATGCCTGGAAAATCACAAAGCAATAATACGCCAGAGCAAGTATGCATTATCTCAACAATTTTAGTTGATTCATATAATGATTTATTTTATTTTCAATTAGAAAATCGCTATAAAGAAAGAAACACCAAAGGAAAGTAAATCTACAAAAGGACAAGTTGATATTATTTCTAATAAGCGAAAGAACCAGGACACTCCTGAAGTAGTAAGTTAATTAATTATATTTATCGTCATAATACATCATTGCATTGCCAATTGCAGATGAAGGACAAAGAAAACGCTGAGACGGACAATCCTCCAAAACGAAGAAGTGCTCGGCTGACGCGTAGCACGCGATCAATGGCTGAAGTTGGTACCCCCTCCCCGGAGAAGGAAATCCCACAGAAGTTGCCTTTCATTAAATATAAAGGAGCTATTAAATACTATACCGAAAATCATGAGATTGCAGCGTCAGCCGACGAAGTCATGTTAGTATAATGTTGGCATTAGTGAATTCCTTCTAATTTTTATTTATCAGGCAATGGGTAGATAAGCAAACTGATGCGGATGTAGTTCCCATGGCGTTTGACATGGAATGGCCGTTTTCGTTTCAAACTGGTCCCGGCAAATCTTCCGTTATACAAATATGTGTAGATGAGCGTTGCTGTTATGTATATCAGCTAAGCAAGTTAAAGAAAATACCAGCTGCACTGGTTGCACTTTTAAATCATCCTAAAGTGCGTCTGCATGGAGTAAATATTAAGGCGTAAGTCTATTTTATACATATATTTCTGTTTTTCCTGTATAATACGTATCTATTTACCTCGACTGTGATTAGTGACTTCCGGAAGCTGCAGCGCGACTTTCCAGAGGTAGCCGCTGAACCACTTATAGAAAAATGCGTTGACTTGGGTGTGTGGTGCAACGAAGTTTGTGAGACTGGCGGAAGATGGAGCTTAGAGCGGCTGGCTAATTTCATAGCCGGAAAAGCTATGGATAAAAGCAAAAAAGTACGAATGAGCAAGTGGCATGTTATACCGCTCGACGAGAATCAACTGATGTATGCGGCAATTGATGTTTATGTGAGCATAAAGCAAAGTTCTCCAAGATATTACTGTTATTTATTTAATAATTTCGACATTCCAGATTGGTCAAGTTATTTATAGGGATATAGAGCATCGGGAGAAGGTCAAATTGTTGAATGAGCAAGAGTTTATTAACACAAATGGCGACGCGGCCTTCAAAGCGGTTAAAGCGTTGGGTGAAACTTTTCTGTCCAAAATAAACGAGGTAACTTTGTAAGCCTCGCAATGTTCAATATCCTGATGATTTCTCAGTAGTTATCAAATTATAAATATTAACATATTTGTCAAATTTTACTCATAGTTTATAAATATTTTTAGTTAAGCCATTATACACATATTTTACTACACGTTTTAACTTGCAATAAATTTTAATTTTAAATTCGCTAAAAATTACAATAATCATATATCAATGAACAGATTACTTGAATAGAGGTCGGCGTGATCCAACCGCCTCCAGTTTGCGTTTAAGCACATCATTATCTAAGTCGATCTGTCGCTGATATTTCTTTCGATTGACAGCTGCGCTTGTCAAGCGAGGTGCTGGAGGCGGCTGCTTCTACAAGTAAAGCATTGTTATTGCAGTCGGATTTTTGACTGGACGTTTACATACCTTTGCTTGCACATTCGAGCTAGATTTGACAGAATTGACGGCTGGCTTAATTGTTGGCTTAACATTCATCATCTTCTTCAGTAAAATGTTATTCTGTCTCTCAATTTCACGCACCTGTGGATTTGTGAAGCTGAAGCTCTTGCGTCCCAGGTTCTTGTAGCTGGAACAGCGACATAGATGTACAATTGATGTTAAAATCCAATTGATGCTACTCACTTGACCTTCTCCGAAGAGGTGGTAGAGCGTGGACGCCTAATATCAATGTGATAGCCACAGTTGTCACTGTTAAAGCTAGTGGGAGTTACACTGGATACGCGACAATTGACTCGATTTGATTGCGGCTGTTGCATGTGAGAATATCGCATCAGGCCATCACCTTGCCCACATTCATCCATCAAAATGGAATCTTCCTCTGGTTCATTATCGTCGGTAATCGAAGGACAACGGCAACTGCGACTTGCTATCTCTGAGCGCACTGTCGTCGGAGTTTTTGGCGACTCAACAGTTGATATGGATTCCGGTTCTTCCTCTAACTCAGACAGCTTTTTGCGCTGACTTTGCATCAGTTTTGTGGCCATGGCGAGCTGTTCAAAAGCATTGTTGTCCGAGGCTCCGCCACTAAGACGAAATGTTTTCATGATCATCTCGGACATCTGTGTCATCTGCTGTTCCAGAAACTTTACATTAAATGCATCGGTTGCACCCAGTGCCATACAATCCGGAACGTCTAATTGACCCCTGTTGTCATCAAAGACTTCTTCTAGTTTTGGAAGAGCTGGTACATCGATATTAACATTTTCTTCAAACTGAGTAGGGAGAATGGGTTTTCTGTTAAGGTTTGGGAAAGTCCTAGGCAAACGTTTCTTTTTTTGTTTGATTGGTACCGGAACAAATTCCATTTCGTTATCGCTGTTTGGTGGTGAACATTTCTCCACATCAGATTCGTCAGAGCAAGTACCTACCTCACTTTCACAGTCAACTATGTCAACAAGATCACCTTGTGGAGGACTTGCCTTAGACTTATCAGAGACATTCTGGTTTTCCTGCACCTCGTCTTGTAGTTGTCCAATTTCAACATCATCCTTGTCATCATTGCTGTGCTCGGACATCAAATCGTCGTACTCTTCTTCCTCTTCTTCCCCCATCTCATCTTCCATTTGCATACAATCCTCATCTTCCACTTCAGTCAGATCACTATCTTCAGGATTGCCGTTGGGCACTAGAGTGCGATCTGAGAATGTTTCATCATCCGTCTGCACTGGATGCTGGCGTGATTGGTTAACCTCAACCACCGTCTTTCTGATAATCACTTGGGTCTCATCCTCTGAAGAGCTGTTATATGTCATCATTTTTTCACGGGGGAATCCGCTGCCGCCACCAGAGCATTTTCCAAAGATCTGGTGACGGCGTGCATGAGGCTGTGGGTCAGGAAGAGGGTGAGGTGATGGCATATGAGGCATGTTGAGGGTGAACTGTTTAACGGTCAGCTCCTGCGGCTGATCCTCTTTCGCAGCACTTACATTTCCGCGCAGAAACTCGGCCTCGACGTCGCTGTCGCTGCGTGAATCGCTTTCCTCCTGCACATCTTCCTCCGGTTCGTCCTCGACCTCTGACAGCGATTCCTCGTCAAAGGACTCGTCCATATAATAATCTTCGTCTGAATTAACCGGCGGGGCAGTCATATTGTTGCCCCAATTATGATAATAAGACGTATTTTGTAATCCCGTCTATTAGACGCTCTTTTTTGTGTAGTTTGATCTTTGTTTGATTTTTTGTTTCAAGTTAGTAATAAAATAAGTCTTTTGAGTAGTATTATTGAGAACTGAGCCGGGAATACTAAAAATTTTTATGAAGTTATTACATGCCTAGTTATACGCATGACTCTCAGATTACTGGGTTTACTGAGTTTGATTTTTGGCTCCGTTTTTCATATTTCGCAGATATATGGGACACCGAACGGGTGACCAAATGATGAATGATTATGACTTCCACTGAACCCATTTCGACCACTCGAAGTTGTAGTTGAGGAAGGTGCTAACATGTAACGATAGTTGCAGCTAAAATGTATATTGTTTTCGTTGTTCTCCTCAACCCCGCTGCCGTCTCTGGTGTTACATTCTGCGCATTCTTATTCCTTGCCTTGCTTTGATTTTTCGGTGTCTTGCGATAGCGCTGCTAACTGTCACTAACTAAGACTTGCAACTTCCACCTGCTTCCTGGTAGCGAGTTAATATATTTATTTTGTTTCGGTAGCCCTTGCCAGCTGAAGTTGCCGTGGACAACGGAGCAAGCGCAGACTGTTTGTTGTTTATCCCAGCACCAGTCGACCCTTGAACTGCACACTTGTTGTGTAGTTTATCGCATTAAAAAATATATGGGCTTATAATAATAGTAAATATTACAAAATATTTGATTTATCCTTCCACATGTTGGATTATCTTATTTTTCAAGAATATTTCAAGCCTAAACTACATGTTCTTCTGATAGTTTATCCATTCTTGGCAATCGCTCTCATCGATTGTAACATATTTTATATTTTATTTAAAATTTGGTGACAATAAGTGGATTAAACGATTGTTTTTGTACCACTAAATACTCATGACAAATATAGAATCATTTCTTCCATAAATATGAGTGCATTTGGGTTCTGTGTTTTTTGCGATATTCGAACTCAATCATTTGTTGCAATGCGTAAATTGTTGAGAAATATATTCCAAATATCGTCTTTGACAAATCCAAGGTAGCTTTCCAAAGCGAGCTCAATGCTAAGAATAAAATAATAAGTAATAATATAAGACCATTATTTTATATAATATAATAAATGTTGATCTTTTCAGTTTGGCTCAGTTGAAGTCTCTTTACAGGTTTCGCCACTGAATTAGTACTAGATACAATAATAATAATCGTTACACAATCATTATTAAAACTCAGAATAATTTCATCTACCAGTTTTTCTCTCTCATGATTATTAAGATTACAAGCTGGTATATTTAAATATTATTTTCAACAGGTGTTGTATTGAAAATAAAATCAATCATAAACCTCTTAATTATCGTTTTTTGTTGAAGCTTGCAAATTTCACAGCTGAACAAAAGTTGCAAGTATATTTACATCCTGAAGTCTTGCTGTATGGTCTCCTAATAGACCTGCCAAGTGTTAAATCGTCGAGTGTGTCCCTTTTTTCAAGACAAAAGATTCGATTTAGTACAAGCAGCTATTCCTCTTCTGGTTTGCAACTCAGTTTATCCAATAATTGGTGTTGCAGTTCTGTTATCTATAATATAATTTGTTTTATTCAACATAAATAAATATTGCAGTTTTTGGCCCATGCGTAAGTTGCTTGACAAGTTCCGAATATGGATCATAATGTTACGATACTTATCGCAAACCATGTCGAAGTTACGTCTTTTAAGATGAAGTTGTCCATCCACTCATTTATGTCCTGGCAATCCCTGATCTTTGCTGTTAACTTATCAGAATAGACCTCGTCACTTGTATCGAAGAGTGCTAATGGGCTGAAGACAAATTGTTCATTGTGCGCTGTTTTAAATTATTTAAATAATTGCAAACGCTTTTGACTAAATTTGGGGCTTCTTTATAGGGTAGACCAGTGTAACAAACGGTTTTTAAATATCTGATTAATTATTTGTTACTCAAATTAATCGACCATATCTGATATAGAATCGATTTCTCGTCCTTCAAGATGTCCTGGGTTTCATAAATATGACTAAGGACCATAATATTCTGATATCTGTGTTCTTATATTATGTATTAGCTTCAAGGCAAATATAAAGTTTTCTTTAGCTTTTGACTTCAGCAAATCACAAAGAAATTGCAGAACTCTCGTCCTTTTCTATTCTCTAGCATAACCAATTAGACTGTGAGAAAGATCTGTCAATTCCTCGATTGTTCCTGGATCTAGTGAACAGTTAGCTGAGAGTGACATTGGTTTACTCATTATACAATATAGATTGCCTGGGAGTAATTGGGCGATCGCACACTTTACATTGGCACTATGTAAAGTATGAAATACAATTTAATTGCGTTCTTTTCGTATCTATTACGGGTTGTAGGACATATTTCGTAGCCATTACATTACATTACATAAATAGCTACTGTATCGTAATGCAATTGCTCCACATTTGTTTAACAATAGATCGAAATTTGTTGAACAATATTATCAGTAGAATTTCGCAATTTGCGGCAACTTCCTTCAATGCTCATGCCACAATGACCCCGACTGTACTGGGAGACTAGGAGCGAGAATTGCTGTGTATTTATGTTTCTCACTTTGTCGCTTTTTCTCTTCTGATCAAATTTGATTTGTTCGTTTATAGTTGGCCTCTTTATTCTGCTTGGTCTGTGTCCCCCATGAAAGCTTCGTTGTCGGCACCACTGTGGCGAAGAGCTTTTTTACGCACTCTCCCACAATCAGATAGTTGAATGAATGCGAAGCAGCGGCAACTTCAACCGCATTTCAGTGCCGCCAACAACGTCAACTTCACGTGTAAATATTGAGCGCAAGAGAGCGCGGTGTTGCAGTGCGCAAGGGCGGAGAGAGCTAAGCTGCCACCCTTTAGCTGCCACGTGCGAGCTGAGGGCGGCGAGTGGTGAGCGGTGAGTGGTGAGTGGTGAGCGGTGGCGTGGTGAGCGTAACAGAGCAAAGGCAATCTGGCCAGCGGGCAATTCATTTGGCCAAGAAGCTTCGTGGCGTACGGGCGTGTTGTCTTGCCGGAAAATGCGCGCGTAAACTGATAAAAAAAGAAGCACAATAAAGCACAATAATTAGAATTGAGGGAGAGAGAAGTGCAGAAACAGAGCAAACATAACGTATCGTACGAGCCAGCTTCCATGCTGGCTAAGAGTAATGTGTTTATGTGATGCGTGAATGAAGTGCTAGAAAACGAATTGCCCGAAATCAACGCCAGTAATATGTTGGCCAAATGCTTGGCCAACAAGCGCAAGTACGAGAGTTAATTACTAACAAAAGCAACCAAAGAGTGAACCGGCCGGAATGGTCGGTAAATTAATAAAGAATATTAAACAGCTGCGAAAGCAGTTCAAATCGCCAATGCATTCACTCGCACACACGCACACACACACACACGCATACATGGTGCTACAGATGCTTGATCCGAATAATTATAATCTAAGATATGACTACAGTCACTTGTTTAATCAATAGAATTCCTTAAGCTCTGTGCGTGTCTTAATGTTGCTCATACGCCGCGTTGTCAGCGACTAAAATCTAGCAGCGTGGCGACAGCAACTACTAAGTAATTGCCAATTGCGTGCACGACTCTCTTTGTGGCAAGTTCACTAGTTCTCAAGCCAATGTCGTACAGCTCTAAGCTGCAGCCAATGCTCCGGCAATTTGGCTAAAAGCCGTCGCTGTCGCGCTTGCTGTGGCTGTGGCTGTTGCTGTTGCTGTTGCTCTTGACGCCGTCGTCGCCCCTAGGTAGGTCAAAAGGCGCAGCCACAGCAACAGTCGCAGCCAAAGTCTGCGGCGGAAGCAGGGCAAGAACAACAAATAGAAACAACAGCAACAGCATAAGCAGCACCGCCACCACAAACAACAACAACGACGAAAGTCAAATTCATTAAGCGCTGTAGGCGTGGACGAGGGCGGGGCGTGGGCGTAGGCATAGACGTATAATATAAAGGAGTAAAAATGCCAGAGTGCGGCTACAGCTGCTTTTCATCCTTTCTGCTTTCTGCTTTATCCTTTTCTCTTTTTTTTATTTATTTTTTTTGTCTCATAGAATTTATGCATATATTTTTGTTCATTTCATTTATCGATTTTTGACACTTGACTGCCAAGGAAGCAGAGGCAGGCCCAAGCCGAGTGCCGGCTAATAATGCTCAGTAGGTCAGCGGCACGGCAGTTTGAAGTGCGTTAGAAGCAACAGTGGCCGGCGGCGATAAAATGAAAATGAAAATGAAAAAAAAAGTGAAAGAAAAAGAAAAAGAAAACTGGCACAGCACCAGTTGGAGCCACAGTTGGGGCAGCCTTAAGTTGAGACTTATAAAAATAGCTTCCCGCACATACAAACACCCATACACAACACACACACACACACACACACACACACACACACACACACACACAGACACACACACACAAACACAATAACAAACGCCGCACACACGCATTGTAAACTTCAAACGCGCTTGGCCTACTTTTTGTATAATGGGCTGGGATGGCAAAGTCCCCGCCGTTGCCATCGCCCTCGTCCTTCATTGACCGCCTGCGTTCGTTCACGTTCACGTCAACCGCAACCAAGTTAAATGAAGCACATAAAGGGAAACACGAGGGGGGACAAAGGGGGCCAAAGGGGGGGCTGTAGGGTCTGCAAACAAATGACCAAAAGCAAAGTCTACACAGCTGGACACATCCACAATGCGAGCAGTACAAGCGCGCGTTAATCATACGCCTCGTGTGCCAATCCCTGCAATGTGAACCTAAAGTCAATCAGCCTTTAATTGACAGCTGCAGTCGATTGCAGGCTCCGACAGCGTGCAACGTGACACACAAAAACCGAAAATGTTCGACCATTGCCTCCACTTAGATCCACTCCATTAGCGACCAGAGATGAGCAGCAACAAATCGGGACTGTCCAATTAGAAGTGTCCAGTTGTGTTTCACATTGTGTGATTTTCAATGCATTACATTTTGTAATGTGAAGGACATCTCCTTGAATCGATGATACACAACCTTTGAGCGACCTCGTAAGATTAATGAATGTCTGCGACTTTAAGAATAACGAGAACAGAAAATACTATAAATTCTGAGGTTTCCATCAATTCAAGAAAATCTTCTCATCATCAATTATGTCACAGTTCTATTCCTAAAGTGAACAGTCCAATTGATTGCTCATCCCTGAATGACATTGCATCGTTAGTGGAAACCACAGCAAAGTTGCGTTGCAATCAACATGGTACTTCAAAGTCGTAAAGAACCCACTAGGAAAATGGCAGTTATAGCGACCAAATGCGACTTGTTGTAAGTGCAATTTGCTTCTTTTTTTTTGTTGCTTCTTTGGGAGCGTAACGTGCTAAAGAGGAGTCCGTACAAAGTCTGCAAACTTGTCGCGTTTTCGGGGAGTTTTCTCATTTGCCAAATTAATTGCCAGTCTGGGGAAGGTGAAAGCGGGCAAAGCAGCATGTCAAACATGCGTGGCACGTGAGCAGGGTGTAAAAAACAGCGTGTGTGCGTGTGTGTGCGTGTGTAGTTGTGTTCAACCGTGCGTGTATGTGCATGTAAATTACGAATTCGTGCAAAAAAGGTGCCATTAAAAAAGAAGAGCGCTAAAACTCGCGGTTGCCGCCGAACCATACCAAAATAAATAAATAAATAAAGAATATTAAAAAATAAATAAATAAAACCCGGAGAAAGTGAAGACGAAGCAGCGACAAGAGAGAAAGAGAGAGAGAGAGAGAGAGAGTGAGGGGGGAAGAAAGTGCAGGTGCTGCCACCTGGGGGGTTGGGGCCAGCAATTGAATATCGCGTTTCACGCCCGTCACGCAAATCGCCTTCGGTCCGTAGACTCCGAGTCGGAACGGCGCGTATTGCGTATACGCCGCGTGTGTTTCAGTGGTACCGTGGCAGCAGCGCTAAGTGGCTTTTTCAATAATTGCAGGCGTGCTGTGTTGCTGTAGTCGATAATGTCGTTGGCGTTGGCGGTGCCAGGAGCGGATCCCCGGCTTGTTACCGTGCCAGGCCATAATCATCATTTGAATGCGCCGAAGGTGAATAACTCTGAATGCAATAACAATAACAAAGGCAAAGCGACATCAGCAAGCTCAGCACATACATTACGATTGCGATAACCATAACGATAGCGATAGCGATAACGATAACGATAACGATAACTAGCAGCAACATTGCCACACAGCACCAGCAGCAGCCATCTAGGCAGGCACGCAGAGCGCGACATGTTAGCAGAATCCCCAGCAACAACAGCAGCAGCAACAGCAACAACAACAACAACAACAACAACAGCAGCAACAATAAGAACAGTTAGCTCATCGTCAGCAATTACAACGATAGTTGGAGCACTTGGAAGTGGAACACCGCCATGGTATTAAGCACGGAATGGTCTCAGGTGGAGGTTATCGATCTGATCAACGATGGCAACGGCCTGGGCTTCATTCTTGTGGGCGGGCGCAGCACGGGCGTGGTCATCAAGGCACTGACACCGGGTGGCGTCGCCGAGCGGGATCAGCGTTTGCAGCTGGGCGACCATCTGCTGCAGATCGGCGAGGTGAATCTGCGGGGCTTCAGCTCGGAGCAAGTGGCCACAGTTCTTCGTCAGACCGGAGCTCAGGTGCGTCTGATTGTGGCGCGGCCCGTTGAGCCGACGGCTATTGATTATCACACGCTGGCCAGTAATGCGCCCATTATACCTACTAAGCTCCTCTCCGACCCAGAAGAACTGTCGCGGCATCTCTTTCACAACCCGAGCTTGGCCACGGCAACAGCCTCCCTGGATGTCGGCAGTCTGGTTGGCCTGGTCACTGGCGGACCGGCGGGTGACACAGCTGACATGGGTAATGTGTCAGCGCCCGGATATACCCACACGAACATGCCCCCGCCGGCCCGGGCGCCGGCGCCTCCGATTACGCCCACACTACAAGCTCCAGTGCCCGATACCGAGCTGGCCGATCTACCCTTGCCCCCCATACCCACTAACAATGCCAGCTGCAGCTCCGATGGCGGACATTGCCATCAGGATATGGACATTGTTCCCTATTCAATACTCTCGCCGCCACCAACAACGGCGCTGCTGGCGGCACGGCAATCGCTGCAGTTGCCCCTGGATCAGCCGTGGACAGGTCTGGAGTCGGATGAGCAGCATATTGATGGCACTGTGATAGCCGGCAAGAAGTTGGCAACGTCAGCGGCAACGCCTAATGCCGATAATCTCGACTGTTGCTCTCTGGGCTCCGGTTCGGCCTCCTCCTACATAGACTCCCCGGAAACGGAAACGTACGTCGTGGAGCTGCACAAGAACGTGTACGGCCTGGGCATCACTGTGGCTGGTTACGTGTGCGAGGAGGAGGATCTCTCGGGCATATTCGTGAAGAGCATCATCGAGGGCAGCGCCGCCGAGATGAGTGGCCAGATTCAGATTAACGATCGGATTGTGGCCGTCGATGGTCGCACGCTTGCAGGTGTCACAAATCATCAGGCTGTGGAGTTGCTGCGCAACACGGACATTGAGGTGCATCTGACGCTGGAGCGCTTCCTACGTGGCCGCAAGTTCGAGCATCTGCAGGTGGCCCTCACGGAGATGAAAGTCGGCAGCGCTAACGATGGCGATGGGCAGTCACAGTCATCGATGCCTGCCTCGCCCTCTATAGCGACGCTCAGCTGGCTGCCGCCGAAATCCGCAGATGCGGACTCCATTGTGACGGATGCCGGGGACGGCCAGCTGTTGGCTGATTTTGCCCCTGATCTGCCCTCCCGGGACACCGTGGACTCGAATATGTCGCACGTGCTGGACCGCAGCGACAACAGTGCGCCACATCTGACCAATGGCAATGACAATGGCATTGGCAATGGGCATGATCATGACAGTGGCAATGACACCGACGAGCAGTGCCCGGAGCCTGACCTCGATCCGGAGACCAACACGAAGCCCCAGAGCGAGACTGGAGCTGAAGCCGATACCGATCCCGATCCCAATACCGATCCCGATCACGGTAAAACGCCCACCAATGAGCAGGAAATGCTGCCGAGTGCGCCGCCCAAATTGGGCAGCCCCAGCAACGAGTCGATACGAGTGGCCTGGAAAAGTGAGTTTCCCGAAAATGCAAGTTTAGCTGCCGATATAATTCAAATTTCAGGTCTAGGAATCAGCCTGGCGGGCAACGTCGTCGTCGAGGGCGGCATTGAGAAGCGTCCGCATCATTACATCCGTGCAATACTCGAGGACGGTCCCGTCGGCAGGCAGGGGATACTGCGGCCGGGCGACGAGCTACTCCAGGTGAACGAGCATAAGCTGCAGGGCCTCGGTCACGTGGATGTGGTCAAGATCCTGAAGGAGTTGCCGCCGAAAGTGAAGCTAATTTGTACCCGTGGCAGCAAAGCAGCCTCTTCGCAGAATGTGGGGACATTCGAATCTCGCAGCTTGCCCGGCGCTCAGCAGGGTCTCCACAGTCAGCTTGGCAAGGCGCAGTCGGAGAGCTCCCTCTTCACGTCCAGTACGGCTACGCTAACGGACCCGCCAGCTGCCGGTGCCGGTGCTGGTCTCGGTGCTGGTGCCGGTGCCACACAGCGCTCCAAATCATTGGAGAATGTTTCTGGGCTGGCACTGTGGAGCTGCGAAGTGACGTTCGTGAACATTGAGAAGACGGAGCAGGGCTTTGGCTTCTCAATACTCGACTATCAAGATCCGCTGGATGCGGAGGGCAGTGTTATTGTGATACGTGGCCTGATACGCGGTGGTGCTGCGGAGGCGACGAACGAAATCTTTCCAGGCGATCGTCTCATCAGTGTTGGCGACCACGCCCTGCAAGGCCTGGAGCTCGACGAGGCGGTGGCCATTCTGAAGGCCATGCCGCCTGGCAAAACACGACTGGGCATTTGTCGCCCCCTCTCCACGTCGGACAGCAACAGCAACATTGCGTCGCCCATAGCCGATTCGGCCAACAGCACATAGTGCAAGTGCCACGTGGAGCTCCAGCAGGAGCAGCGGGAGAAGCCATTTTGGATACGTGAGTATGGCAATTATTAATGAATTACGTTCGAGAAACTCCATCTCTTTTATGGCTACTAAAATATCCCATGGCATCGTTCAATTAAGGTCAGAACCCATGACTCATTCAAGCTTCTGCTTCAAGCTTCCCCTGTCCACTTCATTGAATCCATAATAAAGCAATAACTTTTTTAGCATAATAGTTTCCCTCATCGATGTGATAGAATGGGAATACGTATTAATGCAAACATTTACAATTCACTTAAATTTGTAATTATTCGATTCACTATTCAAATCCTGAGAGGCATTCAAAAGTGTGACAGGCGTGGCGCCTCGCACCTGTTGCCGACAGTCGAACAATATGAATGCGATTGCCATTGCCATTGCCATTGCCATTGAGATTGCCCTGGGTATTATTATTGAATCATCTTTTGATGCAGCTGTCGCCAGTTTCCTTCTCATTTTTCTTTTACATCGCATACCCTGTACACATCTAAAGATGGCTAAAGAGAGTATAACTACGTTGTGCCTTTCACTTGTTCTTTACTCTTCTACATTATCTACATAATAAGAACAATTTTTATAAGAAAAGCGAGCTTCGTATTGTAAACTTCAATAAAGGGTATTCCTTAGTCAAACACTCCTCCGCTCTATTGGTTTTTTTTCTTTGTTGAATTGAATTGTGAGCCCAAGGATCTGGCTGTCATTGACAAATGTTGCCACTTCAATGCGCCTTCTTTAATGTTCGATTTTTCCATTTTTTCTACTCGTTGAAGTTTTCTACCATTGAAGTGCGTTTGAGCCTTCACTTAATTGCTGCTTATAGCTACGCCCACTGCCACTGCGGACAGAGCATAAACAAAAACAAAAGCTAAACTCTTTTTATAACCGCTGTCAAATTTATAGCACTCTAAGGTTATGCGGTTTCAAAACCACATTCAGACTCATATTTGTGCCTACAATAAGAACAATGAATGCGTGTGCTCCCTGGAGAGCGGAGAGTGGAGAGCAGAGAGTGGAGAGCGGAGAGTGGAGAGCGGAGTGTAAAGTCAATTCGAGTGTTGTTCATGTGCTAAGGGGTCTTGCGCTTTTGTCAGCCACTTGTTGTTCTCTAATATGCTTTGATTGCTTATATTCAGTTGAGGTGGAGATGAAGTGCCGTGTCCTGAAAGTCCTTAAAGGCCAGGTGAAAACTTTTCTCAAAGAATCCTCGGCATGCCGGCAAAACTTTTTCATCGCACCCATTGAAATTGTCCTGCTGTCGAGCGGCCTTTCAAATGTGAATTGTTTTTATCCGCTTCAACATATGCCACGTATGCTATATATATATATTTATACATATATAGATATATATATGTATCAAGAGAGAAGCATATGTGAGTGCTGAAAACTTTTAATTCACCCGATGCTTTAACACCTAACGCACAGCAACTTGCAACTTTTGCCCGGACACATTAACTAACCAGTCAAGTTTGTCCAGAGCGGCTTTGGTCCCATAAATAATTCATGCATAGAAATAAATACAAAACTTTGACAAGACTTCTCAGATGCTTTGGCCCAGTCGCCCAGTTCTGGTCTGGTCTTAGCCCAGTCTTGGCCTTGGACTTCGTCCTGCCGGGGACAGCTCAGGACAGACTGTAAATTGCTACTAATCCTAGGGGGTCAACTGGCTTTACATATGACTGAGTGTGTGTGTGTGTGTGTGTGTGTCTCTCAAAATCCCATAAATAGTAATTTTGTTAATTGAGTGTGTTTGCTTTTTCATCTCGCCTTTGTCGTGCCACTCGAGTATTTGCTATTTAATTATATACTTTTTTATAACGATGCCGACTTTTGTTTATAAATAAATTCATATTTTGCAATTGTATAGAGCGCAAATGATAAATAACATGATGGCAGTTTGCCGACTCAGACTTTCATGCCACACCGTTTATCAATGGCTCAATGATTTATGTGCACGGAGTTTTTACGCCCGGAATATTGACCGTATACCGTGTAGTACATTGTCGAGCAGCTGGAGCAGAAATAAAGCCTCTTGCCACAATTATAAAAATGTTTGTTGTCAGCTCTGAAAAATGCACAATCATCGGTTTACCACCATAAAAACATACTATACATGAAAATATACACGACTTACATATACATATGTGTGTATATGCTACTTATGGTCGAGAATCAGACTCTTATTTGTTGTTCTTTAAGCGCTTAATTAATTGCCTATTAAAAGTGTTGAAAATTGAAAACAACATTGTGCGCTATTGCCCGACGGCGCAACAAAATTAAATTCCCGTCCAAACTGGAGACCCGTGCGGCATTCACCCGGCAGTCATCCGTTTTGACCGTCCATCCGTCCATCCATCCATCCGTGCGGTTCTCCTCTTGTGTGCAACAAAATCGAACGTTTGCTAAGCAGCAATTTACCCTGTAGAAAGTGGCACTAGTCGGGATACTCGGAATTATGTAATGAGAAAACACACATGCAAATTTATTGACTGTAAAATTTAGAACATATTTATCCTAGGGAACTGGATACATTTCAATATTCGAGTCAACCCTCTCTAAATTGGTTCAGCTACAGGGTATAATTAAATTAACTTTCAGCAAAAAGCTGCACTGAAAAACAGTGAAACAATTCTGATGAACGACTATGCTATGTTCATAGAGTGAAGAGTGTTCAATTCTTTAAAGCGATAAACTACAATTTCTTCAATTTATCTAAACAGAAGAACGCATGAAATTTTCCTACCTTATATATGTGTATAATAAAGAAAAACTGAACTGCAGTGATTTTATTGGTATACAATACTTAAATTAATTGATGTATTGATATTTGAAAGGGAACTCTTAGGTATGTTTCTATACTACAAATATATAATAAATATATTTGTATATTCATATATTTACATTTTTATATATTTATATATTTATATATTTATATATTTATATATTTATATATTTATATATTTATATATTTATATATTTATATTTTTATATATTTATATATTTATATATTTATATATTTATATATTTATATATTTATATATTTATATATTTATATATTTATATATTTATATATTTATATATTTATATATTTATATATTTATATATTTATATATTTATATATTTATATATTTATATATTTATATATTTATATATTTATATATTTATATATTTATATATTTATATATTTATATATTTATATATTTATATATTTATATATTTATATATTTATATATTTATATATTTATATATTTATATATTTATATATTTATATATTTATATATTTATATATTTATATATTTATATATTTATATATTTATATATTTATATATTTATATATTTATATATTTATATATTTATATATTTATATATTTATATATTTATATATTTATATATTTATATATTTATATATTTATATATTTATATATTTATATATTTATATATTTATATATTTATATATTTATATATTTATATATTTATATATTTATATATTTATATATTTATATATTTATATATTTATATATTTATATATTTATATATTTATATATTTATATATTTATATATTTATATATTTATATATTTATATATTTATATATTTATATATTTATATATTGATATATTTATATATTTATATATTTATATATTTATATATTTATATATTTATATATTTATATATTTATATATTTATATATTTATATATTTATATATTGATATATTTATATATTTATATATTTTTATATTTTTATATTTATATATTTATATATTTATATATTTATATATTTATATATTTATATATTTATATATTTATATATTTATATATTTATATATTTATATATTTATATACTTATATATTTATATATTTATATATTTATATATTTATATATTTATATATTTATGTATTTATGTATTTATATATTTATATATTTATATATTTATATATTTATATATTTATATATTTATATATTTATGTATTTATATATTTATATATTTATATATTTATATATTTATATATTTATATATTTATATATTTATATATTTATATATTTATATATTTATATATTTATATATTTATATATTTATATATTTATATATTTATATATTTATATATTTATATATTTATATATTTATATATTTATATATTTATATATTTATATATTTATATATTTATATATTTATATATTTATATATTTATATATTTATATATTTATATATTTATATATTTATATATTTATATATTTATATATTTATATATTTATATATTTATATATTTTTATATTTATATATTTATATATTTATATATTTATATATTTATATATTTATATATTTATATATTTATATATTTATATATTTATATATTTATATATTTATATATTTATATATTTATATATTTATATATTTATATATTTATATATTTATATATTTATATATTTATATATTTATATATTTATATATTTATATATTTATATATTTATATATTTATATATTTATATATTTATATATTTATATTTTTATATATTTATATATTTATATATTTATATGTTTATATATTTATATATTTTTTTATATCTATATATTTATATATTTATATACCACAAACTCTTGATAGAAGTGAGTGGCACATTCTTCAATTACAAAGCAGAAAATAATTAAAAACACAATAACCAGAACAATGCAAATGATTTTACCAGTTTTTTGCCTTTATTATGTTGTAATGGATTGATAATTAATAAACAAAACATTAACAAAAAGTGATTGCATTGCATATTTTTCGTTTTTAGATAGTATCATAATTTATTTTTAATGAGATTTGCTTTATTGAACCTCTTCTCTTCCATATATATTGATTTTATAATTTGACCAGCAATTTAATTTATTTTCAATTTGAAATCTGAAATAAAATTTGTACAATTGCAAATAATAATAATAGTTTCCAGTTCTTGCTGAACTTTAATTGCTGGCAAAGCAATTGAAGTAATTGCATTATGTAGAATTAGATCCACACAATTACATGGACTCGTTTACTTAGACTCTTAGACAATTGTAATAGCTGCAAGTTGTAATTGATTTGGCCAAAGTCAAATTTCTTGGCAGTGGTCGACAGTGTTGACGTTGATGTTAACGTCGTCGCTTTTAATAACATTTTAATTCGCTAAATAGCCGACGTCGAGCAAATCTACAAAATTGCAAATCTCAAATTGTTTACGGTGGCCTTTTTGCCATTGGACCGAGAGACCGAGGGACCGAGCGGCTCTGATGTGCATGAGTTGCATTTTAATTCAAATGCAATTTGATGTCAAATTAATGTAAACAATGCAATAATTGACTGGCAGCCAGCTAAGGAGGGGGAGGTGGGGCTCGTGATTACATAAATGATTTTAACACTAATAATGAGGACAGCGTCCTGCAAATATTCTCTCTCGCTCTCGTACATATGTAAATACAAATCCCATAATATAAATACAAAATGCTAATTAGCAACAACATCATTTTCGAGCTTAACATCTGTGTGATTAATGCATTTAGCTTTTGTTGCCCAACCTTGTGATTTCTCCTGCATTTTATGCATTCTCCTGGTTGCCATTTCTCTCCCCTGTGAATTGAAACAATAATTTAAGCTCTGTCTCTGTCTGTGATCCTGATTTCGCAGCGCTTAGATATTCATGTTTGCGGTTGCAAGACATCGCCTGCAGTTATTATTCAAATAAAAATCCATGTGTCATTTCTTCTTAGCCTGATACCACATGCTGATTACAAGTACTTGCAACTTGCAGCAAATGTAAGAAAATAATTGCAGCAGGGCAAAAACTCATTAAGAAGCACCGAGCATGTTGCTAGACACCGCAATCACGTCTCTAGTCGCTTTCTTATACGCATTGCTATTTACACACACTCAAACAAACACCCACACACACACACATACACTCACACACACACACACACTGATTCATATATGGAAATCTATCAACGTCTTTGTGTCTTCGAGGCTCTCAGCATCTCTATGCATGTTCTTCATGTGCTTCAGCACAAATGAAACTGGAACGCACAGAATACAAAACATTTATTTAATGCAACAATTGTGTTGCAAGTGCAGCTGCTGTTCGTACACATGCAAACAGTTGCTGGACTCTGCTCTCGCGGCTGCAAAAATATAACAAAATGAAGAAACAACAGTTCACAACGAGTTCACAACTTGAAGAAGGAGAAGCAGCATCAACTTGCAGGCAACTTTTGTAACTTTGCAGCAAGAACGACAACAACAACAACAACAACAACAACAAAGATAATCACAATAAATAACAAGTTGTCTTTAACATGGCATATCGACAGCAACAGCAACAGCGCCACTGCCTCACACCCTCTGCCACTCTCATTTGGGGCACACTTCTGTTGCAATCCCAAAGTGCGCTGGAAACGAGGTTGCTATCTTCTAGGGCGCTTAGCCGATCTCCATCCACTGGTTAGAACTCCCCCTGCCATCATTTACTCGCTGTGCTTAATTGAAAGCTGATAAAGAGAACATTTGGTACTTTAATTTCGGCAGCCCTTGAGTTGAAGTGCCTGAAGATTCCTCATCATCAGCATTATTGAGGGCTTCTCTTGATATTTATCGGAATCTTCTTTAGCCTGTCACGACCTGACATGTCCGCTTATTAAGACCGTTAAGACTGTGAGTACTTATGAGCCAAATGACGCAGGCAAACAACGCTTTAAAAATACATAAAAATGTGAAGAGCACCGAACGCACAGAGGCCCCAACCACAGACCCATAGACCCACAGCTCCAGAGCTCCAGAGCTCGCTCTGACGCACTCAATGCCTATGCTCGATGCTACAAGTTAAATAGCAACAACGCCCGCCTACCCGCCTACCCTGCTATCCCCTTGTCATTGTACAAGGATTGCTCTGAAATTTGTAGTCAGCGCAGCCTGACAAATTATAAATATTTGAAGACTTAAGTTTGTCAACAACTGATTTACTTAATTCGCTTTAATTATAAACTATTCGCTGCAGTTGCCATTGTTTTCGAGTCTTTGAGTAAATATGGTAAATATAATTCCAGCAACTGGATTGCCAGCTTTTCTGGCATTGTTTTTATTGATTTTCTGGTGCTCTGGCTGCTCAGTGGCAAATGGAGAAAAACAAAGGAGAACATATGTGTTCATATTTAATTATACTCATTCCACAATCCGTGACGCAATTTATGTGAGTATTTGTGAGTGAGTGTGTGTGTGTATGAATGTGTGTGTGTGTACATATCCAAGTAATAATCATAAAGTCGAGCAGCTCGCACAGTTCCATTGTGAGCTTGTTAATGTTTTATGGTCACTTTGAGTGCGTGTTTATAGGCCGCTAAAGCTAAAGGTAAAGGTAAAGGTAGCCAATGTCAACTTCTTTCTGCTTTACGTCTTAAACAGGACTGCAATGTGAAGTCTATTCAATCTTAAGCTTAATTCCATTCAAAACTTCAGCATTAGCTCCATTCTCCAATCTTAATTAGTTCTCATTCCATGTAGATATTTGATTTAAACAATAGTAATAATTTGTGGATCCCTTCAGCAGGTCAGTTCGTTTGCTGGAGTAATGGGTATGTTTAAGTTCATGTGGTAATTGATTTTATCGCTCTGTCACTTCTCCGTAATTACTCATACGGTTATTTATAACAATCGCTTAAGCATTTATATCCAATAAACATTATTAAACTCACGCAATGACTTTACCAAAATAACCTAATGAATATTTATGGAAATTGTCTACTCGATGAATTTATATCAAGGTCTTCTCATTTGCTGGGACAATGTAATTGATTTATATCAGATCCGACAACATTTACTTAAATAATTTGAATATCTGTAGGCATTTTGAATAGTTGAAGTAAGAGCTGTTCATAAATTCAATCAAAGTATTCGATAATTCGATTTATGCATTTTGTTGAATTGAGTGTATCCAAATTTCAGATGAAAAGCCAATGCAGGTCATTTAATTTGTTTGCATTTCGTAATGGAAATTGAAGGTAAGCGTTGGGCCTGTAACTTAGCAACCAGTTAATTGCAGGACAAATCCTTGGCCATTTTTGTTGCCGGTTTGTTTGCACTGCATGCTCTGGCAAAATGCTTTCCGCCACTGCATCGGCCAGATAGGTTGTGTACACACACACACACACACTGGCACACACTCGCACACACTCATTTCACGCCAACGCGAACGCATTGGAAGCTCATTGTGTATGCAAGGATTACCGCACAAATGCAGTTGGCCCCTGACCCCTCCGCCTTACGCTCCCCTGTCCCCTGAGCTTAAAGTGAACGCAGTGTCAATAGAAAAAGCAAAACTGATGGAATAGCAGCTGCTGTCTGCTGCCTGCTGTCTGTTGTCAGCTGTCTGCTGCGCGACTAACGACAACTTGTAAATTGCAATGGGATTTGAATTTACAAGACAGGCAAAAAAACAAAGAAGAATGAATAAACAAAAAACAGATAAAAACAAAAAAATAGCAAGTAGAAAGCATCAAGGATCAAGCATCAGGCATCAGGCATCAGGCATCATTGCAGCTACTAGTTGTGTTTGCTGTGTTTCACTTATGCCACCCACTGTGCCTCCTTGCCACATTCACATTTATTGTTCGTAATGTTATTTCACAGATGATGTTGTTGTTGCTTTTGTTGTTTGCCAGCAACGCGAAAATACATGCATGTATATTGAATGAAGATGTATGCGATTGCAAATATGAGACTGCTCCTTAGGTGTTTGTGCGTGTGTGTGCGTGTGTGTGTGCATACTCATGTATTTATATGCATAAATTACGTATACGCCACAGCAAGTTCGATCAAAGCTTGCGTTCGCGTACAACCACTTGAGAATCCCACCCCTTTACCGCTTTACCCCTTTGCTCAGCTCTAAGCGGCAGACCCCAGTAACCGTGTAGCATACACGAGTATTTATATGCAATTCTACTTCATCTTTTATGTATATGCGTTGTCGTCACAGGCTTTCATATCCTTTCGAGTGTACATATACTTATTTATTTGATGTCAGCCTGCCGTTTGCATATGTAAGTCGCTGTAATGATATTTGTTTGTTTGTTTGTTTGTTAGTTTGCGTGTGTGTTGAAAGCATTGAAATGTTGTTTGCCAAACACATAGCGCGTTTCCCTCATCTCCTCATCCTCATTTCCTCATTTCCTCTTCTCCCCATACATTCATTCACATAACTTGTGCACTTTTCTAATGGATACGATTGCTAGCAAGCCCCCAGCCTGAAGGCGCATTACAACACTCTTTCAATTCGTGGCACGATTCAATTACCACGTGACTGCCCATAAGGCCGCTTTGAGCTCACATTTGCATACTTAGGACCCCCTTCCCCCCAAAGGCATTTGTCAGCGCCAACTGCACTCCCCAAGCAGGCAAACAACATTTTTAAGTGCACATTTTGCCAGCCCAGTTAAGCCAGTGAACCCACAAAATGACTGCATGGAAACTACCTTCCAGCAATAAATTGATGCTCCTATGGAAACCCTCTCTCCCTAGTATACTTTAAAAGAATTTCAAGTGCAATTTTTAGGGGCATCGAAGCAGACCAGCAAACTGCATTTCAGCAGAGTAGATCAACTGCTTTGAGTTATGAAGCTTAACTTTTCCTAAAAGGAAATCCGCAAACTTAAAGTGTTTTGTGATATTAGGAAATGTGCAATTAAATTATCACAAAGTGGGAAGTACAAATTTGATACCAATTAAATGCTGAAGTACTGACATAAGTGCAGCTTGCCTCAAGGTTCAGCTGAATACAATTCTAACGAGGCTTACTAATATATATAGCTTTAAAAATGTTCAAAAAGAATTGGAAACATTACTCTTCTAATTCAGAGACTAATATAATCATATACATCACACATTATATATATATATATATATATATATATTTATATCCCTTTCAAAGCATTGCAAGTCAGCTTCTATTTGAGTTTAGAGAGCATCGCTTACAAAGCCTCCAGACACATGTACTTACCACATTTGAATGCGCATCTGATAAGTTCGACTTGATTGATGATGATATTGCGGCCTACGGTTAGATGGTTAGGTGAAGCTCATGCACATGGGAGCCTCAACTTGTATTCGTACATTATCAGACAGCAGGAGTGCAAGTTTTGTGTAATAGGAAATGGGCTCGGTTGCGCCTCGCTTGCCATACACATTATCCTGCTCTTGTGCCTGTCATGCTTAAAACCAGACAAATTCTATTATTTGTTGCCACTCTCATTGTGTGTATGAGTGTGTGTGTGTGTGTGAGTGTGTGTGTGTTTATGTACCCAACACAAAGAGCCACACACGCAAACAGACTGGCAGCCAATATGATATGGTTCATATAGCACACTAAATCAGAGCAAAGGATGTGAGTACACAAGCAGCCCTGCAATGAGGGGGAGGAGCAGAACAACAATAACAACAACAACAACAACAACGAGTATAGGGATGAGTGCAAAATATTTTGGCTTGTTTGTTTGCTTTGCATTTTAAAGGATTTCCATTGCATGATTTGCAAAAACAGTTACAGTTGCCATTAACCACTGCCACAATGACACTGTCAACAGTCACTGATGCTTTCAGAGCATTGTTCAATTACTTGTGATACCCTGTATCAGAATTGTGCTGAGTTGAACTAGTTTGCGGAACAGGCAAAAGAAGAAGTGTCTGCTGTGAATATCATACACTGAATGAGGCCAAGAACTATAGGCCAGGTATCGGCTTGTCGAGCAGACTTCTCCTTTTATTATTCTCACTTGTTTTGGGCTGCAAATTGGAATTGATTTTACGCAAATTAATTTCATGTGAGCCACATTGAATTGTTCACTTTTGTTGCTGTCACTGTCGCCCGTCGTCTGTCGTCTGTCGTCCGTCGTCTGTTGCCCGTCGCTTGTTGTTTGTGTACACGCTTCGTCGATTTTTCGTAAATGGGCCAAAATACTCTAACTGAGCAGGCACTCTGTGCGGCACATGGGAAGGGAGGGGGGGGGGGGACACTTCCCTCCAGCGAAGGACCACATTATCGTTACACAATGCCAGCTGTTGTGTTTGCACTTCATTTTCATATTTAAGTTCATTTATTATGCGAATTTAATTAATTATAAAGTTAACTTCAACTTAAAGTTGAATTCATTGCTTCAATTTATCGCTGCCAATGCCGTGGGCTCCCTTACAGCCAGAATGGCGGAGTGTGAAATCAACTCGTATGTAGGTCAGAGTTGATAGAGTGCTGGAGACTTCCGATACCATTCCCCGCAGCCAATTAGAAGACACTTTAGGCCACTCATCGAATGCCCCACGACAATCGTATACCGACACATCAATTAGTGGCCCACAAAAACATTCTCAATCTTTTTTCCCTTTCGCCTTATGGACCCATACATTCGTAATGCTAGTCATACGCTCAGTTAGAGGCTAAATGATTATGCCACCACTTTTGGATGCGAGAGTAGCAGCTCCTGCAAGCCCGGCCAATGCCAAGCAACCAATCGCAAATTGAGCCACAGACGAACTTGCATAATATGTCGACGGTTCGACTGTCGACTGTCGACTGTCGACTGTAGAGTAAAGCACATTTTTCAGCGCCCAGGGATGCCAAGAGATTTAAAAACAATTCGGTCGCAATTTGCCAGCCTCTGCTTAAATTATGCAACATGCTTTTAAGAGCTCAAAAAGAAAGCATCGACAACAAAAATGTTGCTCGAATTGCAAAATATGCGGCCAACAAACAATAAAAAAGATACAAATATAAGTAAAGTTGCACTTCTCGAATGTACTCGACTTGGCAATACCCTGTGATCAGTAGATAAACTGCAACTAGTGCGCTAGAAATACCGAACTAAATAATCTTTCTTAACTGCAGTGTTTACTATTCTTTTTCCTAGTTCCTAGAACTTATCAATAGGAAACTTAGTAATACATATGCCAATAATCGAGATATTATCTATAAAGTCAAGTCTCTGTTCTCCAATAATCAAGATATTATCTATAACGTCAAGTCTCTGTTGCTATTCTACGAGAATAGCGCTTAATCTACTTATGAAACTCGCAGCTACTTTATGAGATCTGACTGCCTGCTAGATGCACTCTTTATTCTACCCATTGTTCAGCCAATTTCAATGGGTATTACATAGAAAAAACTGTAAAACCATTCCTGACATTTTTGGCAAGCCTTTCGGCAGGCGATTGTATGTAGGATAGTAAGGCAGACACCACATTTTTAGCTCACCCACATCAACACGTTATTTATGAACATACAGACATAAACATATATATAAGGTATGTGTGTGTGTGTGTGTGTGTGTGTGGTGCTGTCCATTTTAATGGCTGGCCATGAAATTGAAATGCAAGCAATGAAAAATGCAGGCAGTTCAACATGATGGACACAATGAACGGCTTTAATTTATGGCCAAGGCATCTGTTGCAATGGCCGCGAATGCAACTACACTGACAACAGCAACAGCAACAACAACAACAACAACATAATAACTATTTACGATAACAACAGTCATATTTATAAGCAATATTCGTAAATTGTACACACTTTGTAGAAGTTACGTTGATTCACAAATGAGTTTTCGACAGGTAATTACATTGTCAGCAGAGAATTTGATTTGGGCTTGAAGTGGCACACTTTCTGGCCAAATCAAAGTGCTGCCTGCGCGTGTGTGTGTGTGTGTGTGTGAATTCTAATAACAACAATTACAAAGCAACTCACTGCATTTCAAGCTTCAAGGCTTATTGAAAATGTAAACCCTTGGAATGTATTTTGGTCTTTTTGTAGTTTCAATTGTAATCGAAATGTCATTCGGCTATCCCTTCTAGCTAGGACAGAGGTCGGACAGCAATTCTAGAAGGCTATTTGAATATGGCTTGGCATTTTAATATGTCGCAATTTTAATTATTTAGGCCATCTTACTGGGCTTAGTCCTTTATCATCCTAGTCCTCCCATTTAACTCCAGCCCGGCCCTCCAGCCCCAGTCCAACTCTAAGCGAGTCGTATAATGACCCAAGTGCCCATTGTTGTTACTGTAATTGGCCCATCAATCGTTACAGCCGGATAGGCGTTGCGTTTTATTGACATATTGAGCAAAGTGAGTGACAAGCGTCTATTGGCCGAGAACAGAGCCACAGAAGCGAGGGAGCTCTAATTGCAATTTAATGACTGTCCAACACATTAGAAGTCGGACTTCTACTGAAGCAGAAACACAGCAGGTGTGCAAATAAATAACCATTATAAGTATATCCTCGAATGGCCTATAACAAACGCACCTGGTTCCTCTCTAGATGGAGGGAAGGTGCATAAGCATTTCTTTACCAGTAAATCATAAATCCCTTAAATATACTGTATATTCAAACGGAAATTCAACAAGCCCTATAAATGCCAAATAACTGAATAAATCATTTGTTTTTATTGAATGTTTTCAGCTTTTCAATAAAGTTCATGCTTAATATTCAGACAAACAAACAAAATGGTTGCAAATATACATTTTCAGAGGTGAATATTAATGCAGACATTGGTTAAATTCGCACTCAAAGCATTTTGGTATATTTTCCAACGAAATAACAAAATACTAATAATAAATACAGAATAAAATAAATAGTTTAATTCGATTCTGCATGAAATAAATTGATGTTTTGTGCACAACATTTGCATAAATTGCAAACTTTTTAAGAAATAAGCCAATGGATTAAGAGTACTAACAATAGTATAAAATTGAAAGGCAAACAGGTCGTATACGTAATGCGTATCTTGCGCATACGAGTCGAGTATGCTCGTCAATGCTCTCTGATGGCTTAACTCAATTAGCCTTCGTTGATAAGCGACAAGATATCTATTTATGTGCAGCACGCAGAAGAAGATTCTTTTCAAAATCAGCATAAAAAGGATGCAAATGAAATGTATCTATGTCAATGGCTGCCATTCGTTCTGATAAACTCTATAAAAGTCTCCATGGCAAGTTCGACGTATTTTAAGCCCATTAATGGCAGGCAGGCTGACTGGTGGACTGTCAGACAAATGGGCCGAAGTAAATCCTTTTTCTACGCTCGACAAACGCTGAGTCCAAAGTGAAAGTAACAGCAGTAAAGTAAACAAGCGAATGAGTCGAGCGTATGCGACAGTGTATTACCCTGTACAGTTTTCTATAAAACAAGTAATTATATAACATTTACTACTAAATCCCAATTCCAATTTTAGTGACAAGCTTACATTTATTTGCTTTCTGCTTATATCTCTTAGTTACTCACCGATCTTGTTAAAACTTTCAGAATTGCTTCTATATGGTATTCCTGTCGTGAAGTTAGAAGTGTCTGCGCTAAGAAATGCGGCCATAATTAGTTTTTCTCGATTAGGAAAAGGGGAGAAGGAATACAAAATTTGAAGTAAACTTGATTGTGTCTCTAGCTCTGATAGTTGTTGAGATCGACTGACAGAAGGACAGACGGAGGCACAGACGGACAGACAGACAGACAGACAGACAGACAGACAGACAGACAGACAGACAGACAGACAGACAGACAGACATGGCTCAGTCGACTCGACTGTTCATACTAATCAAGAATATATATACTTTATAGGGTATGTTAAGCTTCCTTCTGCCTGTTACATACAAATGCACAAAGCGAATATAACCCAGTACAGGGTATAAAAAGAAACACAAGCAAGCAACGGAGACGGAGATGGAGACGGAGACGGAGACGCCAACATCTAACAAACGACATTTAAAGATAAGGTTTAACATTTTCCGGGTCCAGCCAGATTGCCTTTTCCCTATGGCCTTTTAATAAAAGTTGCGGCTGCAATAAAAAACGCACCAAACGGGGTCCTACGAATGGAAGTTTCTCGGAATCTGTTATCTGCAGCGGCACATGCGATGTGTTGGGCGACTTTTGGGCTGCGTTTTGCAAATGGAATTATTACATTTTTATGAGAAATTCGCAGGACGCGTGTCGTAAGACAATAAAATCCTGCGACAAGGCCTTCAACGACAAAACGGCAAAGCGACAAACGACAAACGGCAAAACGACAAACATATATCAACATGTCAGTAGCTTCATCTACGTTTGCAACTTCAGTTTGAGCTCCGGCTTCTGCTTCAGCTCCAGCTCGTGCCTCAGCTTTGGCTTGAAGGAGAATACGTGCGAATAAATCATTTTATTGCAATACAATTTCTCGGCACCTTCCTCGTCCCTCACAATACTGTCCTTGTCAAGAGGCAACGGATGTTTGTCCCACGCTCGCTGCCTCACTGCCTCACTGCCTCACTGCGTCTGCCATTGGCTGTCAGTCAGAGTTGTGAGCACACTAAAGTATTTTATGTGGCCATTGGGAGTACACTGGAACGACAGTTTCACATTGCTATAATATTAATAAGAGTGGGCCTGTCAGTATGCGACACGGCGACAGGAGGCAGGGCGACAGGAGACAGGCAACAGTACGACAGTACGACAGGATGACGGGGCGACATCCAAATGGCATTCACCGGAAGTTGCCACACAAAGACAGCGGAGCAGTTTCATCATACATCGTATTTCATCCTTGGCTCACTGTTTTTTATTATCGCTCAATTCAATCTCGACCAGAATCCCACACCATCAGCTGTCAGTCGGGCCCTTTGCAATTGGTTTACGCTTGCGGCGCCGGAAACAACAGGCAACACTTTGGACTACGGGTAACGGATGTGTTGCTTTGATGCACGTCGTCGGGTTGTCGGGTGGTCGGGTGGTCCGGATTGAGCTACAGTTGCCTCTGTAGCTGGGCACAGCCTTGGCCTAGCCCGGCTTCGTCTGTTCTGGCCAAAAACCTTAAGCCAGACTCGGCGATGCAATTAATACTTTTATGGCGCACGCGCTGCTCCGGCGAAAATTTAATTGAATTATTAATTCGAAGTGGCCTGCACTGCGGGCCACGTGGTCAGTCAGCTATTATGCTTATTAAACCAAGCGCGAAGCCAATTAACTTTCGCACACACACAGCTGCACATATTTATCTGAAGTTAATTTCGGGTCCCGTGCTGCGCTATTTAATTTGGCTCCATTCGCTGCCATTATTTGTTCAGGGGCCAGCTTAATTGCGTTTGAATTGCAAACAATGCCGCCAGAACAGCGGCAACGTGGCGAGGGGCAGGCGGCAAGTGGCAAGCGGCAAGCGGCAAGCGGCAATAGCCATCTTAGCCAACAAGCGTTTGGGCCAGAGAGCACTGCTCGCTGCTGGGCCAAGATCAAAGTCAACGTGTCGTGTTCTGTCGCCTTGCAGCCAAAGTTTTGTGGCCCCATTTCCTGACGGTTGCACCTCACGAAACTTTGTCCTTTTGCCAGCACACCTTGGGCCTGGCTACTAACCCAGTTGCCCCATTGCTCCACCTGCACCTCTGCTTTGCCTCCTTTGCCTCCTTCTGCCCCCTCACTTCTACAGCCTGAAATATTCATAATGAAAGTTATTGTTTGCCACTTTCCCATCATGCATGGTATATATTGGCGTGTGCCACGCCCTCAAGTTTGTACATGGCTCTGTGGGCAGCTTTGATTGTTTTGTGGCCAAGTTGTGTGGACAAGTTTGGCATCGAAATGATTGTACACGTTACTCGAAAGTTGTCCAAGTTTGATTGAGGCACAACATTACATTTGAATAATGCATAAATTAATGAAATTCATTTGCAACATATTTTAATCAAACATCTAGGAATTTACATATATTTTAAGCAACATTATGTATTTAATTAAGCGACTGTCGACTGTAAATTGCAGTCAATGCAGGCGGGAAATATATTCACTCCTATGAAGCAACATTTAGTTCTACGATTTCTTTATAGACCCCTTCTTTATTTATTTATTTATTTAACGTCGACCAGCAGCAGCCGACCCAAGTATAAAATCAAACTCTTATGATAATTAAATTAAAAATAATTACAAATGAGATTTAAGTGTAAAAAATGAGTTTAAAATAAGATTAATTTAAGTTTACATTTAAATTTAAATTTCAAATTTCAAATCTTATAGACATATTCCTAGATAAAAACGTCTGACCTTATTTTGTTCCCCTTTGATAAATTGCCTGTGCGTTTGGCTGGACCGTGTGAGCGTCTTGAGAACCTCCCAGTGGTTGGCCATGTTGCTCAAGGCTTTACGGCTCGTTTATGGCCCACTTGAATACAACATAAAGTCGGGCTATTAAATATAATTGGCAGCAATTTTTACAATCTACTTAGAAAATCATTTTTAATGTGCTTTCAAATGCCGCCTTCCCCCAACCCACCTCCCCGACATGACATGCTAATTGAGGACTGCGAAAAGTGTCCACAAGTCCTAAGCGAGAAGGTGCGGGGGCCCAACAATGGCCTGGGCACAAAACAATAGAGCTTTCCTATTTAAATTAACATTTTGAGTGAATCTAATAAAAATGAAAGAGTCTGCGATAAAAACTGCGATGCAAAGCAAAACAGCTAAATTGTTTTTGACCACGATACGGTCGGAGCAGGACAGGACAGAAAGGACTGGAACAGGAACGAGGCACCGGCTGGCCAACTTGGTTCAACCTTAACCAGGTGGGCCCGGCAGTCGTAACACGTTCCGGTTCGCTTCGCTGGGTGTTGGATTTTTTATGCATTCCCTACATTGTTGCGGCTTTGACTTTGGTTTAATGTTTCTCTCTTGTTTTTCCCTTTTGGTGTCATTCTGTTTCGTTGTTTATGCGGTCAACAACAAGAACAGCAAGCAGTGCAGAGCGGCACAAAAGCACAGGCAACTCGTCCACATACATATTTTAATGTGCTGGCCGGCTGGCGATTCCTTTCGCTGTGCTCTAAACCTGGTCAAAAGGGCTGGGCGACTACGAGTACGACTGCGACTGACTTGAAGCTGCCCAAAAAGCCAAGCGGCAGTGGCAAAAAACCAAAGCCGGCAAAAAGACTAAAGGCAAAATACACCCCAACACACAACACACACACAAACACACACACACACAGAGAGAGACACACATACGTTTACACTGGCACTCCCACATGCATACATACATGAAATTTCACACTCTCCCGGCGAAAGGGGAGCAAAATGTTGAGGGACAAATGCAAATACACAAACAATGACGGCAAGGGGCTACTAAGCCAAGCTAAGAAGGTTTTGGAAAACAAACACACACACACACACACAGCACACACACACAAGCACAGATATATACACTTACAAATATACATAACGATGTTGTTGTCGCTGCCAGTTGGGGACATTCATAGTTAAAATTTGGAGAGACAGCGTCGAGAGATTTGGCAACCAGCAGTGTCTAATGCCCCCGCCTTGCCCCGCTCTCCGTTGTGGATCCTGTTGCGTGAATCAAGGTTCATACAATCGCCAGCGAGAACGACAACAACAACAATGCAAAGTATACACGTGCCAAAATGGACACACACACACACACACACACATATGTGCTTGTATCTGAGCACCAGTTGGTTCTGAACATTCTGTATACCCTACACTGCTGCGATAAAAGAATTATTATTGTATGGATTGCAAAAAATAAACAAAACTAACCGAACTGACACTGAATGCTAAAGCTTTAGAATAAATAAGTTTCTTATTTTGCACTTTTCAGCATAAATTTCCACTGGTGAAACCAACAATAAGTTTCAGCTAATCTAGTTTGATTTCAGTTTAAATTAAAAACCTTAACTTAAATGTTAAATCTACAAAACATTAAATTGTTTAATAATCATCAGTCTTCTTCCGTATGAGTTTCCAAATTGTTAAAGCATACTTTTAGGGGAATTTTATAATAAAATGAAAGTAGATATATATTATCTAAAGTGTCTAACTGTACTTCTTCTGAACTTCTACTAATCTGCCAACCACTTTTCTAATCTGAATAAATAATTTCAAAATTGTGAGCTCCCTTTTTAATAGAAAACCCATGATTCAAATGGGTGTGAAAGGGTTTTGTTTAAATATTAAAATACTTAATTAAAAAACAGCGAATACAAAAAGGAGAATATGGAACCGACAGCTGTTCATTCGCACCAGCCCAAGCAATTTAGCCTAAAGTAATCTATAGTTAGAGTATCGGGAGTGTAAGTCCATTAAAATCGATTGATTTGTTGACGGTTGAGGCCATTGTTAGTGCACTGTGGACACAATGTGGATTAATGGAGGCTCGTTAAGGTAATAACAAATAACTGAATAGCAAATTATGCAAAATGGGGCCTACCAAAAGCAAGCATAAAGGGCTAATGGGCTATATGTATATTATGTTAGGGCAATGGACCAACTTCTAAGATGAAATCTACTTAGAAAATGTATATACTAAAATGTAGTTAATTCGGATAAATATAAGCTGTGGTATCTGCATAAATAGACTAATTAAATGACCCTTAAATGCTATTTGTAGTAAACAATAAGCACTTTCAACCAAAGACGGAGAAGTATAGAATTGGAAGTTATAAGTCTTTAAATTTAAGCTTACAAAGTATTTGGCAAGAGATTAATAAGTTTCCATTTCACTTTTATAAATTGAAAACTATTTTGCATACGTAAATTGTGACAGAAACGAAATTTCATTGATTTGTCAGTGCAAACTGTACTTTATGGATTACATTTTGAACTCATGACATTGTGTTGTTTCGGTGACCCAGAAAAGCACTGGGGAATCTAAAAAGAAATGTGGGCTATAAATTGTCTGTTGAATGATTTACAAGTGCACACATAACACACAATGGAAAGCCGCTAATCGAATTTTCATATTTGCTCTCACATATATTTTCAGATTATCCGACCCTCATATCGGCCACTTAAAAGCTGCGCAACCCGGCAACAACGCAACCCAACAACTGGAACAACTAAACATCTAAAACACGAAAATGCCAGCAGCGAATCCAGAAATGCTGCAGTGCTATACAGCGGAACTGAAAATGGGACAATTTGTATATAGATGAACCACAACATGGATGTAGCATTAAAATTTACACACACACACAGACAGACAGATAGACACACACAGACACACACAACAACTGAGAGCATAACATGTATGTGTCATAACCCTACACACAGACGATATAACGTAGTTAAAACTAATAGATCTGACTGTGCTGACATGTTATTGATTGCAACGCAAACATAAAAGATACGTATGAATAAACAAATAGATAGTACTTGCATTTGGCACATTCAGAACGCAGAGATTCCAAAATATTTATAAAGCAAATTGCAATATCAATAAATACATTTTTAATAACTTGCGGCTGCTGTCAACGACATCAAATTGTTGTCAAACAAATTTCAAATATCCCACATAAAGCAAATACAAATTATTAGAAAATTGCATAACAACTCTCAAATATCAAATATATTGTGCAAATAGTGCTCTCTGATAGTTTTCACAATTTTTATCTATTGTAAATACCTAGCTGTCTTTTTTATACGCATTTCCTTATTTGATAGCTGGGGAAATTGGATTCATTGCTTGGGCGGGGGACATAAGAGGAGAGTGAACCTCCTGACAATAGCATTTAAGTAGGAAGCAAATAGGAAACTAATGAAAATTGTAAATTATCTAATGATAGCGCAATGAAATCGATAGGTTAATGTATTCCGAATAATAAATATAATTAAAATTCTATGCTTATATATAAATTTATATATATATATATATATAAACACAATTGACCAAACAAAAGTTTAACTTTACATTTAGTAACTGAAAAGATCATACTTTAAATAGCTGCAACTAAATTAAATCCAACTGAATAGACTTGTTGAAGAAGTTCGAATCTCTTACTGCAATGTCTTAAATGCATTGGTCTTAATTACAACATCTACTATGATAGCACCCAAATCTTAAACAGTTCAGATTGGTTTACCATAAACGTCATGTTGTTCTCCTTGAAGACTTGTTTCAGAAGCTTTAGCCATCAATCTGAATAGCACAGATAGCGGAAGGCTTATTAGTGATACTAATTTTAAAAGAGAAAGAAAAAGGAAAATCTAATAATACTACATTGATTAGCGATTACAAATTAGTTATCAGGCGATGTGTTCTTCAAAATATTTTCATTTGCAATTAATGTTGCGAAAACCTTTATCAAATATAAAAAATATATCAAAGACACTAAAGAACCCAAAGCATTTTTCTGTATTTTATTTGCAGTAATTTCTATTGGCAAACTTGAATAGGGCAGCTGCTCACAACGATTGATAACTGAAGTGAAAGTGAAGAGAAAGCCAAAGCAGCCATCTGCAATGGCAAATTAAAATATTGAGTTGAACACATCAGTTATAGTTAAGTACTACTTCTACTCTTATATGGTTCTGTGAATTCTGTTATTTGAATTATGTTATCAAATGAAATCAAATTAATTTGATTCAGTGATTTCTGAAACTGATTGTAAATAAGAGAAATAAGAGAACTACTCAGCATTCGAAATACAAAGTAAAAAGTATACTTAAGTACTCGTATATCAACTAAATGAAAACTAAAGCATAAACAACACATGCACACTTAACAATATAAGATACACTGAGCAACGCATAAGTAAACAAGTTCCAAGCAAGTCTTTAAAATGTTCCCACACACACATACACACCACACACACACCACACACGCAGACACACAATATCATATCACATCACAGCGTATCGCACATCAATGCAGAATATCCAAAACAATTTAGCAATTAGCATTAAATATTAACGAACTGTCTGAGCAAAAGCAAACTTACTAAAGCGAATGACTAAGCGAAAGTGAAAGCAACACTAAACGAAAACGAAATGCAGCGCAACAACCAATAGGCGCCATCAGCTATACGAGTATGTAAAATGAACAAATGTTACATTAAACAAAAAGAAAAAAATAAAAAAACAAACAAGAAATATTTAAAATTCGATCGCCAAGCAATTTCATTTTGAACAGCATCAATATGCTGGTCTGCCCGCGCTGGGTTGGGATGCTTCTCTTTATCCGCACTCGCAATTGGATAACCGGAAATGGAAATGCTGGATGCAAACTACTGCAACTGGCATTGATTGAATGGCCCTCGTTATAGGGGTCAGCAAGTAAATAAGTAAATACGAGTATATACTTGCATAAATACATAAGTAGCTCGAGCAAGTAGATTAAATTTAATTGGAGTAACAAAGGGTGCACTTAAGCTTGACTGAAAGCATGCATAAGGAAGTCAGCGAGGTTTAAATGAGTTGTCTTATATTCATTTCACTTATTATTCCTTTTTTTGACAATCTAGCAATTTCTTCTTCAAATTCACAATAGTAAGCTATCGAACATCAATTAGAGCTGCCAACTGCCAATCCATAGTATTGCCAACTATTTGCTAGTTATAGTTAGCTTTGATAAACTGTAAAAACCACTTCAGAGCGAAAAATTAATAGTCTATGAATACAAACGCGTTAAACTGCTCTAAAGAATTGTAGCATAAAGCCGTATCCATGTTAAAAGCGAGCTGTTAAATGTAATTAAAACTGGTGTCCCGCAAATGAATTAAATAAATTGAATTAGTCAGCAGACGCAAAAAATATGCAAACTGTGTGCGTGAAACCGCCAAAAAGAAATGAAGGGAAATAAATAAATAAACGAAGTAAAAACCCAAATGAAATATGGAAAAAACGCGTGTAAATAGCGCGCGCGCGTTTTTTATCGCGGCCTGGGCAAATTCACACCTAACCTAAAAAGCGGCGACAGGTGCTTAGCAACCCTGGGACGATGCAACTCCCCCTTTCTCTCGCTCCGTTTCACTGGCTATGGCCACCACTGTCTCTGTCTAACGCTCATTTAAATGCCGCGCAACAAGCATTTATGTAAATTGAAAATATGCCGGAACGGGGCTGCCATTTAAATTCAATTGTCGGCCACATCTTGTGTCGCCATGGAAATCCGTGTATGAGTGTAGCAGAGTTTAACAGATTTGAGGTATAGAGGCAGCAGCAAAGCTGGAGTGGAAGGCGGAGGCGGAGGCTGAGGCCGATCAACTTGGGTGCTGTGGGTACACGCAATGAGAATTTATATTTATTATTATGATTACACAGTTCAGTACCAGATCGCGGGCCGTGCAGAGCAGTGCGGCGAACAGCAAAACCAGAACGTACATTCACATTCGGACATCAATAAGCGGGAAGTGACAGTCTTGGAATTGCACACAGACACTTACGCGTATCGTCATCATGGAACGCCTGCTGACCATGTTCGAACAGGCTGATCCCTTCTCAACCTGGTGGCCCACAATAGCGGCCGTTGTCGTTGGCATTGTGATTACAGTGCGGTGAGTGTGGATATTGGGGAAAGTGTGAGGCAGCTCATACATTTTCATGAGGCAACTACGGAAAAGCGTAGCACTAACGATAAGATGTGGACATCCCGGCCAGACGTGGCAAACTTTGGCCGGACATGTACATATATATATACATATACATACATATATAAATGTCGCGCCAAAGTAAAAACTTGCTTTATTCGAAACTTTTTAAGTGGATTTCATAAAGAGGGCACAGACGTTCATCTCCGCTGTCCGCTCTCCACTCTCCGCTCTCCACTCTCCACTCTCTACTTCCTTATGCCACCAACTGTGCCGCAGAGTTTTCGGATAATATGTAATATCTAAAGATTATTTTTGCGCGTTGCGCTTTGAGCGTCGCGGTTTTTGTGGCCTGCGCCAGTTGCAGGTAGTAAGCCACTGACATAGGGGCCCGGAAATGGGGGCGTGGCAATGAGCAATGTGCTGCTGCAATCGCAATATGTAGCAAGTGGCAACTGACAACTGCGGCAAGTGCCAAAAGCTGCTGAAAATATATTTGTAAAGTGGATTTGCTCAAGTTGGCTAAAAGTAAATGCGAATGCCAAATGAATTCGGAAATGTGCAAAGTGTTAGGGAGGATGTAGGAGCCAAGAGCCAAATAAGTGTCAGCCAATGAAGTGAAACCTCACAGGGAACAATCTGGAAAGTAACTAAAGTAAACTTCATATCCATTTGATAAGTGACAGTTCTGTAACTCCATCGATACATTATAGCAATGCTTTAGTTAAAAGTCTTGAACCTAATTAAAGTTGTAGACATTTCTCCAATAGATCCATAATTATCCAACTGCGTGTGTTAATGAGCAAATTGATTTGATTTACGCCTATCTATGGGCCAAATAACCACAGCGGGCTACATGCTCGAGGCCTCATGATGGTTGCACATCATTAAACGCCTGCCACGCCCTCGCTCTCCCCCTGTCCGTGTCCATATCCAGGCCCACACCCAGCCATGGCTGCCTACGGCTAGATAGCTTGTCCCAGTCTTCTGCTCTTTATAACTTTGCATTGCCCGCATTGCAGAACCATAATGAGCGGCCAGCGCTGTCCCAACGATAATCAAATCAAGGAGCAAATTGTCGTCGTTACTGGAGGCAACAGCGGCATTGGATTTGAGATTGCTAAGGCACTGGGGGCACGGGGTGGCCGCATTATCCTTGCCTGTCGCAATATGACGGCCGGGGAACGTGCCGCTGCCATCATCAAGCGGGAGCTCGGCTGCCACACTCCAACCTCAAGCGACAACATAAATCCGGCAGACCGCTACTTCGTGGAGGCACGTCAACTGGATCTGTGCTCTCTGCACAGCGTGCACCAGTTTGCCAGCCGTCTGATGGCCGAGTTTGAGCGCATAGATGTGTTGGTGAACAATGCGGGTGTAGTGTTCGGAGACACCCGGGTGCCCACGGCGGATGGCTTCGAGCAGCATTGCCAGGTGAACTATCTGGCACCGTTTTTGCTAACGCAGCTGTTGCTGCCACATCTGAAACGGTCGGAGCAGGGCCGGATTGTGTTTGTGTCGGCGCACGCCCATCAAGCAGCCAAAATCGATTTCGATGATCCGCTGAATGTGGGCACCTGGGCGGTCAAGTTCCATGCACGCGATGCCTTCGCCCACTCCAAGCTGGCCGTGATTTTGGCCACCCGCTGGCTGGCCAGAGAGCTCAAAGGTAAGTGGTCCAAGCTGGCCCCGAGGGATCCAAGCGATGCAGTCGCGTGCGCAAACTATCCCTGTAAATTATTGAACTGCTTAACTCGAGTGTGCCACAGCTAGTTTCCATTTCAATATCGCTTTGATTTCCCCGCAGATACCCCCATCACGGTCAACTGCTGTACGCCCGGACTGGTGAGAGGCACCAGACACCTGCGCAAGTAAGTAACGAGACCAGAAACTGAAACTAAAATTGAAATCAAAGCCCAAACCAAAGCCAAAAACCGCACGAGTTGAACTCAACCCGTAACTGCAACTGCAACTGCTGCTGCAACTGCAACTGTAAGTGCAACTGCAACAGCCACTGCAATGGCAACTAAATTTTTAAGCTCATTTCGCGGCCGCGCAAAAACTTTTGCACTTTCATTTGGCTTAACGTCCTAGGTCGGGGGTGGGTTTGGGTCAGTAAGCGGGTCACGTTGTTGCCATCAAAAGTGGCCAAGTACCAAAGCCCTCTGAGCCCCGGAAGCGACCCGCCCGCCAGTTGGCAGCGCATCAAGGTATCATCAAATGCCGAAGGCCAAATGCTAATGTAATTAAAGATCTCAAATGAAATGCCTCGAGAGCCGATTGACCTAAGAGCTTACTCAAGAACCACAGGGCCCAAGGTACTTCTAGTCGGGTTGAATTCTTATAATTAAAATCATTTTCAATTTTGTGGCAATGACTCTTGGTCAATAGATAGTATATTTGCCGTTGATTACACCAAGATAAGCCAGAAACTTTTCGCACAAACTGTACAAAGTTTTAAATGAGTTAATAAAATTGTAGAGTGGCATGAGTAGAAGATAGATCCACGTGTTTCGTTATGAACAGTTGGCCAATACGCTAAGGCCGTATTGCGAGCATTAAAGTGCTTGTCAATTGTACTTTTGTTGGTCATCTTTCCCATTCTCATTCCGCAATCGCTATGAAAGGTTCTAACGTTGTGCAAACAAACTGAAATCCATTAGGATGGCTGTCAAGGACAGTAACTGCACAGAGCAGAAAGATAGATAGACAGAAAGAGAGAGAATAGAAAAAGGAGCGTGATGACATGGGCTTAAAGCCTGTGTACGCAAATTGGCTGTCACCGCACACCCTTTGTCCCCGACCCCTTTCCCAAACTTTACATATATTGCGTATGTGTAGAAAAAACGAAATTTGCACAATACATAGAAGAGGACGTGCAAACACGACAAACAGTTGCAAATTGCGGCAGAACAAAATGACTACAACTTGCAACGGCAGCAACATCAACAGCAGCTGCAAGCAACCTACGAATACCCATGCTACCCGAAAGCCCCGCCTCTTCAGCAGCATCTGTGTATATAATCGAGCATCGAGTGCCACTTGCAACACTCTCAGGCCAATACACACACTTGCTTCCCCACAGCTGCAACTGCTGTTGCTGTTGCGGCGCCTGCTTATGCAACAAAAGTGAAATATTATAATTAAAATGCCAAGCACGAGAGACGCGATTCGTTCCGGAAACGCTAAGCCGCTAAGTCGAGACCAGCACTTAACAGTTGCCCACTTCTTTGGGGAGGGGGTTGGGGGGGCATAGGAGACAACTTGGGTCCTAAACTCTGCCTAGATTGTGCAGTTTTGAATTATTGCCCAGCCGCGCACGGCTGACAGCTGTTGCTGACCCTGTTGTGGCTGTTGCTGACTGTGATTGCTGTTGCCAATGGCGCTGCTGTGTCAGCAGACCAAGTTCAAATGACAAGCGTATGTATCGTCAACGGCCTCCACCTCCCAGTCCGCGTCTCTCTACAAGCCCATCCTCAAATGATGGGTGCTAACTTAATGCAAGATTTATTGATGGCCGAGTTGTGTGCGGCAATCGCAAATCTGCAACTTTTTGACAGTTATAAATTAGATATCGCCACACATTGTGATGCCTCAAAACCGAACTCATTTTTCAGCCAATGAAGTCATTCACAATGCCAAATGATAATCTGCTCTTCCATATAGTCAGTTTGTCAACACATATCGAATTATGAAGATAAATGAAACTCTGCGTAAACATTTGTTTCTTGCCTGAAACTTATTCTTCTCTAGAATTAGCTATCAGCTGAGATTCATATACCTAATGGGTTTTCTTAAGATTTCATTTGAAATTATGCAGTGTCATTCGCAGTAGTCAAGGATCCCAATTGGAAGACCCTGCGCTACTCATGAGATGTTTTCTTAGAGATATTAGAAAAGAATCATTCTTTAAGCTGCTCCTACCTTTGCTTTGACGACTCTGTTCCGATTTCATATTGTAAGATAACTTCATTGCAACTTATAAGAACTCAACAATATAAACCACAGCAAAGTCTGCAGGAGACATTCGATGGTGTAGAGGGAAACAAGTTAATAACTTTGCAACTATAAGAAGATTAGAATCCCAAATCATAAACAGATGTAATTGAAGTCCACAGTTCACTTAGCACACCTGTGTGAATAAATGTGCAATGGCACGCACCACAAATTACACAATTCAATGGTAATAATTGAAATATAGTTGAGTGAAGTGACCATGTGGCAGGCGGCAGGTTCAATAGGCTGCCTGGACAGCTGGACAGCTGGAGAGTTGCCACACACACAGCAAAGTTGAACTGTCAGAAGCTACAAAAGCATAATCCATCATAGACACGAAATTGTAATGTCTACACATGTTGAAATTGTATCCAGCTGGCAATGGCAATACCAATGCCAATGGCAGGTACTATATATGAGCCAGACTAGGTCGAAACAAAAGGAGAAAACATTGTTAACATGCGTCATTACAATTTGCAAAATGACATAAGAACCGAGCAAATTCTACACTTAACGAAAATACTTATACCTAATCCCATATGTCAACAGCTTTTGCTCTTTATAATGTAAGCCATTCTTCAAGGATTCTTCGTTGGCTTTGATAGCACTTGTGCCCAATGTGACTACTTGATAGCATTGGCTTTTCCTCTCAGTGTTGCAATGTTGCACAGCGAAACAAAAGGCGAAACAATGAAAGAAAAGAAAAGAAATCAAATGCCAGGGCAAGCGTACAAATCATTTGGACATAAAACGCAGCACCTTGACAGCTCCTGTGGTTGTGGCTGAGGCTCAGCAAAGCGGCAATAGGCACGAAGCACGTGACCGGCTCCGGCTCCGGGTCCGGGACTCTGTACAAGAACAACAGCTCAACATGCCAGATATATGTATGTATATGTATATATATATATAGATATAGATATAGATATACACCCAGAAAGTGCTTCGGGCGGCGGCAATAAAACAGCAAATGAACAGCGGAAGTAACATCAAGTGGACGTGTATGAGATGGCCTAGAGTTTGCCTGCAACTACGTGTGTGCATATGTCTGTGTGTATTGCTTCCTTGATATACGTATTCATAGATAGATGTACCTTGCATGCATTTACTTCCTGCCCACTGGCTGCCTGCACTCACTCAGCCGCTCCTGCAGCTCCTCCAGCTCAACCAGCTCGTCCTGTCTCCCAGTTCTTGTCGGCATTTTCAACTTTTTCTGTACATGTTTTGTTTCTGCAAGTAGATTTTCTATTTACAGACTTTGTAGCGCCAAATTGAACTTTTGTTATACTTTAAGCACACTCAGATACACACACACACACACAGAGATACAAATACAAATACAAATAGACAACAACACCCTCCGCATACAAGAGCACACGAGAGATAACTCTTTGACTTTCGTTGCTTTTATGGCTGGCAGGCTCGTATCAGTTAAAACAGCTGTCAGCTATGTGCTACACTTTTCCATGTTTCCACTTCTCCCTAGGCTTCTCCTACGTTCTCCTCTACCCCGACCTGCCATCCAGATCGGTTGCTTGCAGCACCATTTCCTCCTGCGGCGGTCAAGGCATTGGCTTGGCATTGGCGAGCTAAGAATACGTTGCCTGTCACTCCATCAGTCCATCAGCCAGATTCTTTATGTTATTTATTGAGGGGCAGCGGCTTGGTTCGCTTTCTGCTGATTTACAGCTGCTGTCCATCTTATCTGGCCCTGAAAACATTTCAGAATTACGAAATCAAAATACTTCTCAAATGATTTCAAAAGCATTTGCATAAAACCCTGATGAATACCCATTAGTCTTGAGACGCTGCACATTCCAATGACTGACAAATATAACTATAAGATAGCTAAAATTATAATTAAATAAACAGATCAAATAGTAGCAGTCAATGTTTGTAATCAAAACGTTGACAACTGTAAATTAGATTCTAGATATTAACCAACCAGCTTCTCAAGTAAATAAAGAGAGTATTATCCTCTTACTTAAATATAAGTATAAATATAAATATAAATAAAAAAAAAAAAATATATATATATATATATATGCTTAACAAAAAGTGCAAAGGTTGCGTCTGCAATGCAAATTAGTGCTCCGCAGGTATTGGGAAACCATTTACAACGAGTATGTTTTCTGATGCGCATTTCACACGGAGCATTTCCGTGTAATCAACTGCTGTGTTCTGCTGCTGCCGGTTGGGTCGATGGACGTGAACTTTGTCTGGCTTAGCGGTTCATGCAGCAAGAGCCCTACGGGTGCTTAATGCGATTCAGAAATGCATCTAAAGAATCGGGAGTGTTGGGGCTGGCAGTGGCAGGGTAACGGGGTAGGAAATGATAGTCGCGGCAAGAGCAGTTTTAAAAGCGATGCAGCACTCTGGCCAACGTGAATGGAACCATTTATGCCCCAACAGGGGAGACGCAAGTTAACGACAGACAGCAGAGGCAGTAGAGACAGCAGCAACAGCAGCGACTGCAGAGACAGCAGAGAGAGCAGAGGCTGCAGCGACAGCAGAGGCAGCAGCAGCCTGATAGACGTACGCACACTTTAACATGCTTTTGTGTGGCAAGGGCTCCACGTGTGTGTGTGTGTGTGTGTGTGTGTGTGCGTGGGTGTATCTGTATATCTGTGTTTCTGTGTGCGGTTGTTTTTGTGCTTGCTGCACCATACTATGAAGTGAATGAAAATGAAAAGCAGTTAGTGCTCAAGTCACGGAAAAAGCGTAAATGGAAAAGTTAAACGCATTAATTATTTATTTATCGTTTTATCATATTCAAGTGTCGGTGAACTTGCGCCATTGGACGCCTTTGTAAGCGACCGTTGGCAGCAACAGCAACAGCAGCGATACAAACAGAAAGCAACAGAAACAACAACAACAATAACAACAACAAGGAGCAATAACAGCAACAATGACAGCTAAGCAAATTGAGCGCGAGCTGGTAATCCTCCTCGAAAAGGCAGCCTCGGTATCATTCTTGTGCGGCGAATACTTAAAATTGACCCTCCTGAGCGGATGGAAGGGGATTTGATACAGCGAACGTTGAATTTCAGTTCGCAATAAACCATTCTCTCTCCCCCTGCCCCACTCCCCATCACACCACCCCCATAAAAGGGGTTTTGTTTTTGTTTGTTCTGTCATCACTGTTGGAAATATAATTAACGCAATGAGATAATTAATATCTTTTAGTTGTTGAACTCAACTCGAACTTTTATTGTCGTAGCTCAGATAATATAAACTTTAATAAATAAGTTGACAAATTTTCATTTAATCCATCAAAACATTTAATATAATACTAGTTCAATTTCAAGAGTGTTTAAAATTCGAGTTTGCGGTAAACGCATTGCGATGAGCTGCAAAATTTCCAAGTTTTAAACAAAACTCGTCATTTTGTAATCTTGTTAATCCCTGGTTAACTTTGTATACCCTGTAGAAGTTGGACAGCATCTGTTAAGCATACTAAATATGCAGTCTGCAAAGGACACTCAAGTGCCGTGGACTCATCTGCATTTCTAGCTCCTATAGAAAATGTTTCTGTAGCACCTAAAACCTTTTTAACCGAACCTAAAACTATGCTTTACTTATACTTATGAAACCCTTTTGTTATGCTTAAACTCGCCAGAGGGTATCGCCCAGTCGAGCCCTGTTACGGGTCCAACTTTTAATTACAATGGAATTCAAATTAGTTAACTTTTGTATTATTCTCGCGCACAGCTCACCGCTAATGTCGGCTATTTGCGTTAAAGTGATCACCTACCCGTGGATGTGGCTGTTCATGAAGAATGCATTCGAGGGAGCTCAGAGCGCCATTCGGCTGGCTACGGATCCCCAGCTGAAGCAAGTAACGGGCGAGTACTTCAAGTGAGTTGGCATTTCCGTAAGCGGCTGCACTGCCGCATTAGCGCCACTTTGTTTCCTCTTGAATGCAACGTATTTTTTGGCTACTTGCAGCGACTGCGAAATTGCGCCAACTTCGGAGGCTGGCCAGGACAAGGAATTGGCCAAGAAATTGTACATGCAAACCATAAAAACGCTCCAGCGCGTTACCAAACTTACTGTCGACAAGGAGGCGTGCACCGTTGAGAATGCAACATTGCAGGCAGCATTGTCGGGTGCAGACGCGAAGGGGGAGGCGGAGAGAGCGACACAGCTCGGGCCCAAGAACAGCAACTGATTTATGTTAGGCACGCGGCCTGGCGTAGACGAAGTCTGCAACAGCAACAGCAACTGCAACTGCAACAGCAACGTCTATTTGCATTTGGTTTAACAATTGCCGCATTAGGCAGTCCGGCCCAGTTTCCCCATCCGAAGCTGCGTCAGGCAGGCAAGCTGGCCACTTAGAGCTGGCCCCCTTCAAGGGGTCTGCAACTGAAGCTGAGCTGAGACTGCCACAGTGCTTAACTCTTAGAAATATATGTAAATTTAATGTGCAAGCAGCCTAAATTTTGCTGATTTTGTCTTTTATTTCATTTTATTTTATTCTTATGCTAATTTTTTATTTCCCCCCAAAAGGCACCCGTCAGAAGCACAGATTTACGAGGTGCGGTCAATTAGAAAATCACCATATGTTTCACTGATTTCTGTATTCCTTGTGATGTTGTGATGATGGCCCTTTTAAATATTGTTTTATGAATTTATTCAAAGCCTTTTAGAGCTTCAATTTGAGAAGCAACAGACTGTATTCAAATATTTTGCATAAGTTCATATCATAGCAATGTTATATTAATAAGAAAGAAGCAGTTTGTGCTTTAAATAATTTAGAGTAGTATATCTTAAATTGTTTCCATTTCTAAATACAAGTGAGAGTGAGGGTATCTCAAAGTCTTTGCAATAGTTCACACAATTTAATTTTAGTTTGATTTTGCTTTCGCAGTAATCGTCACACATATACGGTTGAACGCAATTAATGCAATTAATTAATCTATAAGTGTGTAATTTCAGATTGCTAATTACAATTAACAACTCTCACTCTATCTGGTTTTCTGTTTAGCCAGCTGTCTGCCTCGGTCGTTATGGCAACTAAACAGTACGAGCCAACAAACTGTTGCTGTGGATTAGCCCAACAGCCAAGCGGAAGGCAGCAACAAATAGACAGTATACAACAATTTATGCACATACATATGTAAATGTATATGTGTGTGAGTATGTATTTGTGCTACACAGTGAACAGCCTCGTTAGATACATGGCCAATTACTTTTTGCTTAGCTTCAACCGATTTCTAAAAGAGATTTTCCACACAATGTGGGATCTGAAGGTTGACCAGGCGATTCTGGATGTTCGATGACAAGCTCCGCTTTGTATGCTATGGAAAATCTCTTTATTATATTACGTATGTTGCCTTTCTTGCCGGCAACTCCAAAAGGTTTTACAACTGTAGCTGGGGCAGTTGGGGCAGCACCATGTGTTGCTGCCACAATTTTAGGAATCCTTTTTGTAGTTGCTTTGTGTTCCAGGTCTATTTTACTGCGCTTCATAATTGTAGGTCTGTATAAATGAAAAGCTCTTAGCGTGGAAAACCGATTACGTTGTTGCCATTTCAACATTTGGCGAAAGCTTTACGTTTCCGTTTACATTTCCGCTCTGACGCGCATTTTTCGCGCTTCAATTGGGGTGCAGAGAATTCGTAAATTTAACAACAAAAAAGAACGAATAGGAAAAAAAGAAAATTTCTAAAATTGCTTACAAAATATGGACTTATTAAATATATTCAACAAATTAACAATAATTTGTATCAAACTAAAAAATATGATGCAATAAATTGTTTACATTGAATATGCTCAATTTTGTTCAGTGTATGCATAATAAAAAGCTTTACGCTTCAAAAGAGCAGAGAAAAAAGCATCAATGCATGGTTCTCTTCGGGCGCAAAAGAGCGCATGGTGAGCTGAGATGCTCTTTAAGGCTTTTTTAAATAAATAAAATAGTACGGCGACGCATGGTTAGCAAATATTTAATATAACAATATAATAATTATATATTTAAATAATTCAAATGAATAAATATACTTGTAAAATGTTATAGAGAACTTAAAGATTTAAAGGTAAAAATATAAATATAAATTGATTAGAAATATTTATAATATTTAGAAATATTAGAATATACTTTGGCAACCCCGTTGAGCAAAACTGTTCTCTTAAGTGTGACCGCACTCTCTCTTTTACACATGCGCCGCTCTCTTTGATTACAACTCCCAATGCAGCTGTGAAAGCTCGTAATCGAATTTGGCGGCTATTAAATGCCGACGTAAACAAAAGAGCAAAATGCCAAAGATACGAGTATAGAAGCAGCGTAACGGCAAATTATATAATTATAAACAGAAGAAGATGCAATTAAGGAAACGCGCCCATTAGAGACAATCGTACGAGCATTGCGTCAACATAAACAACTGTGTAATATGGTCCGCTCTTCTCTTTCGACTCTGGGAGCACAGTTGAGCCACGCGAGCATGGAGCGAGCGAGAATAGGTGAGCGTGAGCAGCAATGCGAGCGTTCTGCCCGAGTTGGAATGATATGATGCTTTTGGTTTTTGATGGCGTTCGGCTTCAGTTTTTTGCGTCAGTTGTGCGGCAAACGAGCCACAGTACAAACGTGCGAATTATCCTCGTTAGTTGTGGCACATTGGGAACAACGTGAGCGTTAACGACGCGAACGATGCTGCCACAACGGTCGCGTTGACAGTAGGAAAATTAAAAATTCTAAGGAAACTCGCCTGTCGAAATGGGCCACGAGTGAAGGTGTGTCGGTTGTCTATCTCTCTCTCACACCCACACACACACACAATCGCTCTCTCACTCTATCTCTCTCTCTCTCTCTCTTTCTGTTCCATTCACTCCTTAGCAGTGTGTGTGAGTTTTGGCAGTGCATATTAATTATTGAAATTAATTGCAAGAAATACGCTACAAGTGTACGAGCTGCATACATAATTTATATATGTATATTTACACACATTTATTCGAAGCTTTTGAGATTTGTACTTGAAAATAGAAATTGCTTACCATAAGGACAAAAATTATATTTCTAAACTTTACTTCAAATTCAAAGCAACAGAGTTTTTCTACAAAAATTAAAAGTCTATAAAGAAAGAAAAAAAAACAAACAAACAAGAAAAGAAAACACGTACTAAAGAAAGAAAGAAAAAGAAATTGAAAAACAACAAGAATATTCACAAGATGAGCTGACTTTGCTGAATTTCTAAAACAGGTTTTTTGTTTTTGTTTTTTTTTGTTTTGTTTGTTATTGTTTTCGCTGGGATGAGCTGACTCTCTGGCTCTACGACTACAATGTGTCATTTCATTGGGCATTTTTTTGCTGCCTTCAATAATATAATATAAATGTTTGTCTGTGCCGAGTCTTGGGCCCTGGATGTGAAGCTCCAACATATATCCAACGTGTCCATCATCATACAACTGGAGCGTGGCTAGAAAGACAAACAAATAAAGAAAACACATTCAAGTTATTCCTTGGCCTTGGTATTTATGACCAGCGCGTCAGCCTGGCGCATACTTGACATGAGTTCTGCCCGAGCACTGAAATGGATTTATGAGTTCAGTTAGTCTCAGTCCTAACGTCCCGCCGTCCGCTTATTTTCCCTCTCATTTGGGTCGTTTTACTCGAATGGCTTTTTTGGCCCCAGTCGCTGATGTTGTAGATACTGTAGCGGTTTAGTCTCCACCCACATTGGAATTCGAACTCGTCGTGGCCTGGCAGCATCTCACTCTCAGTCGCCCCATTATCACCTTGCTAATTATCTATCGATGATGATGCCATTGCCATGCGCCCTGCTGCCCTGCTGCCCTGCTGCCCCTGCTGCCCTCCCGCCCGCTTTCTGTCGTCTTATCAGCCAGCCAAAGCCAAAGCCGTCGACATTTTATGCCTTCTAAGTATTAAGCACTTATTATTTGCATTTGATTTCTGTTTGTTTTATGTGAATTGAAAATCTATTAATATTTCAACAAATAAACATATGAGAACGTTCGACAACAACAAAAACACAAACACAAACCCAGTGAATAGACAAAACCCCTCAGTATCCTCTCAGTATGGTCAAGAGCAAAATAAAGACTAGATATATGATTAAGCAAATGCCTTTGAATAGAGCTGAACAGCGTAAGGTTTCCTCAGTGACATATCGAGCTTTGATTTGCGCATTTCTCACAGTTATGCAAGTGTAGAATAATCAAATGTAGGCAATTAAAGTGAATCAAATCCACATATAAAGATGATAACAGTGAGAGACTGAATAATCTATAATCAATATATTGGCACTACAATATAAATAAAATAGCTAAAGAACTCATGCGAGTTGAAAAGACGATTGAGTGAATAAATAGAAAACAAATAAATACTTTTGATATTATATTAATATTATTGAGAAGAATATCATTTGCTTCAAACTCTACTACAGAATCTAAACCACTGAAACTCCCAAAAGTAGACTATTTAGAACAGTGTGAAATTTGGTTTCGAAAGAGGATTATTTACTTGATAATAAAAATAAAGAATATTTCAATGAGTAGAAGTTTCAATAAGGTATTTTACCTCAATAGATGAAAATCCTCATATGTATATTTGCATACCTCAAAACAATAGGTTGCAAAACAGCAATTGAGAATGAATTTTGCGGCACGTGCGCATCTCTAGGCAAAGCTGAATGTTGTGCTACAATAAAAATCGCTTATCAGCCACCACAGGTAGTTTTCGCAAGGCCTTGACAATGACAACCAAGGAAAATGGGCGCATAGAAAGGGCGTTGAACAAAGGAGAATAAGAAGTGCAAAATTGAAACGGCAATGGCAAAACAACAACACTAACATTCACAACAACAACAGCAGCAGCAACAACAGCAGCAGCAGCGACAACAGTAATGTTAGTTGATAATTTTAAGGCAGAGGCAGTGGCTCCAACAGCGGCAACGGTCGTTACAACAATCCAAACAAAGGAAGCAAACAAACAGGCGAATATTATGGGGCGTAGAGCTATAAACCGATGGGGCTTGCAGCGAAGCGGGGAGCAGGAGAGCGTAATGGGTCGAATGCTTTGGTTCATGGCACACACACACACACACACACACACAGGCATGCACACACACGCATACATACATAAATTGTCGCTCACACACACTCTCATTCTCGTTCTTTCTCGCGCTCTCGCTCTCTCCCCTGTGGAGAGTGTGTGTATTTGTGTAGTAAAACGGGTTTTCAGTTTGATTTTGCCACTGTCGCTGTTGCTGTTGCTGTTGCTGTCGCAGTCGCCGTCGCAGTCGCTGCCGATGCCGCTGTTGGTGTCGCATTTTTAGTCAGTTGGCCAAGTCAGTTGCTCTTTTGGCTTAGTTAACTCAGAACGTGCCGCGGCGACAATGGCCACAGCATTAAATTGCAACGAATAGAACGGCAACAAGACCAGCAAACAGCAAACAGCAACAGCAACAACAACAACGACAACAACAAACAACAGCAACAACTGACAAGAAACAACGTCATAACGAGTTAGTCACAATACGTCAGTATGGCATTCAAAGATGCTGCCACAAAATAAATGAGGAGGCTTCAAGTGCATTTGAATGCCTCATAACTTACCTGCAAATATTACTTATATATACATAAATATTATATATATATAAATATATATAAATAATAATAAGAATTATAATAATTTAGAGCAGTCGGGTGTGCGGCAGCTGTTGCTCTGTGTTATGTAAATGTCAAAATTCAAAGCAGCTTGTTTCTCATGGATACCAATAAGATTCAATGCCGTATCTGTGTGTGCTTGTGTATGAGTGTGAGTGCTTAGCGCGTATGTGTAAAATGCCAGAATTGGCTTTGGTTTCAGTGCTGCGTCATTTGCTGCTCAAATTCTTTCAAACACTTCAAGTCTTTCAAACTGTTACACAGCCCCGTCCAACTTCAGTTCAGCCGCGTCAATCGAAATACAAGACGCACTTGGTCCGTTTCCTACGCGTTTATCCCTCTGGCATCTGGTAACAGTAACAGTGGCAATAACAACAACAGCAACAGCAACAGACACCGCAACAAAAAGAAAATCAACAACAACAACTTAACAGTCCATACACCTACTTAAAAATTTAGAAAGTTGCTTGTCTGCCGCTCGATTGCTTGAGTCTCTTTTCTTGACTTGGCTTTCATTTCTTAGACTTGGGTTGTTGTCTTCTTAATTCACACACACACACGTACTTATACACATATGTATATATATATATATATATATGTGTGTGTGTGTGTATAGCAAAGTACGCTTATATTTTATGTACTTGTCTCCCTTTCGCTTACCTCTCTGCATTCTTTGCCAACAAACAAATACTTTGCCTCTGCCAATTAATTTGTTTTTCTTTTCCAATATCTTGCGCTTTTCTTATTAAGGCCCTTTTATACTTCAATTGAATTGATTTCTTATTAGCTTGCTTTGCATATTCAATTGAACTTGAAACCATATTCACCTTGTAGTACTTGTTATATTTGCAATCGAACTATTAGCAACCGGTTTCTTAATAAGCCCAATTACTTTATTTCTAATGTCGACGTTCTGAAATTACATTATTTATAGCTCTATTGTCTGAGATACACGCGCCATGACCTAACGTACTAAGTTTGTAATTTGTAAAGGTTTCCTAATTGTAATCAAGTTAATTAACGATTGGTTTTTCCAGATTTGTTTGCGATTTATATCTAGATTGAATGAGATTGCTATAGACTTTGAAGTTGTTTGTATGCGAATAAATTGAAAATAACTGAAATTACCTTTACTTCAATTGTTTAGCCTGTTTACTATTACAATAGATATGTTTATTTATATAAATGTAGTCTAGTTATAACTTATATATATATATATATATATATATTCATTAATTTTCCCTTGTCTGTAGTCTAGTTATAACTTAAATATATATAATTATTCATTCATTTTCCCTCTACTGAGCAACAGTTGCACTTTAATGATTTTAAATAACCAATTCGAGTTTTCCGTAATTGTATTTGTACATTTTCATTTACAATAATTGAATTGCGATTGTCGCTAGCTTGATTTAAATTGAATTAATTTTAATTTCATGACTTTTGCCAACGGGAAAATTAAATTAAATGTTGCTTTTAATCAATTCTGCAATTTAAAAAAAAGCATTTGATAACGCATAAAAGCAACTAATATTTTGTTTCAATTGAAAATTGCAGTTCGTTTTACAACCCGTAAATGACAGCGCCAGGGGCAGTTATAGACCTCAACCCGCCGCATTCTGAATCCGAAGCCAACCACAAACTTGCATCAAAACGTCCAGCGGCAGCAATAAGCACAACAACAACTAGACAAAAGCAATAACAACAAGAGCCGTAAACACGAAAACCAGTACAAAGTTATTTCGTCCTTGGCATTTGCGACGACACCAAGAAGTATAGGAGGCACAAGGAAGGCAACGACAAGGAGCAGCTGGTGCCGGGGCAGAAAGCGTCAGCTCCAGCATAATACGAAATTTTATTGAGAAATTGCCTCTCTTCCCCCTTCAATCGACTCGGACACCCGGGATAACCGGGTAGAGGGGCAAAGAAAAGGCGCAATCGTGGCCCAAAGACATCAACACCACAGCAGCAACGGCAGCAGCAGCGGCGCTGGCAGCGGCGTCGGCAGCGTGCCTGTCATCATGGAGGGGCCAGAGGTTACATTCCTCTTTCAATTTGGCAGCATACGTGACGCAGTGTGTGTGCCAGTGAATGCATTGACGCTCAAATCGCTCAAGGATTTGGCATGCGACTTCATAAACACTAAGGTAAGTTGCTAAGTTGGAGCTGGTATTGCTGGTGGTGCTGGTGGTGGTGCGTTACCCAGAAAACCCTTAAATGGGTCACCATCTGCCAACTTAATTATGCAATAGCTAAACTAGAGTATGTCAATATTTTCGCTGTCCGCACAAGCGGAACGCGGCTAAGTCAACAGTCCAACGTTATCCATGTCCTCCAGGTGCCACCCAATGACTCCAAACTTCAAAGCTTGCCAGCGACTGTGCGAATGTGTGTGTTAGTGTGTGTAGCTAATAAATTTATGTGTGTACAATAATTGCTTAATTTCATTAAGTAAGCCAGAGTTGCATACACACACACATATTCGCAAATACATGGATATTTCTATAGTGCATAGTTATCCATGACCAATTCAATTAACCAATCCAGCTGGCTAGCTGGCTGGCAACTGCGTCACTAGCTCCTGCTTTTAGTCCTTCTCGTCTCGTCTCGACCTCGTCCTACTCCTCCTCATCCGGAATCAGGGTACGTTATTTCGCTTCGCATGCCGGTGGCACGTACTGCAGCCTTTGTGGTGGCTTAGTTGAGCTTTGACAGCTGCTTCCGCAGACACCAGTATCAATTTGCAATGTCCACACCAAATAATGGCTACGATGACTACGTTACGCCGTACGCAGTTGGTGGAGCGAACCGAAAGGGCATAAATACTTCAGCAAAGCTCTTTTTTAATTTTACACGCAATTCAATTCTACATTAACAATTCATTTAGTTAGAGGAAGCTCAGCTCTTTCATAGCTTTGAGATATACTAAAATAGTTAGTTTAATTACATTATAGGGAATCTGAAATGTAGCATGACAGAATCAGAATTGATTACTCATAACATAATTGATAAATGTGGCTGACAGGCTAATATCTAATATCTGCAGAATCTTATCGCAGAATCAATTAAGATACGATATGATAAGGAGGTATGCATGTGTGATAACAGAGCCATATGTAAATTGAGCGTTAAATAATGCGAGACATCGGAATGGACATTATCTACGAGCACATTCGTAGCACATTAGCGTCACCAACCAACAACCAATATTTTCTATTTCCAGATACCGGACAGTGGACTAACGTATCTGTCAGAACGCATTCTGCTCTTCATTCACGACTACAGCACGCCCAATGTGCTCCACATAATCAATTCCGCAGCGGAAGTTGTGGACGAGACACTGGTGGAAATTGTATTAACGGCCAGTCGTAAGTATTCAATTGCTGTACTATAGTCGCAAGCAATCATTTATAGAATGTCATGCATCACCAATGCCAACCGTCAACAGCCATACTCTATCCGACGTCGGAAATGCCAACACTTAAGCCTCACAGCCTCAACGTGCATTCTTATAAGGCGCCCACATTCTGTGATTTCTGCGGTGAAATGCTGTTTGGTTTGGTGCGTCAAGGACTCAAATGCGATGGTATGTAGCTTGATAACTTACATCCGCACCCCCATCTACACGCACATCCCCATCACACACACACACACTCACACACACTCACACACACACACACACACACACACACACACACACGCACGCACCAACTCGTAACTAGCTTGTGGCCGTCTGTGTATAATCCCCAACAACCACTTCCATCACAGGCTGCGGTCAGAACTATCACAAGCGATGCGTGGTGAAAATACCCAACAACTGCAACCGCTCGAGTGATGCCACATCACGACGCTCGTTTACGTTGCATCCACCCCGCAGCCCATCCGGAAGCTCACAGCAATCGCTTGTGTCCAACGAGGAGTCGACGGGTCGCAATGACTCAAACAGTTCACTGGTAAAACGCATGTCGGAGCTTATGAATGACATTATTAAGAACTAAGACACAAGTAATACTCATACAACTCTGGTACACAATTCCAGTTACATGTTAGTTATGTTAGTTACGCTACTTATTTAAGGTGAAAGGGGCTCCCTACGAGTATTCAAATTGTATTTAATTAGCTCAGTTACAATTTTTTATGACTTTTTTTTTAAATTTTCTTATTGTATTATTTACATTTGAATAAATTGTGATTAATAGTTTTACATTGACTTTTATTTTAAATACATTTAAATACTCGTAGTGGAACCTATCTATACATATATTACAGTTCCCTCAGCTCTAGTAAGAGTATATGCTATATAGAAAGTTTTTTACAAAAAGTTATTATCGACTACAGTTTTTTGTATAAAAAGTTCTTTGCTAAAGTTATAATATTCAAGTATAAATTATTATTCATGCAGTGAGAGTAAATGCTTTAAACGAGCTCAGACATTTCTCTGCCAACTTTTAATAGTCTTTTGCTCAACTGACAGAATCGAAGTCATAGTTCAAGCATTAGAACATATTCACTTTCTAATTGTCTAATTGTCTCAGATTCTCCCAATAGAAAGTAGGAATTAGAAGCAAGGCTTTGCCTAAGATCATATAGCACTTCATCTACAGCGAATATTTAGATAGATATATATAATTAGTAATAGTTTACTAAGAGTATACATTTAAGATTCTACCAATAGAAATTGGGAACTAAATTGGGCAATATTTAGATATATATATATATATATATATATATAATTAGTAATATATAAATAATTAGTAATACTTTGCTAAGAGTATACAATTGAGATTCTACCAATAGAGATTGGGAACTAAAAGCAAGCATTTCCGTAAGATCCTATAGCACTTCATCTACAGGAAATATTTAGATATATATATATATAATTAGTAATATATATATACACTTAGTAATAGTTTGCTAAGAGTATAAATTTGAGATTCTACCAATAGAAATAGGGAACTAAATTGGGAAATATTTAGATATATATATATAATTAGTAATATATAAATACTTAGTAATAGTTTGCTAAGAGTATACATTTGAGATTCTACCAATTGGGAACTAAAAGCAAGCATTTCCGTAAGATCCTATAGCACTTCATCTACAGGAAATATTTAGATATATATATACATAATTAGTAATATATAAATACTTAGTAATAGTTTGGGGATTTATAAGCTAGGCATGTATTAGATTAATAGATAATTGCTTTATTGTTTGCTTATCAATGCCTAGAACTTACCTGGTTACTCCACGCGCCACCAGCGAACCCACTCCGCGAGCAGTCGGAACGGTCTCACAGTGCTCCGTATTCCACATACCTTTATGGTGCACACCTATGGAATACCCACAGTTTGCCAGCTGTGCAAGAAGCTGCTGAAGGGTCTGTTTAAGCAGGGACTGCAATGCCGCGACTGTCAGTACAATACTCACAAGAAGTGCATGGAGAAGGTGCCACAGGACTGCACAGGCGAGGCGCAACTGAGTCAATTGCAGGCGGAGATCAGTGATGGGACGCCACGAAAGGAACGCGACAATTTCTTTCGCGAGGAATTTGATGACAGCGATTTTGAAGACGCTCCTGCACCACAAACAGAACTTGCCAAATACAACAAAGCCTTGGGAGGCACAAATCTGGTGGCGGGGCGACCGCGTGAGGCGCCCAAAGCGCTAACAAATGCCCAGAATTCGCCGCCCGAGCTGGTTAATGGTGTCATGGATGATAGCAGTGCTAGAGGTGGTGACGCCAAATCAAGCGATGGCCAGTCAGAGCAGTCGCAATCCTCCTCATCATCCTCACCCAGCGCCAACATTCCTCTCATGCGCATTGTGCAGTCCGTGAAGCACACGAAGAAACGTGGTGGTCAAGCTCTAAAGGAGGGCTGGCTGGTGCACTACACCTCCTTGGACAAGGCTCTTAAGCGTTACTATTGGCGCCTGGACTCTAAGACCATTACCCTATTCATATCAGAGCAGGGGAGCAAGTACCACAAGGAACTGCCGCTGGCAGAGCTAGTTTCCATTGAAACTGTTCGTGATCCGCGAGTTGATAACTATTGCTTCGAGCTGCGCACGGCTAATCTCAGCTATTTTGTGGGCCAGGATCCACAGCTGGGAGTGGGGGACGATCATGCGGTGCGCCTGCCACCACCAGATAGTGGCATCGGTACCGACATAGCCAAGAGCTGGGAGACGAGCATTCGTCAAGCATACATGCATGTGACCAATACCCGTGAGTTCAGCTTAACCTTGAGTATTCCTAATCTAAATCCTGAATCCCTACAAATGATAGAATGCTGCGAATCGGAGGAACAAGTGCAGGACATGGGTCAGCTGTATCAGATCTTTCCCGATGAGGTTCTGGGCTCTGGACAGTTTGGTGTCGTCTACGGGGGCGTTCACAAGAAAACCAAGCGGGAGGTAGCTATCAAAGTCATTGACAAGCTGCGTTTCCCCACCAAGCAGGAGGCACAGCTGAAGAACGAGGTGGCCATACTCCAGAACATAACCCATTGCGGCGTTGTTAATCTCGAGCGTATGTTCGAGACGCCCGAGCGCATCTTTGTGGTCATGGAGAAGCTAAAGGGTGACATGCTGGAGATGATACTCTCCCACTCACGTGGACGACTCAGCGAGCGTGTCACCAAATTTCTGATCACCCAGATCCTTATTGCACTCAAGTATCTTCACTCGCAGAACATTGTGCACTGTGACTTAAAGCCGGAGAACGTGTTGCTCTCCTCGGATGCAGAATTTCCACAGGTGAAACTCTGTGATTTTGGCTATGCCCGGATCATTGGTGAGAAATCCTTTCGACGTTCAGTTGTCGGAACGCCCGCCTACCTGGCACCTGAGGTGCTGCGCAACAAAGGCTACAACCGCTCCCTGGACATGTGGAGCGTCGGTGTTATCATCTATGTGAGCCTCAGCGGCACATTTCCCTTCAATGAGGAGGAGGACATCAACGATCAGATACAGAATGCTGCTTTTATGTATCCTCCAAACCCGTGGAAGGAGATCTCCTCAAATGGTAGGCCAATGCTCAATTACTTGAAGGATATTAATGAAATAATCATTTTTTGTTAGCCATTGACCTCATCAATAACCTGTTGCAAGTGAAGCAGCGCAAACGATACACTTGCGACAAGAGTCTAATGCATTATTGGCTGCAGGATAAGCAGACATACCGGGATCTGCGCAACCTGGAGACTCAGGTGGGACTGGGACGCTACCTCACCCATGAAGCGGATGACATACGCTGGGACAGCGCTGGCGACATTTGACCTGGAAATGCAGCCAGGCCGACCAATCCCGAACTGATGCAGCCGCTAAGCGGAAGCCATAGCGTACCCAACGAAAGCTATCCATCCCCATCGAACTGTTCCGGTTGCCACCGTCTCTCCGGCTCACCCAAAGTGGAGGCCATTGGTGACAAAGCGCTTAAATGGATGCGTTTCCATCTTTGCAAGCACATTAAATAGCGTCCACTCGGCGGATGCACATGCTCGTCATAGCTTTTTTCCTTTAGATATTGTCAGTCTGTAAGAAATTGAATTGAATTGAAAAATTGTAATTAGCACACAGTTAAGAAAATTTAAAATTTAAAATTTAACACCTTCAGCAGCCCAGATTCAATTAAAACTTTGGATAGCTACCCATAAATATAAATATAAATTTCATTTTCATTAATCGTATCGCTGCACTGGCGCTTTCTCGATGTGTCTCTTGTGAAAAATATTTCACACGCTTTTCCAGATATCTATCATAACTGAAATCTCTGTGCTAATGTCTCTTAAGAATCAAAACTAGTATATACCTTGAAACTTACTAATTGCAATACTTAACATATGCAGACTATACATTTATACATACTTACTATTTAGTATAATATCAAACATAGGCAAGAAGCCCAAATGAATTGCAGCAAATGTATGCATCGCTCAGCTGTACTCGTTCTTTAGAACCAATTGGAATTTATAAAGAAAACAACTAAGACAGCAACTGCAACTACAACTACAACTACAACTACAACAACATACAACATTCAACATAGTTTAATAAATGAACAAATGAGTAAAACTTGAAAATGAAATTCTTGTTTATCTGTGCCACAAATCGCTGACACTCCGCTCAGTGGCTTGCAACGGCTGACACCCTTTTCAGAATTTTCCACCAGACAGTTTCAACAATTTCCTTTAGTTGCGGTACAACCATTAAACGAATAAGATGAGACACTATGTGGCCAAGCTTTGTCTGCTTTTAACACTCTCTCACTTCAGCATTACTGAATGGGTCGAGATATCAAAATCTCAGTCGCAACCAATTGCAGACGATGTCGCCTATAGGAGTGCCAATGTAAAACAACTGACAGTCGGAACACTACCGGGAGGGGAGGATCGAGAGGTAGGTTTCACTACACCCAGCCCTGTATGGATCGAGTATCAACGCGAGCGGTTTGGACTAAGTAATAGCAACAGCAATCCTCTGGTGGTAACCGATGCTGGTGGCCTCAAAAATAGCGCACAAATTGTGGTGCCGATCAACAGCCAGATAATCCATGCCAGGACTAAACTTGTTGTGAAAAGCACGGCCATGCCGCCAGTTAATGTAGATGTGAACGTAGTTGTGACACCGAGAGTGGAAACCACATCACGACGGCATTCCTCCCATGTGGACAGTGCCGATGATGAAGAATCCGTGGCGGATACTGCTACGGAGCAGAATGTTGCAAATGATGAATCCCTCATACCCAGTATGAAGGGTTTCTTAAAGTTTCTGAAAACAATGCAGAAGACTTGGATTAAAAAATCAGCACTAAGCATAGAAAATAAAATTAAATTACTCAAACAGCTAAGCGACAATCTAATGAAAGCTATTGGTGCGTATTCATTTGAAAATAAAATTATACTTGCCATTACATTTCATTTTTCGAACAGAGCAACAGTTCTCAGTGTTATGGCAACCATCGGAGCGGCGAAAACGCAATCGTCGCGGCATTTTGGATGACTCGAATTTGGATTTCCCACCTGAAGCCGCTTTAATGAGTATTAATTTTCTAACGTTTGCTGTGTTTCTCATTAAACTAGTACTTGTGAGTAGATTAAAATATCTTCAGAATTGTGTTTATATACGTTAAGAATGTTTTCAATATTCCAGCAAGTAGTTCAAATTGTCAAAAGCAAGCACTATAACTTCTCAGGCTTCAATATTAATGCTGAGGTCATTAGAAGTCCGTAAATAAATGAATTTTAAATTTAAAGATTGCGGGCATTGCAATCTAGAAGTGGCAACTCTGGATACAATAACCATCTGGCACCTCAGTTTAGCGGATCAGCTGTTAGCTGCTTGTAGTTCTTACACGTGTGGCGGCGAAAGAATTTCGATTAAAATTGTATTTTTCTTTGAGTTAATAAAATGGATGATAAAACTTTTATTGAACGTGTTCACAATCATAAACAAGATGTACATGTACCCACAATGAGTAAGTGCACATTAAAACAACGTTGTTTCATAGCTAAAACCACTCGGATACAGTGACTTTTCAGAATGGCTCCCTTGGCTCTACGGCAGATTTCAGTTTAATTGAGAGTAAAAGTAATAGGAACCAACGTAAACGGGCATTGATTGTAGCCGGGAAGAACGTATATTCGGGCGAGCTTGAGGATAATCAACAATTTGATACATACATTTGCATTCGTAACAAATCCACCAACAAAGCGAAAATTGTGCCAGTACAACAAGCGTTGTTGTCTAATAATATTTATAGGAAACTGGAAATGCAAAATAATCAACCAATGCTGAGCAAGGAGCACGCCACAAAAAAGCTGCTCAAAGAATTTGGTGGACGCAAGGCGTCGCGATTTGTTGCGAATAATGAACAAATGATGGTCAATGTGGAAGTAGTTCGTAAGGAATTAGATGAAACCGTTCAAAGTTCTGTACGCAATGAAGAGGAGGACGAAGATGACGATACACTTCCTGAGGTAAACGCCAATAATGCTGAGTACTTAGCAACAATTGTGCCTAAGTTCGATAGAACAGCAACAAAAGTAAGCGAAGTTTACGAGGTAGAAGACATTGTCCCACAATCTCTGCTAGATCGCCTGGACGAAGAAGCCAAAAGCGTTTACAGTACACCGTTGGAAACTCTGCCGTAAGAACAATATCTAATTATTTTAGCTGCCATTATATAATACATATTTGATTCACAGTATCGAGTCGGATTATCTGCGTGACTGCATCAAGCATATACAAGACAAGGAAGTAACCTCAAAGCAGGACTTTCTCAACATAAAACTAATTATATACATGGATGCGCTGCAATCGCTTATTGCACTGCGTAAGCGACATATGAAACACATCGAGCTTTCACGCATATCGGAGAAAGTTGAAAATGACATACGTCGTAGGTTTGCAGATCCCAACGTTGCCAGGTCCTACACTCGAACAACCTTCAGTACTGAAAAGGCATTAACACATTTCATCGTTCTTGCATTGCTCATCAACGAAAAACACGAGGTGGACGTCAATATTCTCTCCCGAATTCTACGCACCTCAAAGCAACGTATCGTTACCTATGCTCACATTGTTAATGCACGACCCAAATCTCGTTCGGATGTATTATCATTGCGTCTGCCAAGTACTGTGCCGCCGCTTACCGTCTCTAGACGCTTCCAACGTAAAAAGTAATTGTAACTTAATATGAAACACCCTGTATTAATTGCAGCAGCTGAATCGATTAAACAATTTCGCGCCGAGTTGAGTTCAAGGCCGAGTAAAGAACCTAAAAACCTAAAGCCATGTACATTTTTACATTTATTTTATTTAGATTTTAATTAAATATCGTGATTAACATTCAACACTTTGCGTGTATTTTTGTTAATCAGAAATCAAAAATAATACATGAACATTTTATTTTGCTAAATAATTGGAAATTTTGCTGGGTGTTGGAGTTGTATTCTCAGAATTAGACATTGCTGTGCTCGTCTTTATAATGTTATAGATTCCTTGTGTTTCTAACAACTATATATATCTGATGCAAGTAGAAGAGTATTGAAGTCCGATTGGGTTGTGTGTGAGCTATAAAATACAAAATGTATTATTAAATTTTATATATTATATTGTTGTGGATGGTGCATACTTACACGCAAAACAAATGCAAGGCAATCTTGTTAATCCCTCCCCCTTATAAGTTGTTAGTTTAGTGATTTGATTGTTTCTTTTCATATTGTTGAGGCCTAAACGGCCAGGCCAAAAACAGACACAATGCAGTACATGGTTTTATTCTCCCAGCGCACTGTGCAGCTGCCGTCGGTGTCGTTGTTCCAGTAGCAGGAGCTAGCCGTGTGCAATCCAGCGCCATTTTTTTGCATAATCATAGCGGTGACGATGTATTTGTATGGCTTCTGTTCCTTGGTCAGCACAGTAAGGCAATTCTCTACCACCTGGCCGGTCCAGTTGTTTACCTTATCGTGCTGGTATGCATTACCCCCGATAGTTGTCTCGATTGCCTCTTTAATTGTTTTGCTAACATCATCCACAATAAATTGGCTTTCCTCGCGTGACTCATCCATTATTGTTTAGTCTCACGTCTATAAAATATTGCAAACGTAATTTATTATATTTCACTGTCTAAACGGTCTCAGTTGACTTGTACGCGCGTATTTGCGTCCGTTGGCGCGTCTGATATTCGCAAAAAATATGTCTGGTCAGATTGAACAAATTTGCTTGCTTCCCTTGTTACTTGGAGAGCAGTTCAACGTAGTGATGTGAATATCAAGGATATATCGATGTTTCGATTTGGCACTTATCGTAGTATTTTACGATGTGTTTTTTATTTCGCATGATTATATAGTATTCCATAGGTTAGAGCGAGATGGTCATTTACTAAAAAAGTACCATATTTATCGATATTTGGGGTCACATTGAAATGTTAATCGACCTCTCAGATAATTTGTTTATTTTACGAATTTGCGAAATCCACACTGAACAATGAGCTCCTCAGCAGCATCCGCCTTTTCCAGCTTAGATACGGCGGCGCTGGAACGCCAAACAGAGATGCCAAGTGAGCAGCCTATAACTTATGCCCAGATCTGGAACGAGACTCATAAGAAAGTTTGCAGCGGTTGGATCCGACAAAATGGCTATAAACGAGTGAGTAGATAATTGCACAAAAGACAAGTTGATTTCAGAATATAACTTGACCCTCAGATATGTCTGCAATTCCCAGACGATTATTTGCCACACAGCAACGCGATCAGCACTTGCTTGAAGACAAGCTTGGCAGCAGAGGAATGTAAAGTTTTTATTTTGGCAGATACTACTTACGGAAGTTGCTGTGTTGATGAAATTGCTGCTGCTCATGTGGAAGCAGATAGTGTTATTCATTTTGGTAATGCATGCCGAAGCAAAGCCAGCCGCTTGCCGGTTCTTTATTTGTATCCGGTGCTGCCGTTGGAAGTGCAAAAACTGCTCGAACGGCTGGCTACTCTGCAGCCGGAGTGTGTGGAACGAGAAGTGTGTGTTTACTTTGACATTGGGTATCAACATCTCTATGAGCAGCAACAGCAAGAACCTATCGAGGGTGAAGACACGCTTTATAGCCAACTGCGTGATGTGCTACGTCCAAAGAAGTTGCATATTGAGGTGTATCCACCTCCCGCTGAAGACTGTGCCGAGAATAAGCAATCGGATAATGCGTCATCCGCTGAACGTATTTGCGTCTTTGTCGGTGCCGATAATCAACGTTTTGCAAATCTGTCACTGACTACGACGGCGTTGCAATGGCATATTTTAGATGGCGCCACAGCCACAATAAGCTTGAAAAATCCGCTAACAGCACAATACATTCGCAAACGCTACTACTACATAGAAAAGTGCAAAGACGCTCAAACACTGGGGCTAATCGTAGCCACGTTAAGTGCTGTTGGTTATCTAGATGTTGTAACGCGTTTGCAAACTATGGCCAAGAGTCGCGGTATGAAAACTCAGCTTATTTCCGTTGGCCGCATAAACCCTGCCAAATTGGCCAACTTTCTTGAGATAGATTGCTTTGTGCTCATTGGTTGCCCCTTCAACAATATGTACAATTCCAAGGAATATTACAAGCCCATTGTATCAGTATTCGAGGCTGAAATGGCCCTGAATCCTGCATGGCATTTGAAGTACCCCGAAGCGTATGTAACAGATTTTAAGCAATTGCTGCCTGAGGGACGGAGCTTTTTGGCCTTTGATGAGGAAGCTGTGCAGCCTGAGGACGTAAGCCTGGTTAGTGGGCGTATTAGAGGCGGCATTGGAATCGACGACACTGTGGAGGCGGCAAGTAATACTACGGTGGCCACGCAGGCGAAAATGGAATTGATGACAACTAACACGGGTTTATCGTTTGAGGATCGCACTTGGCAAGGCTTGGACCCGGCCTTGGGTCAAACAGAGCCAGTCAAAGTGCAACAGGGACTCAGTGGCATTCCCATTAAGTACTCACACGACTAAAATACATTATCACTAATAAATCAAAACGATCAAATATTAAAGCATATAATTTTAAGTGTTGGTTGTATTTCATTTTGGTTTTAACTGATCCTCTCGAATTAAACTACACAGCTACCAGCATGTCGCAGGTGGAGCAGTTATCGCTTAGACCCTCAACCAGTACATGGAGGAACGGATTCTGTTATATTCTGGCAAATTCTCAACGGGTCCAACGGCAGCCACGGCTGGGCATCTGTCATAAACATACTTCATGCCCACATCACGTACATTCTGCACGCTGACGGCGTCAATACGTTGCTCCAATTCATGCAACGGTATGCGGCGGTTATAGCAGAGAATCTGGCGGCCAATATCCTCGCAGATGGGCGTGGTGCCGTCCAATTGCAGAAGCATGTTTGTCTTCAACAAGTTCTTGGCGCGCTCAACCTCAGCCTCTGTGACCATTGTGCACAAGCGCATCCATTCGGATTGCACATTAAAGAGCATGTCCTGCACACAACAAATTAAACAAATTAAAAAACGTTGCCTGAATTCGCTTAAAAACCATTTATACCTCACACTGGAGTGGATCGCATACGAAGTAGATGCCCCACAGACCAGTATCCTTATAGCAGGTGTTAAACGATTGGAAGCTGTGGCACAAATCTGTAAAAAGTTGAGAAAACGGAAGAATTAGGGAAGACTCCTAAGACCATTTGGCAATACTACTCACTATCCTCAGCACTGGCACGTGCCAAGTTGGATGCATTGTTGGCTCCGCCGCCCTGAGAGCGATCCCAGGCTCCAACCAAAGTGTTGGCTACCATCAATGGGATGTTATCCTGGTCGGTCCAGCCGCAGCCTTCAACAGCGACAGCAACATGAGCCAACGGCAGAGAGTCGTCGCGTACGCGCACCTCGGAGCCAGTGAAGCGACAGGGTGTCACTTCTGGTGGAAGCACGCTGGCCTCCAAGCGGCCAAGAGACTGATCAGCCAATTTAACCAGTTCATCGTGCTTCACGCCACCGGCGCCAGCCAAAACAATGCGCGAAGCCTTGTAGTGAGTTTGAATGTAATCGGTTAAATCGGATTTGCCAATTGACCTGGAAGTCAGAATTAATTCTATGAGTGATCAATGACAACCCATTAATCTATACTCACTGAATGTTCTTGGTAGGGCCCAAGATGGTCTGGCCAAGAGGAGTACCCTGATAGGCAGTGGCGTGCAAATGATCGAAGACCACTTCCTGCAAATTACTCTCCACCTCTTGCATTTCACGCAGAATGACTGAGCGCTCGCGAGCGATCTCAGCCTCGCCCAATTTCGAGTTCTGAATGATGTCAGCCAGAATCTCAACTGCCTTAGGCACATCCTTCGACAGACACTTGGCGTAGAAAACAGTCTGCTCGCGAGACGTGTACGCATTCAGATGGGCGCCCAGGTTTTCGACCTCCAGCTCCAGATCAGTTTGCGAACGCTTGGCGGTGCCCTATAGGAAATATTATTAATTACCATTACGATAATTGAAAGTAATATTTTGCCCACTTTAAAGGCCATGTGCTCCAGAAAGTGAGCAACACCATTGTTCCTCTCATTCTCGGAACGCGAACCAGCATCGATCCAGAGTCCAACAGTGGCGGTTGAGGCGCCGGAGTCCTCGCTAGCAACGCGCAGGCCATTATCCAGCTTGGTCACCTGCGTGGCGGGTATGTTCAACAGAGTCTTCTTAACAGTCAAAGCCGATTTGTAGCGCTGTGGATAAGAAATAAGTTATAGTTTTGATTGGTTGGGCAATTAACTACATAACCTCAAAATTGTCACAGAAATTTTGTAACTTTTTTGAGCTGTTTTCAAAGTATTTTTTTTTTTGTCGCACATTTTAGCGATACTCGCAAGAGACTCGAGATACTTGTAATTAATGAAATCACAAATGCAAGTGTGCAGCTTACAGCATTAGCAATTACGTAATTTTGAGTCCCAGAGCGTAATTCAAAATATAACTTTCTTACCTTGATTAGATTAACGCCGCGCGTGAACGAACGCATATTTTGCGTTACTCCAAGTACACGCAACGCCATATTTTCTTATGTTCGTTCAATAATTTATGTACTTAAAATTAAGTAAACTTCTGCGTTCCCGATGTCGCGGCGCCTGCTGAAAATTTTACACACATATATTTACAATAAGGCGTTAAGTGAGCTGCACAATCAGCTGTTTGGTAATTTTAAAGAACTGGGCACACTGTTGAATAAAAGAATACAAGTTGGCAACGCGGGATTGCGGCTTTTGGGCTCTCTGTTTTCGTTTTGTTTTATAGGTTTGGAAAAATTGAATTAAATATTAAAAATAAGCCTAGAATTTAGCGTATAGCCGAAAAACCAAAGCCAACTAAGTAAGGATACTGAGCTCATAATGGCAGGTAACTTTTGGCAGAGCTCACATTCACAACAATGGATACTAGACAAACAGGATTTGCTGCGAGAACGCCAAAACGATTTGCTAGCGCTCAGCGAGGATGAATATCAAAAGATTTTTATATTCTTTGCAAATGTTATTCAAGTGCTAGGCGAACAACTGAAACTGCGCCAGCAAGTTATTGCCACGGCTACTGTGTACTTCAAACGTTTTTATGCTCGCAATTCGTTGAAGAATATTGACCCGCTGCTGTTGGCACCCACCTGCATCCTACTGGCCTCAAAAGTGGAGGAATTCGGAGTCATTTCAAACTCTCGTCTAATATCCATTTGCCAGTCGGCCATCAAGACAAAGTTTAGCTATGCGTACACCCAGGAGTTTCCCTATCGCACCAACCACATTCTCGAATGCGAATTTTATTTACTAGAAAATCTCGACTGCTGCCTCATTGTGTTCCAGCCGTACCGGCCGCTGCTGCAATTGGTGCAGGACATGGGTCAAGAGGATCAGCTACTGTCGCTGAGCTGGCGTATAGTTAACGACTCGCTGCGCACTGATGTCTGCCTGTTATACCCGCCTTATCAAGTATGTATTAGTAGACAATGTTCATACTTTGGGGTTTATTAACCTATTTAATCTGTGTATCTAGATTGCCATTGCCTGCCTACAAATCGCTTGCGTCATAATGCAAAAGGATGCAACCAAACAATGGTTTGCTGAGCTGAACGTGGACTTAGACAAAGTCCAGGAAATTGTGCGTGCTATTGTCAATCTGTATGAGCTGTGGAAAGACTGGAAAGAGAAAGACGAAATCCAAATGCTGCTGGCCAAAATTCCAAAACCTAAACCTCCGCCACAGCGATAAGCTTAACGGAATATACGTTAAGTCATTAAAATATGCATTCTATTTTTATTGTTTATCTTAAGAATATATTGCTTAGTTTAATCATCAAAGGTACTTTGCTTGTCCGCTAGAAAACTTTGTGTTTAGTATCTTAGCCTTGTCCACAATTTGTTTTGTTTGGTTCTTATCTATTTTATTGAGTTTCAGATCGACGTCGCGACTAAAAGGACGGCGTTCTGGTCTAGAGCCGGATGCAGCCAGTTCCTTTTCCTGCAATCAATAAAAGGATTAATACTGATGACTCTTGCAGGTCTTCCAAAAAAGTATCTCACCCGTTCACGCTGTTCCTTGCGCAGTTTTTTCTGATGTAGCTCTACTAGGGATTCATCTCTTTTGTGTTTCTTCTTGTGCTTTTTGGCAATGCTTTCCTGTTCTTCGTCGCGTTGTCGCTCATACCTGACTTGCGCTGCTTGCTCCATATCCTTAGACGAGCATGGTTTGGGACCCGCTGCTGCATCCTTTGGTGTTTTAGTCCAAGAGCTTCGATCGCTAAAATCTGGGCGTTCCTTGCCTTGGTAGAAAGTGCGTTTTATATTGTTCAGCGCTGCCAAGCCGGTCTTAAGTCCCACATCTGGCAGCTCCAGCATCCATTCTTCGCGGACATCTTGATCTATAGTAGAGCCATTCAAGGAACCACCTTCCAATGCAGCCAACTTTAAGGCCAGAGCGCGTTCTTCCAGCTCCACTTGGGTTGCATTCGGCATAGGACCAAAAGTCCCCGTCACATCATCATCGTTATCGACGTCGGATTGGTCAGGAAAGCTTTCAACTGCAAATGCTTCAACTGGATTGCTGGGCATTAAGGGACCAATTATTTTCGTCGGTTCAGACTGTGGCTCAGCTTTTGCACCCTTAATCAAATGTGGCGGCAAAGCAGGCCCAAACGTATCATCATTGAACTCAGCCTCCGGTAACTGTCTTGGCGTAGGTACTGGCATTGTTTGAGGTTGTTGCTCATTAGACTCTTCTCGCTTGCTCCGCTTCTTTTCCTTGTGTCGCTTTTCCCGTTTATTCTTTTTTGACTTCTTGTGCTTTTTATCAACATCTTTGCCGTGTTTTTTATGCTTGCGCTTGCGGCGGTGATCTTCGGAGCTGGTGCTACCGTTGCTGGAATCGCTGGACATGGCTTCTGAAATGTGTAAAAGGATTGGCAATGAAAACTCAATATGTTTAGTTTTGCGTTTAACTACGGATTCTCTATTAATGTCAGAAACTTTGGGCCTTAAAATTAATTAACAAATCAGCACAATAAGCGCAACTTAGTCGATAAATGGCAGGGACTTTTGGTGAACCAACTGCAGTTGCAGACTCAGGAACATCGTCGAACTAGGCGAAGGTCTTCTTCGCCTTACGATAGCTATACTCAAGGGACTTAAAGATGCCCGCAGTTGGAATATTCTTAAGCGACTGTGTCACGCTACTGCGCCAGACAATATCGTTTACAGATACCTGCACAATTTTGGGAAGCAACGGCGTTATGGATAGATATTCCACCACATCCGCATAGTCCCCTTTGCAAGCAGCATTCATCTGCAGTCGCCGGCATAGTTCCTTTGGCAAATGTCTCAGGTGGAATCTCGTAGCCTCATATGATTTGTCCTGTTCGAAGATGATAGCCGGTTTGAGAGAGCCCGGCTCTTGGCCATGCATGTTGACGGCCATATACTGCGACAACTTCTTCATGGTTGGCTGGTACAGCGTAAAGAATTCGGACAATTGCGGTTGGACAATATTGTGCACCTTCTGTTTGTTCTCGCCAAAAATCATGCGAAAATCACCTTTGTAGCTGAGGCCGGCAATTGAATGAAATAGCTCGTAGGCAGTGAACTTCTCGGGTAATAAAAGCAGAGCTGCTTCGCAGGCCGACAGTAAATTCTGTTCCAGTGCAAATCTGAGCCGTGGATTATCTGATAGGTTGACGAGTTCAGTTACAGGCTTTTGCAAACGTCCAGCTAAGTACAGATGTCGCCAGTTTATTAAATCATCAATCAAATGATCCTCATGCACAACACCATATTTAATAGTGAGTCCAACATCCTGCAGGGGCACCAACGTGTTAAAATAAACACGCGCACCCAGGCGCTCCTGATACTGAGCCACAAAGTTTGCACCCAAATATCGCATTGATGAATAATGACTGGAATGACGATATATATTCTCCGCATGGAATCCAAGAGAATCGCGCACGCAGAAAATTAAATCGATTATACTATTCGGATCCGACTTCTGGCTCAGCGTCTCATAGCCCACTTGCTGTTTGACAGCCGAACCATAGGCAAACATGTAACTGACATTGCCCAAAGGAAATCGAGTTACCGTACGCCTGTATAAATCCAACATGACGATGGGGACAGGGATTGTTATATTGAGAAGTGGCTCGCAATTTTTAGCGGAGTATTAATAGATGAATTTATAATTACGTTTCGTTTAGGCCAATAATTTTGATTTTTGCTTTATCAGAGAGGCATCGACGCAACTGTAACAGACGTATTCCTCCACTGCGAATATATTTCGATATTTCTTAGACATTAACGATAAAGTTAATAGACCGATAACATAAATTCATATAAATATTACCGGCGATAATACCCAGTGTTGCAAGCTGACAAATTTAAATCATAATGTGATCGTAAAGTTTTGTTTGGAATCATTTCAATCTCATTTTATTTTTTGATAATTTATTTCACTGTAAATTTTAATGCTCTGCTTGAATTGGATTCTTTATATATTTCTTTCATTTCTATAATTTACTAAAATTTTCCTGCTGGTAGTACGTAGTGTTGACAACTCTAAATTATCGATGCTTAATATTCGTTTGGAAGAAGAAAAACGCACATTTTTTGTACTACAACATCCTTTGAACCACCATCCCCAAGTAGCTCAGCAACTAATGCTAAATTCAAATAATAATATACATTAAGTAAAGAAAAACCAAACGTACAGAAATGTCGCAGCCCGAAAAACGAATAAAGAATGCTGACACGGAAGCTTCTGCGGAGTCAGTGGTCAACGATGATGATGTACCGTCTACTTCTGAGTCCAGCGGAATCAGAACAGACTTAAATGCTTTTACAGAGGTGAGTGTCCACAAATGATGTGCAATGTGTAAACCGATAAATTAACTTTCCTCCAACACATAGCAAGCGTTTCGGAATGTAGTGGCTGCCACTCGTTGCTGCAATTCCTTTCCGCAGGACGCTGCCCATTCCCTTTACCTAAGTGATCCTGAGTACACACGCATGTTAGATGAGCAGTCACAAAGAGTGCTTGGCCTGATTAATAAGGTACTGAAGATGGAGAATATCCGTGGCGACATTAGACGGTAAGCAAGACTTCGAAGCAAGCATTGGCTTATACTATTTTTTTAACATATGCGCACTTATACATCCTCAGGCGACAACCTGATGAACAACTTGAAATGGTTCAGGAATTTAACGATATTCTTTTCGAACGTATCACAACCAATCTTGATATAAAGAGCGGCCTACGACACAAAAATAGACACGTCGTGGTGGAAACTCAAGTAGATGTTCAGTCGGCATCAACGCCAACTACAACATTGGTAACAACAAATGAGGCTACGATGTCGCGTGCTGGTACTTGGAATCGTACCAGCCCTAATGTGGGCACACCATTGCGTAGTACGATATCAGCTCGTTTGTTCACTGCTAAAAATATAATGCGGCCACAGATGCAGTTTAAAGTGCCGGTAGACAATAGTGCTCAAAATCCGTTCAAGCCGCGACTAACTGAAAAGCCTAACTCGCTGAAACCTCTGGCAATATTGCCCGAATATGATGAAGCCGGAGAGGTGGTGTCCTTCCTGCATCCATATGAGTTTGAACTACTGAAATTCGAGCCCACGAAGGAGCAGATGCAAAAGCAAAATCCGCTGTTGCCTCCGCCACAAACGGAAACCGAACTAATGCTGGTGGACAGTGTGGAAAAGCTGCAGCAAGCGCTAGACGAGCTGCGTCAGGCGAGTCAAATTGCCATAGATGTGGAGCATCATTCGTATCGCACATTTATGGGTATTACTTGCCTGGTACAGATGTCGACACGCACAAAGGACTATATATTCGATACACTTATTCTTCGGGAAGACATGCATATACTAAATCTAGTGCTAACCGATCCCAAGGTGGTCAAGATTCTGCACGGTGCGGATCTAGATATAGAGTGGTTGCAACGTGATCTCTCTCTTTACATAGTTAACATGTTTGATACACATCGGGCAGCAAAAGCTTTAAACATGGCGCGCCTCTCACTGGCTTTTCTGCTTAAACATTATCTTGATCTGGATGTGGACAAGAGCCTGCAGCTGGCAGACTGGCGAATGCGGCCACTGCCACAGCAGCTGATTGACTATGCGCGACAGGATACACATTATCTAATTTATGTGTTCGAGCGGATGACCAACGATTTGCTGCAAGCAGATCAAGGGCAACCGCAGACGCTGCGCATGGTTTATCAGCTGAGCACAGAGGTTTGCAAGAAGCGCTACACCAAGCCACATATTGGTTCTGAGTCACATTTGGATCTGGTACGCAAGTCGAAGCGCTCCTTCGACAATCGCCAGCTGTTTGCACTGCACGGGATCTTTGCGTGGCGCGACGCGACCGCCCGCAAAGAAGACGAAAGCTATGGATTTGTACTGCCCAATCACATGATGCTGCAAATTGCCGAGAGTCTACCCCGTGAAATGCAAGGCATTCTGGCATGTTGCAATCCCATACCACCATTAGTGCGCCAACAGCTGCACACGCTGCATCAAATTGTACTGCAGGCTCGCGAGCAACCCCTGGTCAAAGTGAGTTTTGAATGCGCAATGACGAAGAAAAACTGTGTGCGGGCATATTCAGATGCTGGTCCATGCACGGTCATGATGATCTCTAGAATTCCCATCGATACTATTATTCCTGTACTTTAATGACAAATAAGAAGCTGACATTAATCATACCTCAATATTTTGCATTCCTTCCCTACTTACAGCCCATTCTTCAGGACCGCAGTAATCGTCTTGGCAACGCATATTTAGCGCCCACAACCAAGGACTTTAACAGCAAACTTAACTGCCCACACGATTTTTCGCGTCAGGAGGACACTCGTGATGATCTACCCTCTCTGCTTATACGCAGCGCAACTGGCAAATTGCTGCGTCCAGACCAACAGAAGGTCAACACGCCCTTGATGGCATTGGTCAGTCCTGCTTTTGACCTGTTTCAGAAGCCGAAGTCACCAACAAAGGAAGAACATCTGCGTTGGCTACACGCCCGCAAGGAGAGTGAAATTCTGCGTATGCCCTACAAGCGTTACCTGGCCATATTACCTCTCATGCAGCAGCAAAAAATCGAGCAGTCGGCACGCGAGCATAGTGAGTTACTAAAACGAAGGCTGTGTCCAGCCGAGCCTGCGCCAGCGAGTATGAAATTAGAGACATCGCCAAAAAAAGAAGACGACTTGTATAATCTGCCGCTGAAGGAGCAGTTAAAGCGTAAGCATCAGTCCACCCCGGAAAGTGATCAACCTAGCACGTCCAAGCGTTCCCGCAATGAAGGAAACTCCCAAACCACAGAGTCAATATCTAATCCAATCAAGAAAGAGTTGACGCCAGCCACTGTTGAAGTGCATAATATTGACGATAGCGACGACGAAGCTGTTGTGGAAGTTCCCATTGAAAAGAATGTCCCGGAAAATGCAGCTCCTACCCTAAGCAAGCGCCAACAGAAACGCCAACAGAAAAATGAGCGCTTTAAAGCCAAGTCACGCATTCAGGCACAGAGCTCTAACCATCCGGTGCAGTTGCCCTCAAATCTTGGAACGTCGCAGCACTTTGACTACAAAAATGTTGACTTCCGACAATTTCGGGGAGGCGCTTTACGTGCACGAGGTACAGAGGTTAAGACACATTTACGCGGAAAAGTAAGTTACTTAATACAAATGTAGTTATCAATTTAATAACATTGCCTCTTCTTTTATTCCAGAATCGACCGAATAATCGTAATAACAAACAATTTAATAAACTATTCACATTCAGCAATGTTAGGAAAGAAGGTAAAAAGTAATTGACAGAGGAGGCCAAGATTCCCGACCTAAAAACAAAGCTACAAATTAAATTAAATCATTAATGATGTAGTTAGGAAACTACAAATATTAAATATTCTAATTTGTTTTCTTTCATTCTTTATTCTTATTATCAAATACAAAACACACTACAAATAAAACTAATAGTTGCCGCAGATTGTGCTATAAAATGAAACCGTATAGCCTATTGTATAATGCAATTATCTAAATTTTGTAATGGCATTTGAAAATCATTAAACAGAATCTATCTAAAAATATATCTAGAAAATAATTGGCCAATTTTTAATATAATTATATACTCCATTAGCTTAAGTGCCTCTTAGTTCTTGATACAAGCAAGCTTCTTACTAAAACTAATAACAATATAAGCCTAATCTAAAATCCTTGAGCTAAAGCGTTTTAAACATCTTATCACCCTCCTTGTCCATACAATACTCTACCACGGCAAATACAACGAGTAATCTTCGTTCAACGCCACGTTTGTGCTTGTCTGTGATCAGAGGATAGAGAGCATCCTGCTTGGATAGACGATCCACTATTTCCGTCAGAACTCCACCCGAAAAAACTTGTAGGCGGTCCCAAGTAGATTTTCGTATGCTTAGAAAGCGAGAACTCAATTTACATAATGATAACAGTTGGAACATATGGAAACTCACAGACAGCACTGATATAATGGTGCAAGAATGTCCAAATGGTCTTTGTTAGGGTTACCAAAAGCCTTGCCGTTATCGATTAGCACCACACGCTCCTCTCGAGTTTCATAATGATGACGATCTCCATTCTGTATAAGATAATCAAAAATAGCCACATCTATAAGGTCCAGCAGACGGATTGTTTCCATTTTGTTTTTGAGAGCTCTAAATAATTGTAAATATTATTTGTTCAGGGATCAATATATATAATAGATTTGTCCGTACTTGCAGTAGGTCATGTCATCCTCCCAGGGTGCTCTCTTTTCATCCTTGTAGGTGCGTTGCCAGGGCGAGCGCCGTTTAGCCAAAGTACCAGGTACAATGTATATTAGAACACCCTCAATATTGTGCTGGTCATCGCCGCAAACAGTTTCCTCCTCGTTGCAGAAGTGGCATTTGCCATATAAGCAATATGTTTCTTTGCCTTCCTCATCTATTTCAATTTTTATTGTATTTTGAAGCTCTTGATCTCCGTTGGCATAGATCTCATCCTTCAAATTAACCACACGCCCCACTACAATAGGTGTCCACCGCAGATCAAGTACAGCACCCAGGTAAAAAGCATACACTTCCGCTACATGTCGATCTTTGCCGCTGTAAACAACACCTTCAACAACAAAGTCACGAGGATACCATTGCGGCTTGAATATAACCTTCTGCTGTTGACTAAGGCGCATTAGCAGTTTTAACTGCGTTCCACGGGCTAGATTGTTCGCCCTTGTGATGGGCTCGTCTCTTAGTGTTTTCAGCAACTGACCCATGGAGGAGTCATATAGTGGATAAATTTCGTTCTCATGCGGCCACTGCAATAAATAACGGAATTCTGAGATAGTTACAATAATATTATTTGCCTTGGCAATTTACCCAATTGGCTATTTCCCAGAGTACGCTTGCGTTTTCATATGTCGCCAGTTTATAATTCTTCAAGAGTTTATTTCTGAACATAAAAAAGCGCGGATTACGATTTAAATAAGCCGGCTTCAGGTGGCGTATCTTGTGGCGAATCATATTCTCCAGCGCACGCACGCTGGAAAGTTGTCCCTCCTCAGCGTTGAGGTAGTACATGAAGTAGAAGTTGGCGCCGAGCAGAATGCAGAGCAGCGTGGCAATGATGCACACAATAATGACGCTGCGCTTGTTCATATTCTAAACTTGTTCTAGTCTATTAGCTATAGTCTGGGCGGGCCACAAGACAATGTGCGTTTGACTGTTGCCTTTTCGCTGGGCGCTCGTACTTTATTTTTAATGCTGCCTATACCCCTACGTAACGCACCTCTAGCAAATTGCTCAATTTTAGCAAATAATTTGCTGCCGTTAGTGCTGTTGGGCTGTTGATGTTGCTGTTGCATGCTGCGGCTTCTTTCTTTTCTTTTCTTTTTTTGTTTTTTTGGCAGACATTGGCAACAACTGTTCGCATCAGTCCATTGTTGTTGTTCTCATTAATTTCAAGCATGCGACAAGTCATTGGTCTATATCTTAATTAAAATGTCAACACTTTGCGTGAGTCCTGGGCATCCAATACGAATATGTTCCTTTCAAGCTCCTGACCTCAACCGCAGGCACCGCATGGCAGAGGTACAACGAAGCAATACAGGTGCGTTACTCACATGCGATGACACGTGACGTCACGATTGCTGTTTGGTTACGATTCCAAGCGCGTTCGTTGATCCACTGAATAAATTGAGCACTCATCTTTGCCAATAAGAAAAAACATTTTACTGCCGCCGCTGATTTTTCACACTTGTAAATCAACGCCAAAGTTTATGTTGGGTTTCTTATAAATGATTTGTTTGGCCTCGGCTGACGCGATTGCCGCATTCAAAGCAACTAATTTGTTTACATACACAAACATAATACGCAAATCTGCGTGTATTTCTACGAGTTGTGTATAAATATGGTCACACAATATTCTAGTCTTAAATAGAATATTCCATCTCGAGAATGCAAGGTAAATACGGTTTTCTTGCCGTTTAATGAAACAAAAATGATAATTATAAAAAAAAAAATGAAATAGTCGTTATCTAGTGATAATTTTGTTTAATATCGATGTTCAACAGAGGCTTGCACTTTACTCGAATTTTACTAACAGTCTCTTAACATTACATTTTACTGTATACGAAAACCGCGGAACGGTTATTGCCTTTTACAGTTTCTCATTTAGCATCTTTTTTTATTAAATATATGTTTATTTTACAATTTTATTATCCGCTTTTTCCAGTTGAGAAAAACTAATCACACAATAAGAATTAGCAAAATTGAATTAATAACGGGTATTTTGATGTAAACAATCAGCTGATCACCTTGTTCGTGTTATACCAGCCTGCTTTTGGCAATGTTAACAACATAATCATAATTTTTAAATTTAATTTTACTTTGAAATTGAGTTCCGATTGTCATTTAATCTTTCTCAGTATTACATTGTAAAATTGACGATGCATAGTAAACGAAATTGAATTATGTTTTTTGACACGCAAAATTCAAAATTTATTTCAACGGAAAGTGGCGGTTGGGAAGAATGGAGACTAAAAATTGCCACTGCAGACATAAGACGGTGGCCCGCGTTCATGTTATTTACACTGGCGGGACTATTGGAATGATGCGCAATGATGAAGGCGGTGAATATTAAGACAATTGATTGAGCAGACTGTCTATAATATGTTTTTTTTTAAGTCTTGGTGCCTATTGATAAGGAACTGCCCAAGAGACTGCGTGAATATCCCAACTGCCACGATAAGTCATATACGCCGATCTACGAGAACAATGAGGAGCCTCCCCTGGTGCTGCCCGCCGTAGAAGGTGTGCCTATTAGGGTGATATATGACATAACGGGGTATTCGCCGCTTTTGGATTCTAGCTGTATGGACATGAAAGATTGGAAACGCATAGCAACCGATATAGGCGTACGTTTTAATCCATAGCTCTAATCCATGATCAACAGTAGAAATGTAAGTAGACCTATTTGTGCAGGAATGCTACGAGCGTTATGATGGCTTTGTTATATTGCACGGCACCGATACAATGGCCTACACCGCATCCGCACTGGCTTTCATGTTAGAGAACTTGGGTAAGCCCGTTGTGATTACTGGCGCTCAAATACCCATATTTGAAATGCGCACTGACGGTCGAGACAACTTTATTGGATCATTAGTGCTTGCGGGGAACTATAACATACCCGAGGTATTGCTCTATTTCGACAACAAGGTTCTGCGCGGCTGTCGCACTACCAAGATTAGCTCGATATCATTTGATGCATTTGACTCGCCCAATCAACCACCGCTCGGCACAGTTGGAATAAATATTGAGATAAACAATCGTCAGATATTTCGGCCATGCAATTTGGGCAAGTTCTCAGTGGAAAATAAGTTGGAAAGCAACGTGGGCATTCTAAGAATTTATCCCGGCATCACTCCTGCTGTTTTGCGCGCCTTCCTAAGCGCGCCAATGAAAGGAGTCGTCATTCAGAGCTTCGGCTCCGGAAATATACCCAATCAACCTGAGTTACTGCAAGAGGTGCGTGAAGCTGTGGAACGTGGAGTGTTGGTCGTAAATATAACACAATGCCTGAATGGTGCGGTTGCGCCAATTTACGAAACGGGGGCTTGGATGGAATCGGGCGTGGTGGCGGGCTGTGACATGACCCAAGAAGCGGCACTTACAAAGCTGGCCTATGTGCTGGGCAAAGACAAATGGAATTTGGAGAACAAGAAGAAGATCATGCATTTAAGCATACGGGGCGAGCTAACCACCAATAGAGTTGCAAAGATCAATGACATTGACTTAATCGAAGGAGTGGCTCGCACTCTTCATATGTCCAGTTGCAAGGAACGCGATCAAATGTGCTCCACTTTCTTCCCAGCACTCGTTGATGCCGCTGTCAGAGAGGGGAATGTGGAAAGGCTTAAGGACCTCAAGCAGTATGGCGCGAACTTATGCGACACCAATTGTGAAGGACGCACTGCTCTTCATCTGTCTTGCTATCTGGGACAAGAGGGATGCGTGGCGTTTTTATTGGAGGCCGGATGTCCAGTGGACTTGACAGATCGTTTCAATCGCACGCCATTGCACGAAGCCATTGATTCGGATAACCGCAATATAATTAAAGTACTTCTAGAAAGCGGCGCTATACTGCAGGATGAAAATGAAGTGCAGGCAGAACAGCTGCGTGCTCTGGCCGAGCATGGGCAAATCCACAGGTTGGAGTCCTATCGATTAGCAGGTGCAAATCTCACGCTGCCTGATCGTAGCGGCCGCACACCATTGCACTATGCATCGCAGGTGGGGAATTTGGAGGTTGTAAAGTATCTATTGCCCTTTTATTGCGATCCCAAAGTTAAGGACAATCTCGGATTGGCACCAATTCATTATGCCAAGGCAGGCAATCACGATACGGTAGTAGCTGTATTGTGTGAAAGGTTAAACACCAAAACTGGTTGATAGTTCCACTTATTGCAAGACCATCCATCCAGGGACAGGAAAGACAATTGTTTTTTTTTTATCTTTTTTGTGAAATAATTTCAAATATAATTTTAGCTTATACCTGGTATATGTATAATTAGTTTGTTGTTGTGTGTTCAAGTCGAAGGCGACGACACAACGACGATGCGTAGTTAACACATTAAAATTCATTTCTACATAATATAGATGTGTGTATCGATGAGTCTGTGTTTGGGTGTGTGTGTGTGTGTGTTTTGTATATGATTTACAATTCAAAATTGTCGTTGCTTCTGCTTACATCGAAATACAGATTCATATGCACAACGCTATCATTTTTCTTCACAATCAACGCAATTGTTAGTAAATAGTATGCTAATATACTTTAAATATATGTATGTGTTATGTGTGGATGTGTGTGTGTGTGTGAGCTTGCCTATATTTATATAAGTAAAGTATGTATATGTATATTATGTATATGGTTTTCCTTTTACATTTAAATGTTCATTAAAGTTATTTGTGTTATGCGAAAAATAAAACAAGCAAATTGCAAAATGTAACATAAATAAAATTATTGGCAACATAAAAAACAAACTACTTTGTATTTCAAAGATCTTTAAAAAATAAAATCGCACGCACAAGTATTATGATTAAACTCGCGTCTGTGCATCGTATATAAAATTAGTTGCTGTGCATCCTACATACACATCTATGTAGCACTACTTAGTATTACGCATTAAAGTTAGAAATGAGTTTTGCATAATTCGAAAACTAGGGAGACTTCAATGAGCGGTCAATCCGAAACAGTACAGGTTGGCTTTTTCTTAACCTTAAAATTCTAAAATGACACATATTTGTATGCTTTTCGCTATAAATTTGACATTTAGACATGAAATATTGCTCATTTTTTAATGTTTCGAAACGCTTTTGATTCTGTAAATTGTCCATGTACTGTATTTATACTGTTTGTATATCTATTTATATTTAGAGTTAGATTTCTATATGTAGGTTTGTTAGCTGCTGAAGCAAAAAGCGGTTGCTGTCGTTTATCTACTCGTAATTTGTTATTAATACTTAAAATTGCTTTTCGAATTGTTTGTTGTCTTAAAATACAATTTTCTTTCTTCATTTTTTTGTTTGTTTGTTTTTGTTTTGTTTTTTCATTTGTTATTTGAATTTTAAAACTCTACTAGACTACATTATAAAATTGTTATCTTCACTGGGGTTTTACGTCCTCCTTATTTCCCATCGAGCTACCGACTCATATACTCATTTCTTGATATTTTCGAGTTCGTAAAAAAAAAGAAATGCATATTTGAAATTCTAATTTCGTTGTGACAGTTGAGGACATTGGACAGGCGAAGCTATTCCGTAGGTATTGAAAACATTGTAAAATTGCTTTAAACTAAATTGCACATTGAGTTAAATTTTGAACGCATATTAAATATTATATACATACAATCAATTGAATTATTGTGTGTCTCGTGAATATGTACAGCAACACTTGTGAGAGATGTGTGGGCGTAATATCGGGCTTCTTAAACTCTAAACAGTTGAGAGCTTGCGGCTTAATTAAATTTATAAAATACATTCAGAGTTTTTTATTGATGCGATGCTGGTACTTCTAAAACTGCTGCTGCCCTAGTTAACCATCAGTGTATGCGATTCCATGGGTGCTGCTGAGTCATAGAGCGTGTCGGTATCCTGCGTGGGCTCCCCCTGCAATTGACATTGATTAGACAGGGTGCCGGCACCGCAGTCACAGAAGAACCTGCAAGATAATAACAATTATTTGATATATACTTATTGTACATTTCAGTCAATTGACATACCGATCGTGTCGTATGAATTCAACATCATGTCCTGCATGACAATTCTTTATGCAATTCACGCATATGGCATTCCGATCGGTTGTATTGCAGGTTTGGCAGCGATAAAAGTCGTGCATTGGAAAGGATGTGTAGCTGCTAATCTTATATAGGCACTGGCCACTAGATACGGCCTTCTCAACCTCGTCCTCATTATTGAATATGTTGTTACCACGTGTAATCGGCTGCACGCCGCTGGCCAAACATAAGCCACCGAATTTGTTTTTAAAGATTTGATTGTGCTCCAGTGTAGCTGTCGCATTGTTGGTTATCTCCACGCCAGCCGCTTGTCCATCGTAAATCCGATTGCGTCGCAGTATGGGATGAGACTGTGTTGAGATCAGAACGCCAGCCTGCGTATTCCGAAATATGTCGTTTTCCTCGAGAATGCCCTTGCCACCATTGAATATACAAATGCCACCGTCGCGTCCATCATAGATTTTGTTGCGCTTCAGAGTTGGATTTGAGTCCGTTTTGATCCACACGCCGGCCATTGCATTATCAAAGATTTCATTCTGCTCTAACAGACCTAGCCCACCATTATAGACGAGGACTCCGCCGTTCTGTCCGCCCCAGATTTTGTTGCCACGTATCACTGGATTGCTGCCCGTTCGAATTTGCACTCCGGAATACAGATGATTGAAGATGTCGTTGTCCTCCAACTTGCCATGTCCGTTATCATAGAAGTAGACGCCCACCTGTTTTCCAGAGTGGATACGATTGCGTCGCAACACTGGCGTACTACCAGTGGTAATCCACACGCCAGCAAGTGTATTAGAGTATACCTCGTTCTCCTCAATCAGTCCCTGACCCTTCTCGTGCACATAGATGCCGCCATGCTGTCCATGATGTATTTTGTTGTGCCGCACTATGGGATCGCTGTTAGTGCGGATTTGTATGCCTGCCAATGCGTTGCCATATATATTGTTATGCTCAATGAGTCCGCGACCCTCGCCGAAGATGTACACGCCTCCCTGATGACCATTATAGATCTCGTTCTTGCGTATAGTAGGATTGCTGTTGGATGTAATCCACACACCTGCATTGAAAGGCTGATTATTAATCCGATTCAATAAATAGATATCTCACACAGACTCTACACTTGAGCACTTGGGATTTATTGATAAATGATATTGTGACACAATCAAACCATACATACCTGCAAAGTTATTCGAGTGAATTCGGTTTTCTATGAATTGCCCAAGACCATTCTCGTGCACATAGATACCCCCCGTCTGTCCATGATGTATCTCGCACTTGACCACCGTGGGATTGGCACCAGCCTTGACCTCAAAGCCAGCAATGCGATTGTTATGAATATCGTTCTTCTCAAAATAGCCCTGAAATGATAGTAATCAATGTGATTATGACCATGACCAATTTAATTGTCAGTTAACTGGAGTTATTAACTCCAGTAATAGGGTAATATTAATGTTAGCTAAGACTTACCATGCCATTCTCAAAGGTAAATATGCCCACATCACGTCCGTGATGTATATGATTCTCACGCATTATGGGACTGGCAAAATTCTTCACCCAAATGCCGGCCAAGGCATTCCGGCTGATTTCATTGTGCTCATAGGTGCCCTGAGCATAGTCTGTCACATAGAGACCAACGTTTTCACAGTCGCTGATGTCACAATTACGTATAACCGGATTGGCACTAACGCCTCCAACACAAACCGCGGCACCTACCACAGATGTGGAACGAATAATACAGTTGTCAACCGTCGGCGAACAGTTCTCGCCAATGTCCAGACAATAATGCTTGTGATGTGATACTGTTGAGGTGACCTCCGGTGAAAATTTAAGCGTCAGATAGCCAACATATGCGTACTTGGCGCCCTCTACAAACATTACTGTTGAGCCAGCCTCCCGTTCCAATACAACAGATTCAGCCACATTGCCGGGCGCAGCGCCCACGAGGGCCACGTCCGAGTCAATGAATAGATATTCTCCCTTGTAATGACCGGCATGCAAAAATATCAGCGGTCCTGGATGTTCAGTTGGCGGTACATTCTCCTCGTATATGTTAGCCAATGCATTGACGCTGGCGGCGCCACCTGCTCCCGATGATGAGCTACTACTGGTATTTGAGAGACCAGCATTCACATTGCCAGCGCCAGGTCCGGCACTGGATCCTGAAGCAAAAGCCGCAGCGGCACGTTCTTCTGGATAGTCAAGTGCGGCCTGAATGGTGTTGAAGAAAACGATGCTGCGGCCGGAGTGACGCTTGTCCTGGTAGCCTGGACGTACGTGGACGCCGCGGTACAGCTGCCGGAAGCTCTCCTTCCACGGATTAGCGTATTCCGATTCCTCAGGTTTCTCAAATACAAATTTGCACAGCTCCGGATTAAATAGGGGTAAATCGTACTCAAATACGGACTGATATAGGCGCTTCCACAACTCAGTGTCGTTAGCAATGGTATTGAAGCGCTTGCACACCAGCGCCAGGCGACACAGATCCTGTTCCAGCAAATAAGAGAATATCGCTAAGAGCACCTCATCCGCCAGCTCGTACTGCAAATACTGGGCTGCAGTTGGTCCTCCTCCACTTGCTGCACTTCCGCTGCTGCCTGCTTCCATATTGGGTACGGCCGCCGTGTCCGTTTCTCCGCTCTGTGTGTAAAGACGGCGGGATCGTTTGCGTGCCGGCAGCATATAATTGTTGTCCTCAATGACAGCTGCTGCCCCTCCTACCGGCAGGGCACCACAATGCTGCTGTTGCGGCACGGAGCTGTGCACGTTCGGCGGCTGGGCAAGTGTGGCGCCTGTTGTAGGCGCATTATTCACAGGAAATGTTGCGCTTGTCGATGGCGCCTGTACAATAGCGGATGGTGATGATGACGATGATGATGATGACGACGACGACGATGAGGATGAAGACGTTGAAGAGCTGGCAGGTGAAGTGCTAGGATTTAACAATGGCGGCGAACTGCTGGCGGGACCCACCACTATACCGACCGATTGTCCAGCACTCACACTAGAGGAGCACCACTGCTCATGATTGCTGGCAGCGGATATCTTGCGTCGCAAATCGTACGGTGACTGATGGCAGGAGGAAGCGCTGCTACTGTTGTTGCTGTTGCTATTGCTTTGACTGGAAGCTGATGTGCTGGGAAAATTTGAATTGCAGGTGATGTTGTTATTGCTGCTACTGCTCGGACCGGCAGCTGACGATGTACTCGCCAGACTCGAGTTGCCCTCTGTGGTGTCCATAATTTGTACGGCACTATAAATATTGCCAATGCCTTGATTCTGATTGACCCCTCCAACCGTTCCTGTTGTGCTGGCAGAATTACTACTGGCTGCGTTGCTACTTGTGGGCTGACCGCTATCAAAGTACTCCGAGGAGTTGCCGGTCCCAGCAGCTGCACTGTTGCTGGAGCTGGTGCTATTTCCTCCTACTGATGCTGAGGTTGAGGCTGTGCTTGTGGATGCTGCGCTGCTTTGTTGAGCATGTACACTCTGTTGCAGCATAGGATCCATAATGTTTCCCGAGGGACGATTTGGCATGGCAATGCGATTGGCTCCTTTTCGTCTGGAACGGCGCACGTAGGTGCGTGATGATGTGAACGATGCACTGGGCATTTTAAATCTGGATTGTTACTTGCCGCAGGAGGGGGCAGAAAAGACTTATGGCGTTTATCACTTTTCACAATTTACCAACCCCAATCCCAGTTCTAATTCTACTCACACTTGCATACACACACGCGTACACACAGAGGCACGGGCAGGCACAGACACAATTATATGATGGCAACGGATTTTCTCCTTTCACTTGCGCTTTAAATATACTGCTGCAAACTAAGCACTCAGTTTACAGTTTTCTAATTCCATTTATAAAAATAAAAGCTTGAAGTCGTACATTTTATAATTTATTGTCGTTCATCAGTAAGTTTTGCCTGCTTCATCATCTGCTCTTCTTCCTATTGTATGTATTTGTGTGAGTGTGTCTGTGGAGTTTTCGGGGTTTCTATCCTTTGTTTCTCCTTTGTTTTGTTTTATTTGGATAGAAGAGTTACACTATATATCACATTTTTGGCTGCTGTTTCGCTCGCGCATTGTTTCTTTTGTTTGCTCTTTGTGCCTTGCTTCGTATTGGCAGCTGAAAATTTCATACAGCTTTCTTCCTTTTCTCCAACTTTATCTTACTAGTTGCATTTTTTGCATATATTATTTTTGAAACTCTGCAGAAGATTGGGACTGCAAATTAAACAATATGCACAAATTTTCAATTCGCTAACGAGGCTGAGACGAAAGAAACGAGAACGACGGGCCTGCAGCCTACGATGACTTTTCGATACCACTGCGGTCAACGCGGTATCGATAGTCTTAATGTACTGAGTTGCATTTCTCCAATATATTTTTCAACACTATCTAAATTGATGAAATAGTCGATTGACGTTCTATACATTACTCTTCCCGCCACTTCTGGCTTCGCATTCCGTAGATATTACGCCGCTGTTGAAATTCAGAAATATTTAAGTTTGTGGAAAAAAGCCAATTCAAATAGAATAATATAATGGCGCGGTTTGCAAGTCTAAGCACAGGAGTCATTGCGGTATGTCAACTCGAAAGTAACCGCATTATATTTAATGATCAAGTTTTTCTCTGCTTCCGTATAGCGGATCATGCATGGCGAGGATGTTCCGCAACCAGTGCTTCAAATATTGGGCATAAAGAGAATCAATACGAGTTCAGATCAGGAACGTTATCGCTTACTAATGTCGGATGGAAAGTATTACAATAGCTACGCGATGTTGGCCAGTCAATTGAATGAAATGCAGCACAAAGGACTGCTCAACGAGAACACAATTGTAAGGCTGGATAAATACATGACCTCGATGGTTGGAAAAGAAGGCTCTGGCAAGTAAGTCTCATCTGCAATTTGGTTATAGGATTACGTTAACATTGTTTCCTTCATAGGCGGGTCCTCATTGTGACAGAATTGACTGTATTAAATTCGGGTGATGAAGTAAATACAAAGATAGGCGAACCTGTTACCTACGAAAATGCAGCGAAACAAGACGCTGCTCCAAAAGCAGCTCCGGTGACAACAAGTATGCCCGTCAAAAAGGAGCAGACATATAAAAATAATAATAACAACAACAACAACATGGACAGCACAATGAATGGCACACTTAATACTGGACTAACTCATCCCATTTCTAGTCTTAGCCCGTATCAGAATAAGTGGGTTATTAAGGCTCGCGTGACTTCAAAAACGGCCATACGCACCTGGAGTAATGCACGTGGTGAGGGCAAGCTTTTCAGCATGGATTTAATGGATGAATCCGGTGAAATTCGGGTCACTGCGTTTAAGGAACAATGTGATAAGTTCTACGATTTGATCGAGGTCGACAATGTCTACTTCTTTTCCAAATGCCAGCTTAAGCCGGCCAATAAGCAGTACTCTCAACTGAAAAATGATTACGAGATGACCTTCACCGGCGAGACTGTGGTGCAGTTGTGCGACGATGCTGACGATGCAGGCATACCTGAAATTAAATTTGAATTGATTCCCATTTCTCAAATATCGAACATGGAGAACAAAACGTCCGTTGATACAATTGGCATTTGCAAAGAGGTTGGGGAGTTGCAAACCTTCACATCGCGGACGACCAACAAGGAGTTCAAGAAACGCGAACTAACACTGGTAGACATGAGTAATGCTGCTGTCAATCTGACACTGTGGGGTGACGAAGCTGTTAATTTCGATGGACATGTGCAGCCAGTCATTTTGGTGAAGGGATCTCGCATTAATGAGTTTAATGGCGGTAAGAGCCTCAGTATGGGCGGTGGATCAATTCTTAAAATTAATCCAGACATGCCGGAGGCACACAAGCTGCGGGGCTGGTTTGATAATGGTGGTGGGGATAACATAAGCAACCTGGTTTCGGCGCGCACTGGAGGCGGCAGTTTCAACACCGACTGGGTCACTCTGAAGGATGCACGAATGCGTAATCTAGGCTCTGGCGACAAACCCGATTACTTCCAATGTAAGGCGGTCGTACACATAGTTAAGCAAGAGAACGCTTTCTATAAGGCTTGCCCCCAGACGGAATGTAACAAAAAAGTCGTGGACGAGGGCAACGGACAGTATCGCTGCGAGCGTTGTAATGCCGCCTATCCCAACTTCAAATACCGCTTGCTGGTCAATGTGAGTAACAATATTGTTGTGAGTATTAATTAGTACTAACATTTGAAGTTATTTTCATTATCACAGATGAGCATTGGAGATTGGACCTCGAACCGCTGGGTTACCTGCTTCAACGAGGCTGGCGAGCAACTGCTAAAGCACACTGCTCAAGAAATTGGCGAGGCATTAGAGAATGATCCAGCTGCTGCTGAGAAAATGTTTGCTGACATTAATTTTTCGTCTTTCATATTCAAATTGCGTTGCAAGAATGAGATGTACGGGGATATGACTCGCAACAAGTTATCGGTACAGTCGATGACTCCGATAAATTACAAGGAATACAACAAGCATTTGATCAAAGAGCTTAAGGAGATGACAGGTATTGGGCCTTCCAATTAAGTTGATCACGTGCTGTGCGCGCCCCAAAAGTAATATTAATTCCATACATTAAGTTCAAATATTGAAGTACTGCATACGAATGAAATAAATAATCTGTAATATGTACTTATCATGGGAAAAATCAATCTTACTTCAAATGAGAAATATTAATAACTTGAATGAATCTCATACTTATCAGTACCCATTCCTAACTTGGTAGACTGCATATAAAATATCTTTAAGTGATCTCTGCTACATTGTGGTAATGTTTACAGAAGATATCTTTGATTCTTGATCATAACAAGTCGAGTGGAAGTAGCCACACTCGTCTATAGCGTTCTTACTTGATTGTTAGCGAAATATTGCAACTGGTAAGACAACTAACTATCTCGAACAATCAGTAAGCATACATAACTCTCTCCAATGAAATGCATATATTAATATTTTTATTTATTTTTGCTGCTTTCTAATAAATTCATATATTTTACTCTCCTTTTTCTCGTTTAATGATTAGTATTTGTGTATATACTTGAAGGTATTATATACTTATACAAAATTCTCATAATTTCTTAATATGTTTATTCGATTTGTAGTTGACTAGTATTCTCAGATATTAAAATTGATTACATTTTATATATTAAATATGATTTAATGCGCGTTGGATGCCTGATATTTATATAGTATGTTGTAAAGTATGTATATAAAATGACTTTTTAGTCTATAATTATTTAAAAATGTACAAAAACTGGAAAACTTTTGTTGCGTTATGTTGAAAATGATTATTTGTTAAGTTAAGAATGTTTCTCTAAATATTTATAAATTTATTGTTAAAGTAAAAACTGCATTGCACATTTCGTCGGTGTTACCTGTATACGTCTGTAACTATTTTTCTGTATATGTAAATTTTGCTTTACCATTTTGATTAGCGTTTATTATTTTGGTTTCGAGTTTGATTCTCAATGTATGTACGAGTATGTATTCTAGCATATAAATATTTTATCATCATCTATTTTGTAGTCTCTGAAAACGTACGTAGTTTACAAGTATTCAGTTTATTTATATGGCTTAGTAACTTTAGCGACAATTCCCCGTTGTTAAATTCATGCAATTTATATAATAGATCATGATTTCTTAACTTAAAGTATTTCTAAATAACGTTCAACTAAATTATGAAATTCTTGACGCAAACTATTTTCACAACTTGCGTTTACATTGCGCTTTGGATTTGCAGCAAACATTTGGCACCAAACAAATAATTACAATAATTAATAATTAATGAGCTATAGAAATATTTTATATAAAAGAATAAGTATATTAATATCGACACAATTCCCGAAGCTCTCTCCATCTCTCTGTAACTTAATGATTCCCAATTGCTTAACGCTGCGCGTAAGAATACTCGGTCTGGGCCTGCGCATGGGATGCCTGGTTGGCCTGAGCTGTTTGGGCAATGGGCATTTGGTGCTGCTGGTGATGATGGTGATGATGATGATGATGTTGGCAGGTCAGTTGCTGCTCCATTTGATAGCCAAAGGGGGGCTGCTCCTGTTGAAGCTGCTGCTGATGCTGCACGGAGAAGCTCAGGCCACAGGAACAATGCTCAATGTGAGGCTGTCGTGTTGCTGCCACCGTTGAAGCAGGCGTTGCATGCACCAGGGCCTGCTCTGTGATAATTGTTGGCGTGGGCGATGGCGACGACAGGCACTCTTGACAGTAGTGCGCTGCTGGACCAGGCGTCGGAGCATGAATGTGTCCATGAGTTGAGTGAAAATGATTGTATGACGAAGACGGCGGGGGCGGTGGCGGTGGAGGTGGCGTTAATGATTGCGTGGACGAGCTGGAGTCGGAGCTCTCAGTGGCTGTCTCCGTTGCGGTGCTGCTTGAGGTCGATGTGGATGAGGATGGTTTGTGTGGTTGATGCGGCTGATCGGGTGGATGATGGCAGCGACATATTGTAACTCAAAAAGTGCCGCCATCGTGATGATGACTGGACGAAGATGTGGCTGCTTCAACAGCAGTTGTCAGTGGTGCAACTATCACGCTCCCCGCCAGACTATTCCCATTGCTCGTCTGATGCTGCGGAGAGCTATAGCCATCTCGATCGGCATCGCCATTGCCGGCACCATTATGCTGCTGCTGCTGCTGAAGATGATTGTGATTGTTGATGGAATGATTAAGCGATGGATGTGTGTTTGGTGAATGCGCCTCCTCGCTGGCCATGGAAGCGCTTAATCCATTGGATGTCACGCCAAGTGACTTGGGTGGTATGGGTGGCGGTGGCACCGGCATTTCTTCCACATCAAACGAACTGGTGGAACTTTCACGCTGTGTTATGTTTAATGCTCCGCCATGGATGTGCATGTCCAGGCTGCCATTGGAACTGATGCGGCAGTGTTCCCGATGGTGGACCGTACTTAATGATAGCGAGGATGAATCTTCACTCAAATTGTTCAGTTGATTCAGCTCACGTGAGCTGGTAGTGGATATGCCTGAGTCGCGAAAGTCATTGGGTGCAAAGCAAACATTCAGATGGCTTCCAGCGTCCTGCAGATTATGGGGCAATGAATGCGGCTGTTGATCCGCCTCTGGGTCATCAAAGCTAATATCCACTACCGAGTACTTTTGGCCATGCTGCTGTTGTGCTGAGTGCCGCCTCGCAGTGGCATCTGTGGAGGTGCCAAAGTCATTGAATATCAACGGATTCGAAGCGCGCTTATCCGGCGTAATGCCCCGAGGTGGCAGTGGAGGGGCATTGGGTGAGTTGATCGTTGGTTGACGCTTTGGCGGAACCTCCGGACTCTCCACGGACGCTCCGTTAGTTACAAAGTTCTGAGACCTTGGGCGATTAGGAACTGGCGGCGCCTCGCCAAGTTCAGTCAGCGGCAGCGGAATGCTGAGGCTCTCCTTGCTGAGAGTCTGATAAGAATTCATTGTTTCCACCGGTCGCAGCGTGTCACCGGGACGCGTATAGATCTCGTCCAGCTCATACACATAGTTGGCATTCGGATTGCCACTGGCAATGTGCTGGGCAGCTGTTCGTTGCTCCGTTGGCAGTGGCGGCAATGGCGTGTTAACAATACTCTCGGAGGGCTGCCGCTTGAGACGGCCCATGCCGGAGAGACTTTGCTTCAACTGAGAGAAACGCTCAAGGAGCCGATTGTGCAGCGGTTGAACACCCGCAGGTGCCAGTTGGCCATGAAGCTCCAGTGCCTGTTCCAGTATCTGAATTTGTTCCAATATTAGAATCTTCAATCGCTGCACGTTGGCCTGTTGTCCGCTGCCCTGTGGTGACTTTAGAAAGTGCTCGGAGAAAAACGCCTCCTGATACTTGCTGATGCCGCCCATGACGTTGGCATCGATGGTGCCCTGCAGCCGCATCGAGAAGGGATTGATATTGCGCTTCGGATCGCGTCGATACTGAACGATTAGGTCGGCTAGCTCTTTGCCCGCATTGCTGATGATCTCGCAGGCATACTCAACCGGCGTTAGCTCCTGCACAGACTTTTGCTTGACCTCGAACCAACGAAGGATGCCGGGCAAGGCGCTGGCGATGTCGAGCGTGGTGCGCTCGATCCACAGCGACTTAAACTCATTGTCCTTATCAATTGGACCCTTATACATTGGCCGATCATATATGAAACGTGTCACATCGTTCACTTCATAGAACCGTGCTATCTTCTCCGGCACCGGCACCATGGCCGTCTTCAGAGCCTGTGCATCGCCCACGGGCCTCACATTGCTGATCTGGATATACTGCTCCGGCGCATTCAATATAGCTGCATCCGGTGGACTATTGTTAGCCAATATCTGGGCGCTTGGGAACTCCGTCTGCAAGCGTTGCGTGAACGCGCCAATGCGTTCGTACTCGAGTCCCCGGTAAACGAACTGCTTATTCTGCAATTGCCAGGAAGTGTTACAAGCGGATCCGAACTGATTAACAGGGAGTTGCTTACCCGAACAAACAGCGGCAGGCCCATGCCGTAGAAGCCAACCCGAAAGTATTCCGGCTCCGGCCTCAGTTGTGTCAGTATATTCTGAAAGAACTTCGCCTCCAGTATGAGAATGTCGCTCAGCTTGTTGTAGTCAAAGCGACGCGTCTCATACAGCTGGGCCAGCTCTTTGCAGAGGGGTATGCCCTTCTCCCAGCACTTGCCTTTGTCGAAATATTTGAGTATCTGCAAGGAGCAAAGTCCATGATTGTATGCATGTATGTTTGGCATTTACAATTGTTTCACTGTACAACCAACCTCATGGTAAAGACGCTCCTTACGCTGCCACTCCGGCTGGCCGCTGTTGTCGAAGGGGGCAAAGCTTTGGGTCTCCCGATCCCAGCTGAGCATGGAAGCATACAGCTTGAGTGTGTAGCCCGCCTCCGTGTAGTTCTCCGCCTGTAGATGCAGATTGTGCAGCTTATAGATGTATCTGCAGATGAATTGAATTGAATTGAATTGAATTGAATTGAATTGTATTGAATTGATCTACGTTAACTGATTGCAACTCACCTCAGATACATCTCCTTGCGGTTGATTTCCTTTTTATAAAAGTTCAGCAGGTTGACGGTGCACGTCATGCGTTTATCCCGATTCTCCTCTCCCTGCATGACACTACGATAGTCAAGGAGTCGCTCCAGCAGCCGCGTCACAGAGCCAATGAACGCAGTGCCTGCATCCTTCCAATTCGGATTTTCCACTTGCACCTTCTCTAGCAAACTATGTAGGTGGCGAGTTAAAGAGATTCATAATCAAATAAGAACAGACACTGACTTTGGTATTGCAGAACTACAAATACAGAAATACCTTAACTAAAAGGAAAAAAAAAACAGGAACTACAATATTGTGATAGGCGTAAGCGAGAATCGAGGAGTATATCAAAGCGTGAAGGAACGGAAGAACTATCTGACTATCTGACTATCTTCGGAGATCCGAAAATTGCAATATTCTTGCAGAATATTCTGGCATTTTGCATGTAACAATTAGTTGTGCTTAAGATTGATTGTATCTTGAGAAGACAGAGAGAGAGAGTAGAGATCTATACCAATTATGATATAATTAACTCTTGTGAAACCCGGAATGGATTATTAAGGATGCAATTGCATATCATCTGCGAGAATATACGTAATTAAAGCGGCTCTACCCAAAAAAATCAAATTGCGAGTTGAACTTACACCAAGCTGAGATGCTCCCTTTATGGATGGCGATTGCAATGAGTGTGAGGTGAGACATTTATACAAACATATATATTTTTACATTTTAGATATATACAATACATATACATAATATATATATATATTATATATATATATATTTGGTACAGACATGCACAAATGATACTTACATGGTGCTGAAGAGCTCTCGATATTCATCGTCCCCCTTGTTCTCGCTGATCAGCAGATCCAGCTTATCAATGAGCTCGCTCTCCACCAGACGGAATGATCCACGTGCGGCCTAGTGATAGAGACAGCAATGTGATAATTGGCTCACCCATTTGATACCTAAAGATCACCTACTTGCTCGCACTGCATCATGTCGTAGAAGACGGAGAGCGTGGCCTTGCGTAGGGCTGGCTCCGGCACCAGAGTTACCTCCAGGAAGGGACCTACCATGGAGGGTATGAAGTGTAGCTTTTGCTCGCCCAACTGTGACCACATGCTGAGTATTTGGAAGCCCATCAGCACACGCATGTCGCCGTGCGAATGTAATATTTTCAAACGCTTGGGCTCCCTGTACTGCTCCAGCTGGAGCGAGGGTTGTGTGAGAAATGTGACAGCCAGGCTGAAGTAGCTCCACCACAGCTGCGAGTCGAAAGCCTGCGGTCCAAGGAAACGATAGACAAGGGGCTTTGCAAACTCTTCCAGGGACTTGCGGAGCACGTCATTCGCTGCGAGCTTCATGACCAGCCAGTCATTGGGGTAAACAACCCAATCCTGTGTTAGTAGCTCCTCATAGACTAGCAATGACTTGCTGAGAAAGTCCTTCAGGTCGCGTGGATCCTTGTTGGGTGTCAGCTCGTCCCAGAAGCGTTTGTAGTGCGTCTCGTCGAGCAGCTGCAACAGGCCCAACAGACACGCCACCAATTGTGGAAGCACCGCATTGGAACCCTCCATAATAATACTTATGGTTCGGATCAATATGCCTAGGATATTCTTGCACAACGAGTCCAGATCGTGTTGCAGCGTATTGGTCACCTTTTCCCGCTGCTCCCTCTGCAACTCGTACAATTGGGTTAGAATCTCTGAGAGAATCTCAGCGCACAGACGTAGCTCATCGCGGCGGCTCAGATGCATGCGCAGATGCTTGCAGGCCACCGATAGGACAACGGTGCGGGAATCTGGAAGCACGAATTGTCGGAGAATAAACATTTCTATTCTATTCTGTTAGACAACTAGCTTACCATCCTCGTGGAAGAGTTCCCCGGATACCAGATCCTTGACGGCATGCAACTTGGCCTGAATGAGTCGATTGGGTGCACCACGTGGTATGGCATCCAACATATTGCGCGCCAGCATTCCGAGCTCCGGTGCGGGCAGTGTATCCTTAAGCTGTTCCAGCACCACTCCCGTTGAGTTGAGCAGCGCCTCTTGGGTGGGTATGATGACATCATACGATGGCACCGCCAACATGCCATTCAATGCCGTAAAGAGCGAGTGAAGGTCTCGCCTGAAGGAGTCCTCGTACTGACCACCAGTGGCGCGGGCGAATAGCCGCCGCGATTGAATCAACAGCTTGAAGATATACTCCAAGGAGCCGAAGCACTTCTGAAAGGGATCCGGATGCTCGGCCTTTGTCATGAAGACTGCCATGTGCTCAACGGATGTGATGAGACCCTTGTAGACGAGGGCAGCCGCAAAATGATTCTCAATGTACTCGTTCATCACGGGTCGGAAGTGCTGGAACTTGTTGCTCTGCAGCAGGCTGAAGATGCTCACCAGCACGTGGAAGACCAGTCCCGAGTGCAGAGTGCTGTTGCCCTCCTCGTTGGAGAACATGGCAAATAGTGCGTCCAGCACATCTTGCAGGAACTTAACCAGCTCCTCATCGTTCAGCCTGAGCACACCCGTCAACGAGTCCTGTATGGTATCGGGATGTGCACGCCACTGCAGCAGGGACAGCAGATCCGCATTCTGTGTCAGCTTCGTGGAGCAGAGAAGCGATTTAAGGACGAAAACCTCCTTGGAGCTGCGACTAAAGCATCCACTGCAATCCATCTTGGCCTGCGCATCTCTCGGTCTGCACTGCATTCGCAAGTAGTTGGCCGCCTGCAGCTTGGCGGGATCTTCGCATTTGTAGACATACAGCTCATGCTGACCATCGCTCAGGGTGGCCCCACTGCTGTCCATAAGCCGGGCAAAGCTAAACGCGAACAGCTTAGGCTCCGACTTTTCCCGGGTCGAGCAATGCCGGAACTCAAAGCGCACATGGGCGGTGGCAAACTTATCGATGGGCACGCTCAGGCGGAGCATTTCATTCCAGCTGGGTGCATTTTGATGGTAGAGGATCATGGAGCGGTACTGTGGCAGCGCATCCATGCCAGAGGCGCCCCACAAACAGTCATCGAGCACATTGCCTGTCACATCGAGCACCACAACGGTGACCAGAATGTTCTTGCCCGTATTCTTGCCTCCTCGCTCGAATTCACCGCGCTCCAGGGTCAGGAAGAGATCGTTACGGACATCGCCGGGCATGATTACATCGGGGAAGCCCATTTTGCGTGTTATGGTTGTGCCCTGGAAGAGCAGCGGCTGCTCCTGTCGTGCCTGCCCCAGTCCGCCGTGCAGCAACTTAAGGGAAACCACAATTCCTTGAGTGCTCTGATTGCCCGGCTGAATGGGCGAGAATTTGCCACTGGACTTCTTGATGATTAGCTCGGGCAGCAGATGGAAATCCTTCTCCTCACTTTGGTACAGCTTAAAGCTATACTCGCGCTCCTCCGAAGATTGCTGCTCCAAGCTGCTGTCCAGCTGACAGATGTCGCCCAGCGAGAGTACGCCCACGCCGAAAGGACGACGATAGGTGGCGCCACTGGCGCTGGAGGAGCTGTTCTTCTCGGTCTTCTTGATCGAATCCGATTGTATGATTTTACCCACGCGCATAACTACGGCCACCAGGTGCAGTTCCTCGTTGAGATCGGCGGCACCTGTAATACAACAACAGATTGATGACGCTATCGTAAAATCGGAGAGAGGCATCTACCAAGATCAGTAAAGACAGAGCAATTGCTGTGCAACTTCTCGATGTAGTTGGAGAAACCATCCTTGGAGATCTTCACCAGAAATCGCTCCGACACCGGCCGCATGCGATTGCCATCGTAGAGAAAGAAATAGATCTCCGCGTCATCGCCCCCAATGCGATGTCCAAAGTCCCGCATGCAAAAGTATAAATGATGGCTCAGGATCTTGCGCTGTGTCTTGCGACGCAGTGTGCCACGGCTCTGGAAAATGAGTGTTAAGAGTTAAGAGATCCACTGACGACTCCCAGTCTGACTTACCGAAGAGGCCTTGGCATTGTCCGCACTGCTCACGTGGACATTGTAGAGCTTCACAATGCCAATGCCGTGTGGATCTACGGCCAGTGGACCCACGCGCGGCACCAGATCGAGGCCCAGTTTGCTGCAAAGATCGAAGATCGTTCGTATTAGAATTGCCGATAGCTGAAACTATAAACTGGAGAACAGCTAAAATAACTTTGCCACTTTGCCACTTAGTCACGTAGCAAGTTGTTGGCTGATATGCAATATGGAAATGAATGGACTCGAGGCAGGGATGGAGCAGGGGGAGCAGGGGGAGCCAGCTGCGTTTATTTGGGAAACTATCAGAGCTTAAATGAACTTGACGCATACGTTATTAATTGCTGCGATGGATGTGGAGTCGAGGCTTTCATTCAATTTACTCACTCAGCGCCATGCGGCTGAGGAACATCATTAATCACACTGTGTTACCAAAAATAAAATACGTGAGACACGTAGAAAGGCAATGAAACTTGGCTGGGACCAGGGGAGCGAGCTGCTACAGAAGAATTTCGTAGCAATACTTTTTAAGCGATTACCGGGACTTGGCTATAGACTTGAAGCTAATATAGCGTTAATCAAAGATTATATCCTCCAGAAATGGGCAAATGAAAGCGCTTGCTACTGTGGCAACAAGTGTCGAGTGGAAATCACTTAATTGTGTGTAGAATTGTATTAAGGATTTGCCTTTTAAATAAATATAGATATATAAATACAGTTCTTATATGTATCTACTCAAATTGGTTAATTGTCTCATAAACAAATCGAAGTCTCTAAATCTCTGCAATCTGCTATTTGTTAAAGTATAATTTACATTATAAAAAGTCATAAAGCTCGTATGGCAAATAAACAAATTAATTATTTATTATCTATAGAATAATAAAAATGTGATTTCTATCTAAATAGGAGAAACTTCTTATTTTAAATGAGTTTTCAACTTTATAAATTAGACGATTTCGCATTCGTTTAGCTGATCGAAAATTAAAGGGAAATTACATTGTGATAATGAACGTTAAAGTTCTCGAATTGCCACTGGATGCGCGCAATATGACGCATAAATTTGGCTTACAAAGTTGCTGCCAGTCTTGTGGCAGTCGCAAGTAACGAAGCCCAAGCTCAAGCGCAGAGGTAATGGGTTCACGGCATTCCGGTGGCGCATGCGAGAGTTAACCTGGCAGCCGCAATCCAACGCCGAGCGATCCAACGTCATCAGCAATATGTTGCCGACGTCGTCGTTGCCGTTGCCGTTGCCGTTGCCGTCGTTGATGTTGCTACCTCGGCTACGCTTGAGTTTTTCTACCTGACTTACGCAGAGAGCGAGATGGCAGCTGGCTGAAGTGGGAGAGAGGGAGATGGCGAGTGGACTAGCGTCTTATGAGTTGCTGGGAACACGTTGGTCAGAGCAGCTCAAGAAGCCGTTTTGTTGTTAACGAGGCCTTATCGGCTTTGTCGTTCTTCTTGTTGTTGCGAGAGCAAGAACCAGAGAACGAGAGAGCGAGAGAGAGTGAGAGAGAGAGAGAGTGAATTGACTGAGATTAAGAGTGAGAGAGCTGTGGGAGAGTTAATGGGGTTTCCATTTTGGAACTGGAACTGGTCAAGAGAAGACAAACTCTGAGCGAACACTCTTTGGTTCTTCTACGTATGTATGGAATGTAAAAACCTGTGTGTGTGTGTGTGTGTGTGTGTGTGTGTGTGTGTGTGTGTATGCGTAAAGCCACCACTGTTACGCCTTAAACTGGGCAACTGGAAGCTGGTGGAGTTGACGTGACCAAAAGAAATGCCTGCGCCACAAAATGTATCTCATGGATACAAATATGAGAAGACCGCGCGTGCGCGGATGCCGTCGCTTGCTGCCGTCTGCCTACTGCTGCCACCGCATACATATGTGCGTACACACGGTAGCAATGCTCGTAATGAACCCTTTAAATCGTTTTTAATTAAGTCCCGGGCCGAGCTCAACAGGTGAAAACGCGCTCGCCTCACTACAAATATACAATACAATGATTCTCTCGTGTGTGTGTGTGTGTGTGTGTGTGACAGAGTGATTTATAATTTTATCTGATGAAATTCACAAATTTTTGTTGAACTTCCAATTTAAAGTGTTGAAAATCTATAAAGATGTGATAGAAGATACGATGCAAGCAACGCAACGACCAAACGTAGAAGAGAAAGAACAAAAAAATTAATTATTTACACATCGATAAGCAGTGCTGTTGCTCTTGTTGTTGCTGTGGCTGTGGCAGCGGCATCAGCGACTGTCAACCGCAAACAGCAACAGCCACAGCAACACGTATCTGTATCTGCAGGTCGAGGCAGAGGCAACAGATACATTTTTATCACAATCACACATGCCATATATCTTGTATTTAATGTCTTTATAAAAGGTGTAGCTGTGAGATACATTTCAAGCGACTCTGAACCTGAACAGCCAGCGAAAGCAACGAACCAGTCATAGCAACAGGAACGGCCACAGACTATAAACAAACAACAAGGAACAACAGCAAACAGAACAACACAAACAGAGCAGGACATGCAGCAGCAGCCATTTCGAAATGCCATTTCATTATGCCACAACGAAAGAGTTGGCAGGCAAACGAACCGGCTGAGTCATCTTGACAACGAGTTGCAATCGGAATGAAGATGGAGCATCAGCAGGAGGAGAAGTATGCAGTTCTGGGCGCACGCCTTGGCAACAACTTAACGGCTTGGTTGGCTTCTCTCGGCGACTCCATAAGTTTTTTCTCCATGCAAATTGATCTATGAACAGATATGTGAATACCTATGCGTGCCTGTGTGTGTCTGTGTGTGTGTGTGTGAGTGTGGGCTCTGAACGTCGCAAGCATCGACAACCCAGCGACACACTTTAACCCTGAAAAGCGTTGTTGCTTGGACCCACTTGCAAGTGGTGCAAGCCACTTCAGACGCCTATACGCGTTGCACTTGCAACTCCAAGCTCGATTTGATGGCATAATGTATATGTATATTAATAAAGTTGAAATGAAGAACAGAAATGTTTAATAAAATCGTTTTAAAATCAAGTTAAATGAGTTATACTATTCAATTCAATGTCTAGAATTATTTAACTCCTTTGTAAAGTAGAAATTCTCGTAATCTCGAAATCTTAATCGATTCAAATTTCCTAGCAAATCTTACGAAGCTAAAAGTTAAGCTATAGTAATCTGAATATATTGGTAAAAGTTTAACTTATTTAGTTTAACGGATATATATTACCAATACCAGGTCGAGTTTCAACATCAATTATCAATAAAGTTGTATATTAAGTATTACATTTTCAATGCTTGCGCTGGCAATATGGAGCAAACAAAATATTATTATCGATCTAGATATGTTGTCATGAGCTGGGGTTAAGCAAGTAAATCAACAAATGCCTGCTCTCTAATGGCATGTGAGTGGTCTACCTGTAGGTGGCAAGGTTAGGACTGCACACAGGTAACAATCGCTAGGTAGCAGGCCGAACAAATGCAATCTGAGTTTAATTTCAAGTCGTGAGCCGGAACCAGTTTCGATTGCGATCATCCAACTGGTTCCCGGAGAGGCAGAGAGACAAAAAGAAATAGAGAGCGAGAGAGAGAGTCAAACATGTGTGCTAGGGAGTGTATCTGTATCTGCATGTGTGTGTGTGTGTGTGAACAGCAAGCAATGCCCAAGCTTGACAGCGGCTCGCGTCAGAGTCAGTAGGTTTTGGAACGCCGCTGAGCGCAGCTGCACATTTGTAGAAAACGGTAATCACAGCAACATCACCAAGTGTATCAAACTGCAGTTGTATACTGCTAAAACAGACACACACTTATGCAGATACAGATACAGATACAGATACAGATGCAAATGCAGTCACAGCTGAGGTGACTGTCGTTTACATGATAGAGTGTATGTGTGTGTGTGTGTGTGCGTGTTTGTGATATAGAAATCTTGTCAGACCAAACAAAATTTGCAACAATGTGTAAAACTTAAATCAAAAACAACAAATACATCTTTAAACGCTAACCGACAACAAGCTGGCAAATTAATGAGCCGCAACGCAAGCAGCAAATAAAACAAGTTTTCAAAGTGTCAAAGTGGCTATAAATTTGTATGCGAAATGCCAAATTGGCAGGAGCAAAAGAATCACTTAAAAGTGAAGGAGCGAGAGCGGCTGCGGGGCAACCAACCACTGCTGCAGCCAGGTTGCTAATCTTGGTAGCAAGAAAAGGAGAAAAACGGCAGCAAAGCGCAACAGTGGCAACACAGTTCCCGACCCGTACCATTGGGGCTCTGCTCTCTTGAGTTGAAAAAAAAGAAAATACCTTAAAACCAGTTTTTTTGAAAAATTTATTGAAAAAGAAAAAAGCAGCCGCAGTTGAAGCAAAAGCAAAGAATTGAAGTTGAAGTTGCTGCTCTCGCTCTCTCACTCACTCTCTCTCTGTATCTGCTTAAACTGCGGCTGTATCTGAGCATGTGTGTGTGTGTGTATGTATGTGTGCGCGCGCGTTTGTATGCTTGTGTGTGTAAGGCATAAAACATTATGTGTAACTTTCAATGCACTCTGCTGAAGGCAGAAGCTACTGCTGCATTTTGGAAAAAGGAGTAGCAGCCGCTGCCGCTGCCGCTGTCGATGCCGCTGCGCAGATGCAGACACATTTTGACTTTAATTGCAGCGAGTGCGACAGAGATGACTCTAGTTATTAGTGTGTGTGCGCGTGCGTTAGCGTATGTGTGTGTTTTAGAGTTATACTTGCTGTATGCTGTGCCGAAATGAAATACACGCATTCAAATTAAAACAACAACAACAACAACAGAAACAACAATAGCAACAGCAACAAACATGACAAATTTGCATATAAACAAAGCACCAACGAATTTCATGACAAAGTCCACCAAAAAGAAAACAAAGCCAAACAGAACCTGATCTCAATCTTCTGATCGAATTCGAGACGTCCGCTTACATATATGTATATGTACATATATCTACTACGAATAGAGGACTACAAAAGCTTTGACTTTCAAGTGTACAGCAGTGAGAAATACATATGTACATTTGTATATACCCGTATATGTATATAGTCGTAGGGAATGTATGTGGCCTAAGGGGGGCATCGGCAAAGTGAAATTTATGCGTGGGTTGACAAAGCTTTAGCTTATTTACCGGTTCTGGTTCAGAACTCAAGACTCAAGACTCAAGACTCAAGAGTGGACTCTGAGGCCATTCAACCTAGTATCGTAGTGTGTTCAAAGCCAAAGATTAGATTAGATTGTAAACGAAAGAAATACGACGGCGACAGATCATTTTCTCGAAAAAGAATACTCCGAGTTTCGGCATTGGCCCCAAGCACTTACTTAATTGTAAGTGCGGCTTGTGACGTGATAAGAAGGCAGCCAACGGAAATGTCTAGTTGCTCATCATTAGAAATGTGTCACGTCTTGTGTTGTGCCAGATAACGCACAACGCGTACAAGCATACATAAATACAGTCGAGCTTCCCTTTGATGAAAAGACAAAAGAAAGCACACGAAATACATTGTTTACAAAATGTACAGAATTTAGTGAACATTTTTCAGACGTTCGCTTGCGTAGCAGTTATAGCAGTGATCCACTGTACGTGCTACATTCTGTAATTGCATAATCATTATTTGAACAATACACAATTCTCTCTCTCTCTCGCCCTCTCTCACTATCTCTCATTTTCATTTACAGTTAGTTTTAGTTGCAAAAGTCGAAACATCAACAATTAGCAGCGACAACAAGATCAACAACAAGCACAAACATGGCGGTCTTTGGCATGGTCTCGGCTGTGTCCAGCTTCGTCAAGATACGATATCTGTTGGACAAGGCTGTTATCGATAACATGGTATTCCGCTGCCACTACAGGATTACGACAGCCATACTGTTCACCTGTTGCATCATTGTAACCGCTAACAATCTGATTGGTAAGTAGATCTGAGTATTTAACACATTAGTACTTAGCTCAGCACGACTCGAACTCAAATTGAAACTCGAACTGGAAACGTGTGAAATTAGTGCAGTGAATGCAAATGAATAACCCATGAACACCTTTATGTGTACAGACAATACACATTTACTAATGTCAATATGCTAATGCAGCATAAAGTACTAACAAAGCTGCAACAAAGTGAATTTCGAAACCTATTTGCGCTTTCTCAATTCAAAATTCAATCACATTCCCAATCTGAGACACATACATCAGATTTCAGTTGAAAAAAAAAAAAAAAAAAACAGATGAGTCATGAAAACCACAGCTGACGGTGCGTGTCTTGACTGTGGTTAATATCCCCAATGGCCAAAAAACCAGCTTTTGTGGCAACTGTTGGAGTCACGATAAGACTGAGCATGAAGTCCACTTGGAGAGTTGATTTATGGACAAGAGAACAATGCCTCAATGTTTGTGCATTAAAGAATCGCTCCAAAAGTATACAGTCTTATATAAATATTGACAATTGAGTTCTAGGAAACTTCATACAACCCCCTGTCTCCCCACTAAGCTCCGCTACAAAGCCAGTTGTTTACACAACAACGAGAGCGAGAGAACAAACAATCAAGTTGAAGTCTTGTTTAAGCGACACACCCAAAATCTTGTCGCGCCCACAATAGAGGTTGGAAGACAATTTCTTCATATATTTCCAGAGACCGAGATAGAGATTGAGATTGCCTTAATGCCACTTAATGCTGATGATGAACGTCATTTGACTGCACTTAACCCACTTGAGAAGAGCGCGTGCATTTGATTTAGACTAGGCCTCAGCCACGGGGTCAGACTGATTCGCTTGCACAAATTATGCAAATAAGTCATTTGTGCATATATCTAATATACAGAGAAAATAATAAACAAAAAGATTCTACGCGTAAATCCTCAACAATTATAATGTCGAAGTGATATATCTGGACATATAATTAAATCTGTTTTTAGCTCTATTTAAAATTATAAAGATTTACTTCTTTTAAATAAACGCAGCTAATTTATATCATTGTATTTCTGCGAATTATTTAGGTGATCCGATAAGCTGTATCAACGACGGCTCCATACCGATGCACGTGATCAACACATTCTGCTGGATATCGTATACCTTTACGATACCCGGACAACAGCATCGACATATTGGAACAGATGTGGCCGCACCCGGCATATCCAATGAATACGGCCAGGAAAAGCGCTATCACAGCTACTATCAGTGGGTGCCCTTTGTGCTGTTCTTCCAGGTGAGTCCGAAGCCTCTCAGCAAACATAATCAAACGGTGAACTGACTTTGTGCTACTTCTACTTCGATTACTTTCTCAGGGACTAATGTTCTATGTGCCGCATTGGATCTGGAAGAATATGGAGGATGGTAAAATCCGCATGATAACTGACGGTTTGCGCGGCATGGTTACTGTGCCCGAAGATTATCGCAAGGATCGCCAGAATCGCATCATAAAATACTTCATGGACAGTCTCAACTCGCACAACGGCTACTCATTCGCGTATTTCTTCTGCGAGCTGCTCAACTTTGTCAATGTGATTGTCAATATCTTCATGGTGGATAAGTTTTTGGGCGGTGCTTTCATGTCCTATGGTACTGATGTACTCAAGTTCTCGAATATGGATCAGGACATGCGATACGACCCAATGATCGAAGTCTTTCCAAGACTAACCAAGTGCACGTTCCATAAATATGGTCCCAGTGGCAGCGTACAAAAGCACGATACCCTCTGTGTGCTCGCTCTCAACATTCTCAACGAGAAAATCTACATTTTCCTGTGGTAATTACAATGCGATACAGCTAAGAATGCGATCCAATCAATATTTGAATTACTTGTACAGGTTCTGGTTTATCATATTGGCCACGATTTCTGGTGTAGCTGTGCTCTATTCCCTGGTGGTTGTAATGATGCCAACCACACGTGAGACGATCATCAAGCGCTCTTACCGCTCCGGCCAGCGCAATGAGATCAAGAAATTGGTTCAGCGTTTGGAGGTAGGTTATATTCAAGAATATTTTTGCGACTATTTTGAGACTAACTGTGCTTTGTGGCTTACAGATTGGCGACTTCTTGATTTTGCATTTCCTTAGCCAGAATCTCAGCACACGCTCCTACACCGATATGCTGCAACAGCTGTGCGGCTTGCTGGGTGTCGCACGCACACCCTCCGCCCCTTCGACGATCGAAATGAATCCCATCAGCCATCCCATATATCCACCCGTTGAGGGATTCGGCGGCAAGGAGACCGAGGCATAGGTCCCAATACCAAGCGGCGCTAATTCAATGATTTCAATGATTTCTCAATAATATTTGCATACAGAGATGCGACCAGATTTAGATGGATGATTTGTAGGTGTTTTTTTAGCAGCGTTCTAGGCATTTAGGCATTCTTTTAATCTTATGTATGTACACAATCATATTTAAGACTGTTCTTAAGCGAAACTTGAATTGAAGAATTGAGACATCAGCATAAATTGTTTAGCAAAATTTTTTCATATTTAATGCAAATTTGTTAACTTTGGTCCTAGGCAAAAGAGAAGAGACAGATACACACACAAACACATAACAGACAGTCAAGGCAAGTGAGAAATATATAGAACGAGACAGAGAGAGAGAAAGAGAGCGAGAGAGAGAGAGAGAGAGAGGGGGAGTGAGAGATAGAGTGCAGGGGGAGAAACACAGGCAGACCGTGCAATTTGTAGGTTGGATTGTGAATGTGAAAGGTAAATTATCCGATATGCTTAAACATACTACAAAATACAACAAATATTTGTAGTAACGTTAACAATGATGCGCCATTTAAATATACAATTTAGTTTACCACTTAGCTCGATAGTTTGCTCTTTGAGGCGTTGCGTGTATCAAGTTTATCACGACTATCACGACTATCGCGATTCTCATGCTCATTTCGGGCTCACGCACGCTCACGATACGTTGATCTTAATATCTACCATATACAGAGACATGCTTACATATACATAACTGTAGTAATCGAATTATATGATCATGAGTATATATGCTCTCGCTATTTTTGTCTTAACGTTTAGTATACAAATGTATGTAATTTTAAGCAATTTTGTTTATAACAAAATTATTGTGATTATTGCTAGAAAAGAACACATTTTATATAAAGAAAACAAACTATCTAAGTTTTAAATTGTAATAAATACGAAATACGAGTATAATTATTGTGTTTCATTCATCTATCATTTGGCATCAGGGAAGATCTGAATCATTGGGGTCATTTATGGAGACTTGCTGTGCTCTCTCCACATTTTATATATAGCTTTGTACATATGGGAAAACCACAAAAATGGTTTATCACAGCATTCAACGGTTACAGCAACAAATACTTTACAATTACCCTCTCCGTATGATGTAACTGAACGGAAGTTGTAAACCGAACACGATAAATGTTCATGTGTTTTTCAAGGTTGTGCAAACACTAAACTATAACTAACTAATATATTCAAATATAAAATACTTATGATAAATTGATATATATATATGCCTGTAACTACGACTTACCGATTACCCCAGTCGATCTTTGATACTACAACCATTTGTAGCTCGGTCGTCTGATCCTGCGTCATTGTGGCGCTCAGCAGCTCGCGCCGGCTTTCCAATATGGAAAACATAACTTTGCGCAGCGTTTGGAACTTGTACGCCTCACGATCCTGTAAAGAACGCAGTCGTGAGGCAATGAATAAATACTGTACGACTTATACTTACCACATAGAGTCGTTTCCAGATCTCGGACCATTCGCGTAATACTTGCGTGCACTCGGCGACAACGGGATCAATTTTGGAGAGGTCCTTGATGTGTATATAGGTTTTGGGGAAGAGGCCAACGGCACGGGATTTGCGCGGACAAGAGCCGCGATACCAGTACTTGCACTCCTCCACAATATCCACAGAGTCGCCGACGTCCAGCGGCAGCCCAAAGCGCACATCGCCATGCCAATTGTGAATGGCTGGAAGGATAGGATGAGGTGCTATAAGTCTTAGATTGATGCAACTGATAGGAACTGAGGTGCTACAAGTCTTAGATAGGTACAACTAGTTGCGCTTTGGTCATGACATTGCAGCGGATTGGGAAGACGCCGCCTGGTCGCTTGGTCGACTAGCAGCAATTAAAGTGCCTCCATGAGTGGCCACTTGAGCATGCCACGAGTGGCACAACAACAATAAATACTTCAACTATAAATAGGCAAATGGCTTTGGAAACAAAATATGCACAGGGGGTGCACACTCGCATGTCTGCAAGAGGGGAGGCAGCAGCAGCAGCAGCAGCAGCAGCAACAAGCGGCACTTGAGCACACCAGCAATTGAACACTTGGCTTTCGAGCAATGAACAATAAAGATCTCTTGCTCCAGCTGAAGTTGGAGCAGACGCAGTAGCTGCTGTAGCTGTAGCTGTAGCTGTAACTTTAGCTGTAGCTATAGCAGTTGCTGTAGCTGGATGCAGCCAGGGAAGCTGCTGATAAGTAGAAGTATAAATCCGCAATGTGGCTGCCAATTACAAATGCAAGGCACGCACTGGAGCCCGGGCGGCGCCGAGAGACAGCGTTGCTCGTGCATTGATAGGGGAGAAGAGATGTGAGGAGAGGGAGGGAGTGTAGGTGTGTGGGGTGTGTGGGGTGTGTGTGTGTCTGCGTTGTGCTGAAAGACAAACGAGCGAGCACGGCATGAGCATATCAACGAAAGGAGCTAATAAAACGCAGAACCAGACAGCAGACAACAGACAACAGAGAACAGAGAACAGGCAACGGACAACGCGGAGAAGGGGCGACTCTGGTTGGTGGGGGAATATACATACATACGTGTGTGTCTGTATGCATGCGTGTGTATATGTGTGTCTGACTGTCTGTCAAATGAAATGCTTCATTGCGATGAAAATGGGTAAACTGCTTCCTGTTTTTGATGTCGCTACTGTTACTCTGCTTGTCAGGTTCTTCAACAAGTCGCAAGCCGCAACTTTGCAAGCGTCTGAAGCGTCTGCTGTTTTAAATGGATTCCAAGCTGTTAAATAGCTGAAATTTCATAATTTAAATGACACTGGAGTGGGGATTTTGGGGGGCGAGGGGGCTTGCAAGCACTTCAACTGGCTTAGCCCAAACACTCAAACAAATGAGCACACACATAGACAGGCAGATGAGCAGGCGGAGTAAGCAACCGTCGCACTATTTAGGTCAGTCACATTAGGCAGGCGTCGAGTTGGCAAGCAACTCGCAACCAACGCCCTGTGCCCTACCCCCTACCCCCTACCCCCTACTCACTACCCACAAGCCCAACAATACTCACATTCAACCCAATGAAACCAAGCCTAAGCCCCCATCCCACCCACATCCATCCGGCGTCATGCATGAGCATAATTCTAATGAGTATTTCTAGAGTCGTTTAAGAAACGAGGCAGAAATTTAATATTTTATTCCGTGAAATAGTTTCGATTGGCGCCAGGGCATCTGCAAAGGGAGGAAGTGCAAAAAGATAATTACTTTGCCCTTTTAACTGCACTTTTGATGACGCCCCACTCGCAACACAAACTAAAATAAATAACAAAAGACTTTCCACCGTTTCACGGGAAAAACCTCAAAGGCAATGAAATGGGAAAGAGCGCAAAAGAAAGCAACGGTGAGAGAGACAGGCCAACAAGTCCAAAGTGTCAACAAACGTATTAAAATGAAAAAGTCGTTAAGCCAAGTGGATGCAAAAATACAGAAAGACCGACAGACAGAAACACAAAAACAAAAGCATTGTGCAAATAATTTTAAATTAAATAAAAGAGATGCTGCATTAAATTACGAAAGCATGAGAGCACCATGATTACATACTCATAAGGAACTATGTATGTCTAAGGATGAGCTGACTTAAGTATATATGTGTGAAATAATGCAGCCCAAGCTGCAAGCTATTTAAAAACTTTAAAGGGTATTCTCTCTCCATTTGCCGCAGCGTCAACAAATGGATTACAACCGGAATGAGCTCACTTTGTCCTCTGCTGATGCTTAGATATTGTCTTAAGCAAAGTTTGAACTAAACGGCATTGCAGTTACTTTAGGTGTAAACTTCCCTTTAGTTTAATTTATTAGTTCTGCAGAGTGGCTTCTAGAAAGTTTACAGATGACAGCAGACTACTAAATAATGCATCATATGAAGCAGGTTGAAAATGGATGGAAAGCATGTTGCAAATAATTTACTAAAGTTGCTATTTAATTTTCCTAAATTACACAACTATAACATGCTCTAGTAATAGCATGCAGGACGGGAAAGTTGCTACGCCAAGGGAGCGCTGTAATGGGAGCGCGCTGGCAAACCACTAAGGAGAATCTTCACACTTGACCCCAAAGCGCTCTTGGGGCTCAAGAATTTAATTAATTAATTGTTTTGTTCCACACAATGGCAGCTAACGTTGCAGGGGTTGTCGCATGTAATGGTTACTGCAAAAGGGGTCGAGCCGAGTCGCTTGAAAGACCAGCAGAGAATGTAGAATGTGATAAGATGGAAGGCTTATCGAATGTGCAACACTGTAAACTCAACTTCTAAAAACATTAAAGGTCGATAATAAATGTTAAACATTTAGTGTCTGACACAATAAAGCGAACATCTGCTGGCTGAGAGCTATTTGAATGACAGATGTGTGTGGAGAGCACAACTACTACGACTGCAGGAAACGTGGCCTCAATGTCAATCATATAGCATTATACTAAATAATAGAGTTGCAAACTGAATCGCAATACTTTTGCGAACCAGTTGCGAGTTATTCGCTTTGCTGGAGGAGATTGGCAAATATTGTAAACTTCTCTCTCAGCGTTCTACGTTCTCCATTTGACGAGCAGCTTTTCATTATTACAGCTGACATCACATTTTCATATGCACAGATACACACACACACACACACACACACACACACACACACACACACACACACACACACACACACACACACACACAAGCGCACACACACAAACATACGAGAACGTGTTAGCATGCTGTTGAAACATGCAATATGCATTGCTATACCCTATACAAATCGAGCATACTCACTTTGCACACTCACTCGTATATATTTATCTCATTTTCATACCCTTGTCCACAAGTGTATTACACTTTAAAGAAGGCATAGTAGACCCATAAAGTTTATATATTATTATATATATATATATATATATATATATATATATATTCTAAGGAAACTTGGTACTTGGCCAGTCTCTTAGCTGCAGACCAAATCGGATAAATATATCATATAGCTGACAGAGGAACTATTGGTTGAAAGTCCAATCTTTTGTTTCTTAAGATAACTCAACCCATCTCATAGACTATGCGTTAAGTAGTGTGTACTATATTCTGGCTAAATATTGTTTAAGTCGAATCTCTAGAACATATATATAGCAGTCAAAGGAACGATCGTTCATCACCATCAACTCTCAGAAGGAAAAACTTCTACAGTCCAACAGTTTGTGTATTTGCTAGAGTCTTATATATGCTGACAAGCTTTTGTTAAAATCAGACTACTATATCATATAGCTGTTATGGGAACAGTCGGTCGGAATTAGACTTAGTACTTCAACCTGATCTAGATAGAGTATCTACGACACGTGGGAAAATCAATGAACTCTTGCGCTCTTTCAAGCTCTGATTATTTACATAAATGCAATGCTGTCATTTAAAATGTATAAAATAAAAATAATAAACAACCGAAGACCGCAAGATAAATATTTATGCGTTCAATCAATTTGTTTGCTCATTTGCACATTGGTTTATGCTCTGCCACGTGTAAATAAAACAGGTAAATATGATTGTAGCCAGGTGATTATGACCACTCAATATGTGACACACAATTGGCAATACAAAAATATGCAATTGCTGAAATATTCCCCAGGCACAGCGGAAGCAGAAAGCGACACACTTGTTAATTATTTAAATACATAAATAAGTACTTCAATGCTCCATAATTCGATTAGCAGTTCGGAACTTATCTCCCCCTGGCTTCTGGCCAGGTAAGCGATGACGTCTTATCACCTGGCATTTATCAGCAGCTGTGGGTCCGACAGGGTGTATGCATTGTTGTAGGGTTGTACTTAGAGATAGACCTGTAGATGGCTGTTTATAGATGAGCTATGCATTGCATTTACACTCAAGCCACAACACGAACGTGCTTCCTCCGGCAAAGTGACTGATAATGCGCTCAAATCGGAAGTGCGATAAATTTTGTATGTGTGTGTGTGTGTGTGTGTGTGTGCGTGAGTGAGTCCGTGTGTTCCATGTGTTCGTGTATGTGCGTAGTTAATCATACGCATTATAGAGCCAGGGCATAAATCATAAATACATCGTTAAAGACGAATTATGGAAGTACAACTGCCGAATTGGAGGCACAAACGAAGAATTTACAATCGGGAGAACCAACGAACGAGCGGATGGTCGGAGAAGCTAAGTCGGACTCACAAAGTTGCCGCCAAGCATATTAAACAATGGATATGAATCAATTTAATGCGCATACAATCACACAATCACATACATTGTGTGTGTGTGCGTGTGTGTGTGTTTGCATAACAAAAAGGAAACGCTGCACAAATTTGTGTGCTGGCTCCACTCACCACAGTTGCCACTGGCCAAATGCATAAAATGAATATTAAATTAAAGTTGAAAACGAATTTGCCCCCTAGTCGAGCAACAACGACACCAGCACAACAACAGCAACAACAAAAAGCGGAATTCTCTGGAAAAGGCATCAGCAACATCCGGCCTGCGTATGTCTAGAAATTTTGGCAAAGTTGCACATGGAAGACATCACTGTGTTCTGTGCGCCAATACTCAGCCCGTATGGCTCAGAAGCAGCACCACCAGTAGCAACTTCAGCAGTTGCATGCAACCACCAAAAACTGTCGTTGACTAACTGCGTAATTGAGAGCAACCAAAAAAAGAAATAATGAGACAAAGAGTGTGTGTCTGTGTGTGTGTGTGTGTGAGTGTAGGTCTGGGCTGGTATGCGGATGTTAATGAAGTCATTGCCCAGGCAAAAGCTGCAACCAGCCGCCCAGCACGTGGCCAGGGCCAGTGACAATGGGACGCGGGCAAAGATCTCAGAGTCTGTCACTGGATATTGTGCAAGGTTAGGGCGTTGCTGCTTGACGTTGACATCCGCTAATGGCGTTAACATGGACTAAACCCAACGCGCCCCGACCCCAACATTTAACTGATGGCTGACTGATTGATTTGTGTAAACTTTGACCGCCTGCCATGTCACAAATCATCGGTTGCATGGAAACTAGAGAATTGGAGAACTGGAGCAGGCAACAATAACAAATGATGACTATCGCTTATCTGGCACAAGTCGAAGGCAGAGACGGAAGTGAAGCTACTGGCCAGCCTCCGATTCAGTCTCAATTGTCATTTGTTAAGCGTTGTCGTTGTCGTTGCCGTTGCCGTTGCCATTGAAGCGAAAAGTGTGACGAATGCGCAGATAATGTGAAAATATGGACATAAAACAGATAAATGGACAATGGAGAAAACGCAGCAATAACAACAACAATAACAACAACTTACTACAATAAAGATTTGTAAATGGAAAAATGGCTGAGATCCATTTTTATTTGCTCGTTCGTGTTCAGAGGAGAGTCTTATCAAAACAAGTTTAGCGTAAACTGCCAGTGTCACAGCTACAGTGGCGGCCACAATAACGTTGCCAGTTTCAGGTAATTACAGAAGCATTTAAATTGGCAACACCTGGCACACAGCAATTGGCAACGCGAATGAGCGTGATGCCAGTTGTCTGCTTGATGGGGGCATTACGATAGACCGGGAGAGCAGGCGGGTAAATGAAAACATAAACACATCAAATCGCTGCAGCAGCAACAACAAACACAAATCTCTTTGAGTTGCGTCGCTGCCTCTGAATGAAAAGTAACGAAGCCGTTGACGAAGACGGAGAGGAAGACGACAGCGCTGGCGGGGCAGCATGCTATAAAAATAAGTAGAAAAATCGCTTTTCCGCCTTTCCGGCAGCCCGACACAGTGGGTGGGGTGCGGTGGTTGTTTGGCTGACTGTCTGTGATGCTGCACGGTATTCCGCGGAAAAAACGGTGAATCAACGGATGGGTACAACAGCTACAAAGGCAACAATAACAACAAAAGCGATGTAACCGTGCACGTGACGCATCACAGCGCCCCCGCAACCACCCTCCGACATCAAATGGGCTTAAGGGGTGTCGTTGGGCTTTTGCCAAAAAGAGGGGATGTGGACAGCCACATACATACATACACAAGCACAGGCAGACCGACACACACTCTCAGCAGTGAAGGGTCGCAATTTTTTAAGATGTTACTTACCGACGCCGTATTTGTTGTTGGATGGTATCCACATTTTTGTCGAAATCCAATTGGAATATGGCTAAAACGCAGTCCAAGGCCACTCCCAAAGCTGCCGGCTAATTTGCTTTTTTACTTTACGAAGAACTTTCAATGATAATTTGAATTTGCTGATCACATTTTTTATTTGCTTTTTGCATCTTCTTAAATATACAAGACGCGTTCACATGCACACTCACACTCATTTACGCACACTCTCACTCACAGTAATGAATTTTTGCGCGTATTGTTGTTGTTGTTATTGCATTTGTCGCACGCTCTCGCTCTTGCTTGCAATCTAACGGCGTTGACACTCGAGTTAGTTAATAACACTTACTAGAAACAACAAAATACGCGTTGCCAGTTATCTACATATGTATATTGCATAGCTTTTGTCGTTGTGGTAGCGTCCAGTGCGAAATTGGCAAACTGTTCAACAAGACGAATAGATAATCTTGGTTCTTATAAGAAGTTAAAGTGGTTGCTTTTTCGTCGCTTTCACGAAAATCAATATAGATTATTGTGACCTTTTCTCCCGTCTTTAATTATCTCGACTTCGCCCTAATAAATATTATTTTTCTGTTTGCCTGCTGCCTTGCCTCGCCTTTCGATTCAATTTGGTTAATTTCGTTTTCTTTTTTCGCAATTTCAACCGTCAAGAGCGCACTCTCCCAACCGCACTCGCGCAGCTGTCCAATAAGACTAACAGCCAGCTGTTAAAACAAGAATGAATGTCAATGTTTATGTGCTTGACTTCGGGATACCCTACAGGCAAATGTTTAAAAGCTGTTTATTTCTGCGCTACCCGGCGGAACTATTTTTGTTTCCAATGCGTTATCGACAAAGCTAATAAAAATAATTTCATCGTTTGTATAATTGAGATATCAATAATAAGCATTTTATCCGAGTATTTCCCCTTTACAGTTGGCCAAAGAGTATAATTACAGTCCAATAACATTGATAGCGAGCCCTGTTAAATGTAACTTTAAACTGTAAAGTTAACATAACAACATAGGCGGCTGAATGACAAAGACACAAGAAGAAGAAACTTATAAACAAAAGTGTGAAATTATATAAATACAATTATCGAACACGATCGATTCTCTGAAAATGGTTCTTTTTATGTTATGGTTAGTTTATTAAAGAATAACGAATATTATGGATATTAATATGAGCCGATAACTGGTTGAATATCAAAGAAATTTGAATCGCTAGATGTCACTACAAGTTTCAGTGTTCTTTCACACCTGGCGGCAATTAAAGTACTTGACAATCAACTGAAGTGTAGCGCCACCTAGCGTTTCTAAAAGCAACTACAATTTAAGTGAAACCTGTTGGTAATGAATGAATTGGCTGCTCAGAAAAAGTTTTACTCACATAAGGCTGGAGTTGCTTTAATGTTTCGCCACCTAGCGTACAAAAAATTTAACAATAAGCAAATAATGTCATATGCACCTGGCGGTGATGTAAAGTAACTAGCGCTCAAGATAACCATTTACGATGTAAAGTTGGTTGTAAATTGTTTCAGTGTAGAGTTTGAATTGCAGCTGAATTAAGTTAACTGCGTGAATGCATTTATCATGGACACACACCAAAACTAAGTGAAGATAGAAACGAATCTCCACTGTCGATTGCAAATGCCGACATTTTTAAAAAATGGTATTTCTTAAACAATAAAAGAAATACAAACCAGAAAACCAGAAGAATAATTAGCTAACAGCTTAGAATTTGCCTCAGTTCTTAAACCTATTCATCAGTTTAAGAAATCTTACCGGTGTTTGTGTTTGTGTTTTCATTTTTTATATTTGTCTTAACTTTTATTATTGATCTGTTTGTTCGGTCGCATTTTGTAACTAAGACTAGTTAGCTTAGGCTAGACTTAGTGGCTACAAATATTTAACATTTAACAAATACAAAATCTATTTACAAAACTCGTCAATTCGCATTACAATTAACACTTAAGGTCTAGGATTGCCAACTGAGTAAATTAAATATGTTTAACGCGCATTGTCGAGACTCTAAATATAAAAGACTTACATTTAAGCAGATCGCTAAAATTGACCAGTTCTTGTATGATTCAATACAAAACATTTACATTAACGTTAATATTCAATGACAAGCAATCAAGCAAGCTTTCAATATGGTCAATAGCCAAAGAAAAAAAAATAATAATATTACATAACTACTTATCGCATACCCCTGGCAGAAATTGAAAATGAATATTCAATTCAATATTCGGTTTAGGCTTAAGCTTGTGATTGTTCTTCTGCTTGTTTGCATTTGCATTTGTGTATTTGCATTTGTGAGTGCTGCAGTTCTAGCTAATCATGTATGGCTCCCCATTTTAACTAAAGTAAAACCTTTGTACCAAACTACTTCCAAATTTGTTAGCTGCCTGCTTTTAACCAACACCAATTTCAATCGTACGTATTTTACAACAATTTCTCGCACGCGAGCAGCTCTAGGAAGAATTATTGTTTCTGTCTTGTGCTCATGGATGATACTCTATAGCATGTGCTTAATGTGCCTTCAGTTTCAGTGCTAAGATCTGATCCTCCTGCTGATCCTGGCTCAGTGCTTTGGCATTGTTATTGTTGCTGTCGGCCTTTGTGGCCAACGCTGGCATCGCCGACGTCGACGCTGCTGATGTCAACTGTTGGGCCTTGGACTTCTTGTAGCTCTGCATATAAAAGTTCATGAACAGGCAGAAAAAGATGGATGCATTGAGCAGCAGCAGCGCCGATATGAACTTGGAGAACTGACACTGATTGCTGAAGAGCGCCCGCGTGGTGTGCACAATGCAAAGCACAAACTGCGCCTGTTGGGAATAGAGAGAAGAATGCAGCATTGATGAGGGAAGTCTTCACATTTTAATGTTAACAAGAGACAGAGAGAGAGAGAGAGAGAGAGAAAGAGAGTGTGGGCTCTTTAGTGTTGAATATCCAGCTACTTATTATAACCGATTGTAAATAAATTATGAGAGCTCAGAGTGAGATTGAGTGAGAATATCTGAAAATGTTTGAGAGCCTGCAGATCACAGCAGATCCTTCAGAATCAGAAGCTACTCCAACTGACTGTCTGCAATATTTGCACAACTTTCCACTACCCTTTCAGCAATTTTAAATATTACATGCCATTTAATTATAGATGCGTTATGAGGAACTACAAATAATATGGATATTTATAATAGCTGAGAATAAGCTTGCCATGAATTCTGGGAAATGATTTAGGGGCGGGCATTAAGTGAATGCTATGCAAAGATTATATACTAGTGCACAAGAGAGAAAACGAAACGGAAGTTAGCCATGAAGTTTGGATACTCGCAATAATTACAATTACACGGCCCACATGAACTGCGATCGCCCTTGAGCATAACAAGGGTAATCAGAAAAAATACAATATATATATATACATATATATATATATAAATATATATATATATATATATATATATAAAGATATATCTATATGTGTGGAAGTACGCAGTGTTAGAACAAATATTGCACTTTGCCGTTATAACTATTATGACATACAAATATTACTATAGAGACCCCAATAATCTGTTGCCTGTTTGTCTGGTTATGGCTCGTGGCTGTGGCTCTGACTTTGACTTGTTTGTCTGCCTGTCTGTCTGCCTGTCTGTCTGTCTGTCTTGCTGGCTGACGATTGACTGTTGAGTGCTTGTCCCCTGTTTGCATTTAACAAGTTCGCTGTTTAAGTCTTTCGATTGCCGCTTCTAACAACCTTTTGGCGCCCGCCCGCTTTTTTGCTGGGCTTACAGAACCTATAATTAAGCGTGTTATTGATTATTGATTGCAATTACCTTTATTGATTATACTTATTTAATTTACAAATCGTCAGCATCACCGCATCTAATGCAGCACTCCCGCCCATTTCTGACACGGCAAACGCCCACTTATTTGTTTTGCCGTACTTTTATATATATATATTTTTTCTTTTTGTTTTTGTTTCTGTTTTTGTTATTGCTTTTGTTTTTCCCTGTTGTTGGCTGCGTCCATTGTGACCTACAAACAACGAGCAACAAGCAACATGTTGGTCAACCATGCGATGCAAGTTTCCATTAACACTGCAGCGCAAAACACAGCAAAAGCAACATTAACAAGCCGCACACAAGCAGCTAAGACAGTGGGCCGCATTTGGCTGGACGAAAGAGTCAGTTGCTTTTGGCCAAGTTTTCGTAAAACTCCGAGAGCCGCTTAAACGCTTCATTACACACACGCATACACTCAAGTACGCAAGTACTCAAGTATAATCCCATCTAAATGTGTGTGTGTGTGTGTGTGTGTGTGTGTGTGTGTGTGTGCGTGGGTGCGGGTGTGTGTATACACAAGTGCATTGTGGCCACAAGTGATTGCATATCTGATTGAAGAGGCTGACTATTATACCTTATGCAAATAGTTCAGCCCGTAGACAGCATTTCAGAGACGCCGAACAGTGGGAACAGAATGCGATTTATAGCTATAAAAGTGAGAAGTTAAGGAATATATCTAGATCTAATTGAATTGGGTGCAATGCGTGCTTGCAGCTTCAGTTCGAACAGTAAACAAATGTAAGCATACAGCACAATATTTACTGCTATCTTCATTCTGCTGGCAATGCTAAATAAGTCAGCTTTTGTTACCACTGTGCCAGCTGAGCCACTGGCGCCAAGTGGTTGCACAATCTGTGACGTCTGTGGGGCAGTCGTCGCTGCCGGCAGTTGAAAAAATGCCGTTGCACTTGCGACATGAACTCTTGTCCAGCTGTGCATGAGTAAGAGTACAGGTGCTACCACTCGGTGTAAGCCGAGTCGGGAAACTGAAAGTGGCGGACTCTCGGCCAGGCTTTTACTCTCAGCCAAAAGCACTTACACTGACATGCTCAACTGAGTTATGGCTGACTAGCTGTTTAGTTGGCTGACTGTATTGGTTAGCCAGCCAGCTGGTTGTTGGCTCGTTGTTGGTGGCATAGACACTCATGGTGTGGCAAGTTCGGCAAGTTGCAAGCGGCGGCGGCGGCGGTGCACAAAAGTGAACGCTCAGCGAGCAACATTCATTGCCGCAAAACGGAACAGCAAAAGCAAATGGCGAATGCCAGGCCAAAGATAATGTAATCGAAACTGGTCGGAACGGCGCGCCAAAATGTGGCAATTTGTGGAATTGGCGCACCGGCGCTAGGCAGCAAGGATGTTGCAATAAAACAGCGGCAGCAACAGCAGCGGTGACCAGCGTATCGCTGGTGGTGCAGCAATGTTGCCGCGGTGTTGTTGGCGGTTGGCCAATGGGAACTTAAACTTGTTAGTCTCTTGGCTAATTGGAGCATGTGCGCAATGAGTAAATATATTGTTTACATTTTTGCTCAATAGGAACAAAGACTATCCACAATAATAGCAGCAGCAGCAACAGCAGCAGCAGCAACAACAACAACAGCAACAACAAGTTGCAGTAGCTGCAACATTGGCAGATAAATTATACGCAAGATGCACCCATGTTTATGTGTTTATCCACTTAGCATTTGATTGTCGTGCGTAGTGTCATTAAAATTGTCATCGTAGCTCAGTTGAAAGAATCTAAGCAGCAACAATACCAAATACGATACGATATATGCTTTATCGTATATAGATGACGATCTCAGCTCGTATAATGTGTGCTTGCCGAACGTTTGACAAGTCAACTCAACTGTAGAGTTGAGTGCCCCTCAAGGCAAAACAGACTCACACACACTCACACACACATGCACACACTCACAGCATATAGTAGAAGCAGGCCAGTGGTACCAACAACAACAACAACAACAGCAACAGAAGCAGAACTAACTAAACTTGGCTAGCTTTATGCGTTTCAAGAATTTCGTAACTTAAAGAGAGAAAAAAAAACAACACAAATTGCAATGAAACTTATTCACCGATGAATGTCATGCATGTGTGTGTGTGTGTCTGTGTGTGTGTGGGCATAAGTATTGGTCTTTCAATTACACATATCCACATTAGAAGACTACCTGAAAAATCAGTCGAGTGGCGCAAATGCCATCGCAAGCAAGAAAAACGGAAAGACAACCAAGCAATTGAAATCTAAAACTAAAGCTGAAAGTAAATGCAAGCTATGAACAGAGAAAAATACTAAAACAAAAACAAAACAAAAAACTCACTTGACTGGTCAACATAGATCTACCTAAATAGTTGTATAGCAGTTAATAAGCAGCTCGTAGAATTCACTTTTTTTTTCATTCTCATTTTGGGGCGTTCGATTAACGAAAGTGACAGTCGCCGTGCAATGAACCCAAAAGCTGTGCGATGATTACAACAAATGCATATTATGCAATGCAACTTGGCCTTTGACTAACACACTAACACGTGTGTGTGTGCTTAAGCCAAACATCAGCTAAAACCACTTCCACTTGCAGCTAAATCTCAGAGTGAGACAAGCTGAGCGTCTGTGTCATTTGCTTGGCCAGTTGCAAGACACAGTTAGAAGCGTTAAGTAACATTTGTCTGCAGTTGTTGTTGTAGTTGTTGTTGGTGTTCTCGTTGCTGCTGCTGTTGTTGCTGTTGCTTTTGTATTTTGGCAATAGCTACATCTAACGTGTATAATATACCATTTTATTATGCGGTAGACAGGCACAGGCGCAGGCTCAGGCTCACAAGCATCAGGCCAGGTCAGGTCTAACTGGTTTGCTTTTGGACGCGGCGACAAAATATTTCGGCTATGCCACAAGACAAACTTCTAAACAAGTTTCTACTTCTATTTCTATGTCTGAATTTTTATTTGATTTTTTTGCGAATTTCGAATATTTGGAATCTATGCTGGAACAGATCTGATATTAAGTGGCGTTACTTACGATTTGCAGCTCCGTCATGTATTTCTTCCACCAGAGGAACTTGGCATATTCTGGACCCATGGCCGACATCATGTAATAGAAGTACATGCACACATGCACAAAGTTGTTCAACAGATTGGGGAATGTCGCATTGCCGCCTGCAATAACCACACTAAGAGCTTGACGAACAGAAGGGGTTACACTTGGGCACTCACCTGCCAAGAACTTGACCAACACCCAGGTCTCCAGCGGCGTCACCGAATGATGATACACATGCAGCCACGTTATCTGGGATGACTTCTTGCGCAGCACAAAGAACATGGTGTCCGCGAACTCAGTTAACTTGGACAGATAGTAGATGTAGCAAAGGTTGAGCATCTGAAAGGGGAATTGAAATTGAAAGAAATAGTTGATAGGTGCTACATTTGATTTGGGCTTAAGGTCATCCCTGCTTGCGGTTCTTGGACCGCAACGAAATTAATGACATGAGCAACATTTTTATTTGAATTTCAACAAGAATCACGTTGTCGTTGCCGCAAGTAAAACTTGCTGCGTTGGCACATTTCGAGCTGGCCACGCTGCGTATGCGCAATGTAAACAACACTACATGAAGGTGTCAAAGCGCCAAGCGTCATGCGGCATTTCATGATGCCAAATTAGCGGCTGACCTTCATCGTTTGGTTTATTGACTTGGTGTTTTTTGGGGCTCGCTGCGCTTGTATTGGACTCGTGGCGGATGTGAAACCCATCGTTGGGCCTCGACTGTTGAGTGTTGAGAGGATTATGCTTATGTTTGCTGTGCAAACGCAAACGCCTCACTTTAGTTTACATGGAATTTTGACGAGGCCCAAAACCTATTGATCTCTGCCACTCATGTAATGCCAAATGACCGACGAAATGTTTGATTGTAAGTATTGTAAATGTTGTTAATTTGACTGCTCAACAATAAACCACAACAGCCTTGAGTCATTGCATTGGCTTTGTGTGTACTTTCGGCTCTGATATTGCACTTTTTACAGCTCTTTTCTGGTCTGAGCTGAATTTACGAACTATAAAGCGCTTCAAATCGACACAAAATGGTGTATTTAACTTGAATGCATAATGCTTAACAATAATAATAATATAATAATATTTACACATATTTAATTGTTTTCCCCTCTGTATTTTAATTGAGCAGACAAATTGAATTGCTGGCAGTTTTGAAGGTAAACATTAAGATTGACGGGCGTAACAAATTGCTTAAAGATCAACAAGAACCAAAACGCACTTTCAATTAGCCTCTCAACTCTGACTCAGCTCTTTGCTCTCAGCCATAATTGAGTAAGAAAAGTATTTAAATTATGTTTGGACAATTTTAAAGTGAACTTTGAGCCAATGATTCACTCAGCCAGTCGATGCCAACGAACTTGTGACACATGTTAAAGTTTGTTAATTGATAAGAGAAATAAACGTTGAATAACTTTGCATGAAGATGAAGAATTTATTGGTGAATGCCAATTGGCCTTGAGCTTAGAGAGGCAGGGATTTCCGAACTCACCCGCTTAGACATGGGACCATCCGAATAGTCAACCGGTTGGCACTTCAGATTGTAGTAGTTCAGCCAGCCAGCCATTAAATGCTGCAATCGAGACAGATCGGGGACAGATTAGAGCAACAGCTCCTTTGAAGCAGAAAACTCACCTCGTAGAACATATAGCCGCTGAGCAGGACCTGAAACGCATTGTAGATGATGAGGGTGCGACGTAGTTGGAAGGGCTTGCGATCCCGCATAAACAATGGGCCCAGAACCAGCACCCAGGATAGATATATGGCGACCAGGCCGAATGTGAACAGCGGATGCTCCATGAGGGGGAAACGTTTGGCCCGCGGATCTATTAATGAAATTGTATCAAATGTAAATTGACATCTGTCGCTGTCGCCTGTCGACGAATTCTTTCGCCTTTTAATAACAGAGTCAATGGCATTTAATTTATAGCAGTTTACGTTGATTTATCCAGCGTGCTAATCGCAACGTCAATTTGCACGAATGAATGAAATCGTGGGTAACTTAAAGTGAATCTTAACAATTTGCCGGTTTGATTGTTTGTTTGTTTTGATTATATCGCCTGGATCACGAGTATTACTTGCACAAATAAGACAATTATATTGTTTATTCTTTAGGCTTAGAAAAACCACAACAACAATTATTATTTTAATTTGAACCGGATTTTCTAGTTGGAATAATTTAACTTAAATGGAACTACTACGAGTACGTAGAAATGAATTAGCTTAAGTCTAGTCTAGTGCATAGACTTCGTTCAGACCTGCAATGACGTCATAGCGTCATGTTATTATGAATAAACATCAAGAGTGAACCCCATTTAATAATACTGATTATTGATTTCTCTGCTCATTTTCTTGCGGCGGAAATTCTTGTTCACTTCAGCATTTGTTATTGTACTGAAAGTTTTCCACGATTCAACTGCGATATAATTGTTAATTCAGTTTCTTACAGCATTTGATCAATAATTTATTATTAAGCGCTTTGTCCTTCTTTAACCCATTTAATTAATACTTATGAAGTTCTCAGTAATGCTTTGTTATTGAGTTTCTAATCAGTTTATTTATTTGCATTATTCAACGCAATAACAATGTGGAATTAGCCTTATAATTCGTTTTCCTCGTCAACAAAGCTGTAACTGATCTCGCTATAGCTAATCTGCTCATGTGATTCTAGGGTATCGAGTAGTCAGCGACATTTCTTATTTTTCGACTTTAATATCGTCTGTGTTGGGTATGAGTCAAGTTTGTGCTCTAAGTCTTTTGTTTTGCTTCTGTTTGCCGCGGACTTGGAACGTCTCGCATTCGGTTTTGATATTTATATGTTCAGTTTGGCATGGCTCACGTTGTCAGGTAGCATTAATGTACATTATTTGCATTGCTTTTAATTGCTGCTACCTTCCATTGACCTTTTCACCCGCGCGCGGCAGTCAAGAATGTCAATATGCTAGCTCGTCTACATATGTATTAGTGCGGTGTAAACACGTTTAAAATGAAAACGAAACGAAAAAACAATAAAGAAAAAAAAAAAGAAACGGAAAACAAAGTTCGAGTACATGGCATATGCATCATCTTCAGCAATGTTATTGCCGTGTGTGTGTGTGTGTGTGTGTGTGTGTGTGTGTAATGTACATGCTCAGCTGCACACAACAACGAGCAGCAAATGACGACGGTCGCGTCAGAAAATGTTTAAGATAAACTATGTAAATACATTTTAATTACGTTAATAATTGTCAAAAATACAATTGGCACTGTCAAGGTCGCACTTAAGTAAATAAAGAAACCTTTTTTAATTGTCCTAGAAGTTATTTGACTTTTATTTTGCTTTTTTATATATATGCCTTTTCTGTGACTTGCCAATTTTTGTTGGCATTTCGCTTTGTTATGATTTCGTTGGCGTAAACAAATGGCATTTCTTGATTTTTATGATAATTGTCGTATAATATGACATGTTTACAACGTAAACTGCTCAACAAGCAGCTGCTGCAGATAGGACAACTGTCCGTTTGCATTTATAACTTCCCGTATTATAATTATCATTAGATAGAGATAGAGAAAGAGATGGAGATAGAGACAGACTACTGACAATGACATCAGAATAAATTGGACATGTTCTGTTCACACTTATGGCTCAGGGCAGCTTTTCATTTTTTTATTAGCCCACATTTGATATGGCTGCGGGACCTATAAACTGCAACTGCAACTGCAACTGTAAATGCAAATATAAATGCAAATGCAGTTGCAGCTTAGCCAAGCCGTAGACCTACCGCCGTAATCCTCCTCTACGAGTTGGTAGTAGCGCTGCACCAAGCCCGTATAGTTGCGCGTTGTGTGATGAGTCTTGAACTCGTCGAGCGCAATGTTAGCTATCTCCACGACCATCTCGAACCGTGTGCTGCTGTTGTAATAATTCATAGTCATTGTGCTTGATGTTAGGTCGATGATGTTGTCGATGGTGTTGATGTTATTGCTATTTGTTCGATTAGTTATTCCTCAACTCAAATGTGACTCGATTAATATGGTGGAGCCGCCGTGGTTCTGCTGCTAATGTTAGCTGCTAACAGGATACCACATGCTGTTTCGTTAAGTTCGTTAAGTTCGTTGACTTGAGCTGAGTTGAGTTGAGCTCAAAATGCTGAGCACAATAGTTTGTCACTCTCAGAAATCACAGAAATCAAATAGAATTGATCTAGTTTATTAGATTCGTTTATGTAGCACGCGTTTAACGCATCTGGTTATTTTAGACACCAATTCAACTACCGCACCGTAGAAATGTTTATGCTCAACTGAATCTAAAACTTCTCAGCAATCACAAGATAAAGTAAGTTTTTAGCAGCAACAGCAACAGCGGCAGCGACGCCGACGCAGACGGCGCTTTGCAACTAGTACGAGTACGTACCCCTCTACACAAACACACACAAACACACACATGCATGCTCTAAGACTCTCACACATACACACACACACTCACACACACTCCCATCTATAGATTGGCTAGTCTGGTTGAAAAACTTAACGAACATTTTAAACATCCACACAGAACGGCGGAAGTTTCGTTGATTCCAACTCAACTATGTGTGTGTGTGTGTGTGTGTGTGTGTGAGCTCGCTTCTGCGAACATGTTGTGTGTGAATGTGAGTGTATTCGCGGTTTGGCTTGGCTTCGCTTGGCCCACTGAGCACACGTTTCGGTGTTGGCTTATTTAGCTAGCTCGAAATGGCATTCATCTTTGCATTGGTTGCTATTGTTGTTCAGCTGCTCAGGTTATTGCTGCTCAACTAGCTGTTGATGATGTTATCAGCGGACAGATTGCAGTTTTTATGGGTCAATGTACTGCTCTATTAGCAGAGGAGGGTTAGTGGAAGGAGGGCAGACTTTATTGCAATATTGTGTCAATTAACTTACCAATAGAAACGTTTAGCAATTAAGCTTAAGCTGACCAGCTGAACTTTTATTCTTAGTGTCGATTGTATTGTAATAATGTGAGCTATTCTTAAATGCTGACTCGTTCCAAATAGTAACACGCGTTCCCAAACCATGTGTACATATGTAGATGAAGGCCGTCAAGAGTTTCATATTTGCACATGTAAATTTCTCAAATATATTATTAGCATTTGCCTTTAAGCTGTTAGAAAGTCTTGGGACAAATGCTAATTGGAATACGCATTTGTTCATATTAAATTGCTAATTGTTGGTCGAAATTAAAACAAAAAATCGAATAATACGCAAAGATCACTCAACCTATCATGGAATTGTCAATTATTTGTATTGTCTGAATCAGTATTTGAGTACGGCTCTTTGACTGGTTTATCCAAATGAGTGTTTTCTTGATTCTTATGTAATATAGCTATGCTAATTTATAACACTTTGATGGTTTGCTCTCCAATATAAATACTTTATATAAAGGGGTAAAACAGGTTCACATAAAATATTTATAGACATCGCACCCTGGGCTTACGTCAATTCAACTCAGACACAAAACGTAAATCATAATATTTAACAAATTTCAAGAACTATTTAGATTTTATAAGCACTTTGCTCTCAATTTGTTTTTTTTGAAAGTTATTGCAGTTTAAGTGAGAAAGAGTCTTTTGTCCCACAGTGCGATGCCAAATCAACAAAATAAAACAAGAAGTTTGTATAATATCGCCTGTTCCCCGAGTGTTAGCTCAAATTGAAGTTTATTTTTGGCTGCCCATTCATATCTATGGCTTTGGATGTCTCCAAGCCAGAGGTTTAACACCCTTGGAGTCAGCTATTTGAATATGGCATGTGGATGGGAGCGTCTAGAATCGCCAAGACTCGCCAAGAGCCCAGGGTTGCTGGACACTATATATATATGTACCTATAAAACTAGTTGCTAGCAAGACAGATGAGAGAGTTGGAGCTGAAGCGCAACGTGTCGCAATGTTAAAGACTCGAAAAAACCCTTCGCATGTCTGTGTGCCAGGGCGGACGTGTAGCGACGCTATCGACGAGGTCGAGATCGGTTTTTTATTGTATTTTTTATTTTTTATTTTATGTAAATACAAATCTGAAATATGCCATTGAGATGCGCATGGTAACAAAAATTGACTGGTTGCTTACATTACAAAGAATGATTTTTATGGCGCTCTTATGGCAAATTATCACGACACGAACTGACAAATTGTTCTTTAAAGTACTCTCGACCTCTGGCTTGATTATTTTGACCATGTTAACGCAGTCACTGCCAACGGCAGCACAGCACATCCAATGCGATTGCGAATGCTCCATGTGGGCTCAATGACGTCAGGATGACATTGCATTCGTTGTTGTTGCTAACGGTTGATAAGCTTGGCTTTAACTCCATCTTCTTCTTACAACTCCGAGCTGCTCATTCAAAAGCCAAAATACTCGTAGGTATAGACGCCGCGACGTTGTACATATTTCACGGTCTAGGTCTAGGTGAGATGCCGGTAGTCGGAAGTGAGTCGCCAGTCGGCGGACAAACAGCTGACCAAGTTCGATGATAAATAAGTGTGTGGTCAAGCGATTAAGCCGTCGCTTAGTAAGTTCCAGTTAGCCAATGGCAAAATACTTTGACTCACAACTAAAATTAATTTAATATTTTGCATATTTTGATTAATAGCCAAGGCATTGTCTTTCGGCAGTTGCTAAAATTTGTAACTCTTGTGCAATGTTCCACTCTCATACGAGTTTTATGACACATTAACAGCAAAATAATGATAATAATAACAATAATAATTAAATGCATCGTCATTAGACGCCGAATATATTTGTTATCTATACAATAAGTCAAAAAAGGAAATGTATTAATAAAAAAGTGAAGTTATTTTTATTAGCAAGCACACTCAAAGTCATTAAGGTTCTAATTAAATTAGCACAACGTGCCATGGGCGTGGGTCTTACTTAGGAACCCAACTTCGAACTGAACACTCCACCAGCTAACGGAAACTTTTTGAAGCCTGTAAACAGCCAAGTTACTCTCAATTAATATAATCTGTTATTAAGCCGGTCATCTGATCATTCTCATTAAACAATTACACGTGCCAGGTCCCAGTTGTTCCAGTTGTTTGTTGCTCACAAAGTTATGTCAGATATTTCAAACGAACAAAGAGTCTACATTGTTGCAAAAATCACTTAATTTTCAATTTATTTACATGATCTTATATAAAAGCCTTAAAAATAGAGATTTATTTAAAATATTTTACTGGATATAGTCTATATATTTAGTTTTAATGTTGCAATTACTTTAAAAAATAAGTCAATTATGTATATTCTCGCAGATTCTGTTGTTGAAAATGGGAAAGATATTCAAGCATTTGATGAGTTAAACTTTTATATTATCACAGCGTGTCATCTTGTAAGGCCACCGACAACTAATTTTAATATTATTTACATTTGTATGTTTTATAAATAATATACAAAATAAACATGCTAATATGATCCTTTGCTCAGACATCACAATATATCTACTCTATTAAACCACAAACGTAGTTAGCAGCCAAAGCAATATTTATATATATAAATACATATATATATGGGCTTGTAGCTCCCTGCGAATGGCAATTAACCGCAATCCCTAGACAAGAGCGAATAAGTAAAGAAAACGGCGAGCAGTGGAAGGGCGAATTCACGTACAGGCGAATTCGCAAATGCAAGAGAGAGTGCAAAGCAGTTCTGCGTGAGAGACGCCGAGCGGGAGTGGGAAGTCAACCTTTGACGTGTATGGTTGTGAGAAGCTTCACTAATACTACGAAAAAACAAGAAACTTTATTTTATTATACAATCACTATTAGTTATATAAATAATCAATAAATTAGCCCCATATATATAAATATATATAAATACAAATTCATGTTTTTTCCATATTATTTAAAAATAATTCATATTTAAATAAAATAAATAAATAAATAAAAAAACAGATTCGTTTTGTTTCTTCTTATTTTATTTATTTATATATAATAAATACTTTTTTATATACAAATCTAAAAACATATTTAAAGAATCAATACATTCATTTGTAAAACAAAAGAGCGCTTTATTTTAAAGAGTATCTACAAGTCTATACTGCCTCAAATGTCAATAGTTCAGTACTAATTGAAAACACAAGCCGATAAGTTTGTTGGGCAATACCCGTGGCGATTGTTGTGGGCCAAAAGAATCAATAGCATGTTAAAGTAGCAATTTTAGAAAAACAGACCGTGGCACGATCCCCGAACTGGTGGCCAACTCCAGACGCTTAATAATTTGCCTAAATGTCAATGGCCATGTGGCAGGCACAACTGCTAATCAGTTGGCCAAATATCCATTGTGTAGACAGGCAAATGTTGAGTCTAAAATTGAATATGTGTACGTCATATGTATGAATGTAGTAGCACGCATTGGCTTTAAGGCCAGTCAAAGTACTAAGTCGAGTCATGACGGAGCAACAACCGGACAAGTTTCGATGGAGAAAATGCCCCTTCGGCTTTGCATGGAGTTCAACTGAAAACAAAACAATAAACGTTGTTTACGATTGGTAAAGAGCCCAAGCTGAAAGCGTTCTTGGCAACATTTAACCCGCGTCTGGCGCTGAACTTGAACACATATGAATTATGAATTAATATGCTCGAAATTATAATTGAGCTCGAGAGCGAGTTGGCCCAAGAATATATCGTCAGACGGTGCGGTGCGTCGTCTTCAGCAATTAAATTTCAGCTTGAACTTGACATACTGAATGTGCTGATGATTTGATTTTCTTTATTTCTTTTTTTGTATTTTTGGATTTCTGGCGGCTTCTTAATTAACCATTTATACCATCTAGAATTTAAATTTTTAAAATTGTTAATTAATCACATAAGAAGCTAAACGAATTGCGCTACGCAACTTGGTGATATTCGTAAAGCGTCTAACTGTTTGTAGGTTTAGCGGCTTCTTAACTTTTTCAGCGGCGATCAGGAAACGGAAGTATTTCTTCTAGCTGTTCTTGTTGTTGCTGTTGCTGTATACTAATCTTTTTATTTTTGTTTTTTTTTCTTCTCAAATGTGTTAAACAAGTTTCTGACAAGGGCATATAGCCTCAACGGTATCTCGCTGGCTTCGATTAGCCGCAAAAGTGCTGAGGTTACGATATCTAGGCGCTAAATTATTAAACGGCGTGATATAATTTAACTAAGGTATAACCATATTGTCTTTGAACTCAGCATTTCCGTGCTTCAAAACACGTTTAATTTGCGCCATAAGAAGAAATATTGAAATCGGATAAACAATTTGGGAACACAGTGCATAAATGAGAATGTAATGCAATGAAAGTTATGTAAAAAGTCATTCTTTATTAACAATATAATTCGAAATCTCTATTGAATAAGATTACCTAAGCCTATGACCTATGACCTATGACCTAAGACCACAGCATAATCAGTTTAACAGCATTCATAGATCTATAAGATTACTGTAAGGCTGCAAACTGCAAGCTGAAATGTACAATTCAAGCAACGCAATCGCTTTAACAATTTTGTTAGCACATAGCTTTTGTCTAAGCGAAGCTGAGTTGAAGTTAAGCTCAATTTCGATAGAAGTCTGGCAACATTTGTTAGAGCTTTAAGTCAAACTGATCGCAACGAACAATAGATGGCGCCAAACGAATTTTAAAGCTATTGCTAATGTTGCAAATCGCGTAACTGAACTTAGATCTTTTAGATAGTAATTAGAAATATACTTTTAAGTGCATAACTTAAAGATGTTAAACATTTAACTTTTCTAAAAAAGTACAAATAAGTTTAATTCTAATTAATATCAGTACCTATGGACAATATGGGATCCTTAATAAAACTATTAAAATATTCTGAACCTTCCCTTTATCTCATAGGGAATTCTATAGTAAAGAGCAAAGAAGTTCGCACTTTTAAGAGTGATTCAATGTTTTCTTGTACGCATGCGCAGCTCTTGAGAATATGAATCAAAAAATGAGACGTGCAATAATTAATCAAAAAGCAATAATAATTGTTAACGGTTTCTTCGATGCTTTTCATACGTTTCTATGTAAATATTTGCGGAAGAAATTTGCATAACATACCGCGGCTGGTATCTCGCATCTTGGCTTGCGGCCAAGTTGAAGCATCTGCAGTAAGATAATAAACCAAATCAACAGTCAATAGTTTGCATATGATTATGATAGTGTATGAATGAGCTATACAAGAAATCAAACAAAGGCAGCCAACAAATTAAATCGAATCGAATCAAAACGATTCGACCGGAAGAGTTCGGCAAACACTGCGAATGAGGGATTGATTGGATGAAGTTATTGAAGCTACTGATAACTAAAGGTCTATCGGTCTACAATAGTTCATAATTTGTATGCAATCATATCATATTTATTAGTCGCCGTCAAAACTAACCGTTCAAGCAAAACTGGTCGAGTTTTGGCAACAGAAATAGAAAAAGTCGCAGGGTCAAGTTCAATTCGCCGGTGACACAGTTATCCAAAGTTGAACCTCAAATGACCCCAGCCTCAGTTCCAGCTAGGTAACAGACAGTTTAGCCATTAACTCGAATCCATACAAAGATAACCTCAAACTTGACACGGAAGTGGCATTGACTCGCATTGCGATCGCGATGTGCTCAAGAATCGTGCCCTGGGCCTTTAGAATTCATATGTAAATGATCCAATGGTATAATCATTTTCGACTGGTTTTTTTTCTCTTTTACTTCACCGGACAAGTGTCTCCTTGAATATAGACTAAATTAACGGAACTCAATAGTAGCCAAATGTTGGCCTTGGCGGCCCCAAGATTTTCTCTTAACCAAATTTTACTTATTACGCATTAAGTGATTAATAATTACGACAACTAATTTAAGCCTTTGCAGATAAAATGTATACTTTTTATCTTAATAATATTGTACATATTTTAGTACCCATGTAACTAGATAACTCTGAAAGTTTAATGAAATTAGAAAAAAGTGATTTTAGAATATAGTTTTAGAACTCATGTTGTATATAAATATTGATAAAAGTATGCATATAATTTATGTTTTATATATTTGCGCGTAATTGCTCTCTTTTGAGCAGTACCATAATTTGTAGCCAATAACAACTCATATGGGAAACATTATTAATTATTTTAAAATACAAATGCTGAAAACGTAACCAAGAAATCAATTAAGATTCAGCCAACAACTTTTTGAAATACAATAACCGGCGAACCAGACAAAAACAACAACAGCAACAACAACAATAACAACAACAACAATAACTTCAGTAAGCTATAGCAAATAGCTGTTGTCATTATGTTTATCAATTGGAAAACGAGACTAAACGAACGATGCGATTTGAATCGATGCGATACGATGCGAAGCGATACTACGCAATGAAACGCAGCTTCCCAGCTGCCTAATGAAGCGCCCCGAAAGAACGTTCAACAACAGATGAGCCAAGTTAAACAAGATACCAACAACAGCAAACTAAAGCTTATATACATAGTAGAAGAAGCCAGCGCGGTACGGGGAAGCCAAAGTCAAAACCTATAGACGAAATTTTTATACATAGCAGCGCACAAATCGGCGTAGCAGTTCAGTGCGCGTACAAGTCTCGTGGGTTGCGGATGCCAGCAGAGGTCTCTCTCCCTTAATTTACCAATAATTATAAAGATCTGTTCAAAAAGAAAAAGAAGATGAAGAAGAAGCAATAGAAGATAAAACAGAAAACGAAAATATAATTGTCATGGTGTTAGCATTAAGAGCAATCACTGTTGTCACTGCTGTAAATTAAGTGACGATTGCGACAGGTGCTTGTGCCCGACTTTGTTGTCTGTGTATTAGTCGACATCTAAGTATAGATATGCCTACGTATTTAAAACAAACTTGCGTGTGTGTCTGTGTGTGTGTGTGTGTGTCGCTAAGGATGAGCACCTGTAAAACTGTTGCCGAAAGTTCGTCTTAACCATTTGGTATTGTGCTGCATGTTGTAATTTTGCACATAAGCCTGATATTTTCAACCTTTTAGAACTCTGAACTAACAGCTGTCAATTATTATGTAAATCATATGCATAATCTATCGAAGCCCGAGTGTGAAAACGTTTGCTCCAAGGTCATTCAACTTTCACCAGCAAAATGGCGAACAAGTCTGACGAAACTTGCTATTGGGCTCTTCAATTTGGCAGTTGTTGACACAATTTTTTGCTGCTCACCTAAGGCGCAGCTAAGGCCCAAGGTCTAAGGCCCAAGTTCCAAGATCCAAGCTGCACGCCCTCAACCCATTTTAAACAAATGACTAACCAAGTGGAAATGCACTGTATCCAAATCCAAAGATGATCAGCCAAACACGACGTCGCGACGTCATATGTGACATATCACCGCAACGAACCGCGAATTATGTGACTGTGACAGTTGCCCGGTTCCCACAATGGCGTGCAGTTGGCATCAGTGGGTTGGCCATTGGTCAGAGCTGGTCAAAATTGAATATATGGCAAGGCTGTTGGCGTTATTTGTTCATTAGCCAAGCGCAAATTTGAGGGTTCATTTGTATGCCCATTTGTTTATGTTTATTTGACTTCTTCTAAGCGTCAGTCTTAAAATTGATAATTTCAAAACTCGATTCTGTGCGGCACAGTTTTATTTTTTGTAGTTTATTTATTTTTTTTTTTTGTTTTCCAAAAGGTTTTTCAACTGCGAACACCTTTTAGCACCTTTATTTCGACGCTTATTTTCTGGTTCATTTCGCATTTATTGTTGCAGCAAATACTCATAGCTAAAAACAACAATAATAAAAACTCAAAAAACAACAACAGAAACAGCAGCAGCATCAGCACAGTGCAGGAAATGAGCCAAGCCAAAGCAAACCAGTTACTTGTGAGCCAACTTGCCCTTCAAAATATTTATTTGATCAAACTCAATTTATGAAAAGCTCAAGAAGCTGCCCAACTTTATGAGAATGGTGTGAAAAAAAGAGAAATAAATACAAAAGCATAAACTAGAACTAACCTCGGAAATTGCCAAAATCCGAGCAACGAAATCAACAATCGATCGAAAGAGGAAAAACAACAACAACGACAACAACAACAACAACAACAACAACAACAACAACAACAACAAGAGCAACAAATGCCACTTAATAACAGCTTGAGACGAGATGTGGTTTGAGCTCCAAATGGCCTCTGTGAAGTTCAAGTAGCTACCACTTGTTGCAGCCAGCTGACCGCAGTGTTTACAGTTATTAGCGGCTATTTTTGTTGTCATTGTTGTTGTTTTATAACAATAATTTAGCCACTGCGAACTGCGAACTGGTATTATTATAATTTACATAAGTTTTTGTAATTTCATATTTCGTGTTGTTCCACACGTGAAAAGACAACATCCTATCCCAATCTTTTGAATCCTCCTAGCTGCGCCCAATTACCGCATAGATGTTGTTGCTTTTCTTTGCTGGTTTAATTCATAATAATGATAATAATTTACTCCAGTTGTTACATGATAATTTCGCATTGCATTACAATAAACCGAGGCAGCTTTCGGTACCAAAGTAGCAACATCCTCAACAGCAATAACATTGAGTTGGTCGAAAAGATAGTGTCTTAAGCGTTGACATCTCAACATCTCCCAACTCTCCAACTCAATTTGCATCAAAGTAGTAAACTGCTTTCAAGTTTTCTGTTCCGGCCAAGTCATGCTGGCTCGGCAACAGTAACAGCAGCGACAGCAGCGACAGCAGCCAAACAATAGATTGAAAAGATGATGATAATGGCTAAAACGACTGATCAATTCTTCTATTTCTTTGCGAGCAGCATTAACATATTTTTAAATATTTATGAACTTGAAAATAAATAAAAATCGCAAGTCTTTTCTTAACTTCATTTCTAATTCGATTCTTGGTTGCAGAACATTGGACAAAACTCGTTCGGGTCGAGCATTTCGAGGAATTCGCATGCGCGCTTAGCAGATTTTTAAATCTCCACAAAAAATCTACTACCTCTTCCCCCATTACGACAACCCTCACTTTTAAAAGATCAACAAATTGTAGAGGAAGTGGAAACGAATTTAAAAATGGCCGTGAACGCATCGCAAACGGATTATTGGAACTTTCTGTTCATTGAATTGGCTGGTGAGTACTTAAGTACCTTATGAAGTTCAGAGAAGAATCATTGTATCATAATGCGATCCCTTAGATCCTCGTACAAATGACTGGTTTCTCATCAAGTCGCCCCTGCCATTGTTGACGATCCTCGGCTTCTATCTGTACTTTGTGCTATCCTGGGGGCCTCGCTTTATGCGCGATCGCAAGCCCTTCAAGCTGGAGCGCACCCTGCTGGTCTACAACTTCTTCCAGGTGGCCCTAAGCGTCTGGATGGTGTACGAGGGTGTGGTCATCTGGAAGTATTACAGCTGGCGCTGCCAGCCTGTAGACTGGTCACGCACGCCGAAGGCCTACAGAGAAGCGCGTGTTGTCTATGTTTACTACTTGGCGAAGATAACTGAGCTGCTCGACACGATATTCTTTGTGCTGCGCAAGAATGATCGTCAGGTGACGTTCCTGCATGTGTACCATCACACAGTCATGCCCATGATCAGCTGGGGCACCTCCAAGTACTATCCGGGCGGACACGGTACCTTCATTGGTTGGATTAACTCCTTTGTGCACATCGTCATGTACTCGTACTATTTCCTGTCGGCCTTTGGACCCCAAATGCAAAAGTATCTGTGGTGGAAGAAGTACATTACCAATCTGCAAATGGTGAGTAATCCTTGGAACATACGTATGCTGATTAGGTATAAATCGATATCTAAAATTGCATCCAATATCAGATCCAATTCTGTTGCGCCTTCATCCATCAAACGCAACTGCTGTACACAGACTGCGGCTATCCGAGATGGTCAGTCTGCTTCACGCTGCCCAATGCCGTGTTCTTCTACTTCCTGTTCAATGACTTCTACCAGAAGTCCTACAAGAAGAAGCAGGCGGCGGCCAAGGCAAAGGCCGACAACGATAGCAACAACAACATCAACAACAACAACAACAACAACGACAGCTGTGCCAAGAACTTCAATGCCGCAATACAAGCATCGACAGCTCAGAAGAAGGTGCTGTAAGCTGTTGTACGGCTAACATCTTACCTCCTCACCCCATTCCCATCTCCCCTCTCCCAAATACTCGTACAAAGCGGGACACACACGGGAACAACGCAAAGATGGCGTCAAACAACAAATGGAATCTAAGAGATTGAACCATTTGCCCGAGCAGCGGGCGTTGTTCTATGTACAACTTTGTTGACTAATTTGTTAAGTAATCCGCCGCCAAAAAGAAGAAGACAAGTGAAAATATTAAGAAAATGAGGTTTGAGTTAGTAGACAAACAGTTAAATGCTTTTTCGCAGCCATCGCTTCGTTTGAAGTGTGTTATGTTTGTATTTCTTTATGAACCGACACAAATGAAAGAAGTTGTATGTTTTTTTGGTCGGTTCGAAGCCGAATTAAGTTAAGTGAACGAGCAGATGACAAAGAGGAATTAGTTATGTAAATAAGTTAAGGTACGCACTGGCATATCCAAAATGTCTTGCTTAGATTTTATACAAATACATATAAATAAATAATAATGTTCATATTGATATTGGTATGTAAAGTACTTAGGCATAAGCGAAAAGAAACCACAAATACAAATAAATTGTAAAATAAATATAACAATCTTTTCTACAAACATACACATTGCGTATTCTTAATTCAGCGAGTTTAATGATTTGCGATTTTCATTGAATATCATACGGATATGTATTTGAACACGAGTACAACAATCTTTGACAGTCGCACAAAGCAGCGGAAACAGAAACGCATTAAAGTGCTTAAAATGGTATCTAAGACATGGCCAAAACACATAAGCTTATAAAGTATTAGGCAAATCACTGATCACTGATCGCTGATCGCTGGGAGTGGCATAACAGGTCCATGATCTGATCGATCTTCACCATGCCGAGTGTCCAGTTCATGAATTTTAATATTGATGCAGAATAGATATCGGCATTGTTAACACCATGAATGGTTAGAACACAACACAATCAGGCAATTATTGACTCTGTCGCTGCTCTAATCGAAACTTATTTCAAGCTCACCTTGAAGATGGCAGCAGTTCAGATAAAAGCACAATCGATGAGTACAAGCCACGGGTTTTTCACGAAACCTTTTATTGATCAATCATTCAAAACGGAACCTTAAAACCAAACCGGAAGCGGAGCATCAACCAACAGTGAAGAGGCTTTCAACGAGCGAGCACTGCGAACAGTAGCATTTAAGCCGGTTCGCATTTGACCTTGATCTTGACCACAAGCGCTCAGTGTGAATAACTAAGCGTCCGATTGTCTGACTGGGTGGCTTTATAACAGATTCAATGTGATTAACTTTAAATAGATTTCAGCGCAGGGTCAGTTCATGGGAGTCCGTAAGTGATTTATGATACAATTGGAAATCTCTTAAACTCTTCAAGATTACAACTTTTGGAAATTGTTTTTATATGATTTTCGAAACTCCGCTTACAGGCAAATTGTTATTTCTGTGAACGCCTCAAACTATGCTATGATTTTTACGATTTGTGAGTTTTTTAAACGATAATCTACAATCACAATCACAATTTCTTGTGCCAAATGAACAAACTATATATGAAAATATAGTAAATAATAAAGAAAAGGCCAAGTAAATATTTATACATGTCGAAATTAATCACAGATTATAGATTATAGACAGTCGCGCTGCTCATTTGATCTCTGGATGGAACGGGTAGTTTAGCAACGTTCTAAACGAATTTGCATATTTCATGATTAATGAGATAATGAGATCTTTGTAGAAACGAGTCAAGGGTGTACGACAATGTTAAGTCCATCGCCATCGAATTTCTGGAATAACTTGTATGACACAAACTTGATCTCGACTCCATTTCTAGTTTCGGGACTATGCTATATTATTTAAAGAAATCATGTATCTGTGCTTCATCTGCTGGAAGCATAGACACATAGACACATATACACAGAGACAGGTGTGTATTGAGTATTTCATAATACTTCTGTCGTTCGCTCAAACGATGCCGGGTATGGTACAAAATTAGAATTTATAATTGAAGTTTATTCTCTTCTTCGTCCGTGTTATTCATAGTCGCCAAAATGTCTCTTGGTCGCGAAGAACCTGCTTTTGCGTTAAGGGAAATCGATTGCATAACAATGTGGCACGCGAGTCGAGTTCGAGCCGCAGGCCCTGAGAATTGTGTGAATTAATGACCCCAGCATTAATCATTGCAATAAAAGAAATTCAGCAGTTGGGATCTGCATAATTATTGTTTGTCAAGCGCTCGACACGCGCTGAAGAGTCAAATATTAGAAGCTACGGGGTTCCCATGGGGTTTTCAATTGTCTAAGTCCCTAACTGGTTTGACATCTGCATAGAATCTTCGCGAAACATAAAGAAAAAGAAAATAAACAAAAAATCCATAATAAAATAAAACGCCGAATTAATTAAAAAAAGTTAAAATATTATTTTATTTTGTTTAGAAACAGTTGATTTTCGAATTTCAATACAAAGTTTCTTGCATTTTTCAATACTTAGGACAATATACACAGACATAGACACAGATACAGACACAGACACGCATACATACACAGCTAAACCCACACGCACACGCACACGCACACGAACTCTCACACTAACACACTTACACACCTAGGTATTTGGATGTAATCTTCTGCTGTTTGGCATAAACATTATACATTATACATTATACAAGTTCATTATTCAGAATATTTTCATATACAGATAGGGTTAAGGATACATTAAACTCTAGACTAAAGCCCCGCTCTAACAAATGTAAAGCTAACCTAAAGACAAAACCCCACCAGACCCTAAAGAAATCGAGCTCATACTCATACTCGTACTCGTTAGCTCATTCCACCTTCATGGCTTTCACACTATTGTTGTTCAGGTCGATGTAGGGCTTAAATTCTCTGGCTTCATTATTGTTGCTGGTCTGTATTGGCATGCAACCCATGCCGCCGGCAGCACGCAGGGCCGATTGCGCCAAATTGAGGCTCCTTCCGCCATTGCGGATCATTCCGTTGCTCTCAATGCTCTTTGACTTGTTGTAGGTCTTGCGATAGAAATTGCCGAACAGATAGAGGAAGATTACCGTGTTGCCCACAAAGAAGAATGTCAACGTCTTTGGCATGTTGCAGCCCTTGGCACCCACGGCCAACATGTAGCCCAGAATGAGAACAAACTGAATGAGCTGAATGCTCGTCATGTACTTCTTCCACCAGAGATACTTCTGGTACTGGGGTCCCATTGCGGCGACCATGTAATAGAAGTACATTATGATGTGCACACCCGAGTTAAGGATGCCAATGATGACGCCTTGCTCGCCCGGGGCATACTTCAGATAGCCCCAGGAGAACAGCACTGTGATGGTGTGATGATAGACGTGGAGGAACGACACCTGATTGTTCTTCTTGCGCAGCACAAAGAACGTGGTATCCAGCAGATCGATGATCTTTGAGAAGAAGTAGAACCAGGCGCCCGAGTAGAGTGTCAGGTTCTGTTCGCGTGTACGATTTATTTCGCACTTCTTTGAGAATATCGACGACATGACATTGCTTTCCTGTATGGACTGTGAACGGAACGGATAACAAAGGACTTAGCAATGCAATTACAATTGTAAAGAGTAAGCGCATCGAGTACTCACCGTGTTGCACATCCATATGGAGTAGCACACCTGAAACGCATTGTACAGTACCATGATGCGTTTCAGGTCCATGGGCTTGCGATTCTTCATATACTCCGGTCCGATCTTGAGTACAAATGCCAGATAAAACATTACCACAGCCACAACAGGGCCCGGTGAACTCATTAGGAACCAACTGTCCACAGTTTCATCTGAGCAAAGGGGATCGTAATGAATGGATAGACTTGGTAGCGATAGATCATTGACTACTTACCCACACCCTTGGCCAAGCCTGAGATGCGCTCGTTGAATATCTTCATGTAGGTTATCATTTTGGCTGCGACTGCAATGATAGAAATCGCAAAAGTTTTAGAAATTTCGGTTACTCGAAGGTATTTTTTGGTCGTCCGTCCATCTGGGCGACGCGTTGCCAAATTATTGAATGAAATATTCTAAGTCGAGCTGCTTAGGGAGGCCACGCACGTCCGCTTTAGCTGGAGCTGGAGCCGGTTGCTTGATTATGCTCGCCAGCTGAGCGTGCGCGGCATAGGAATGCAGCTAAGCACGCAAATATTTTATTTAATGAAAAGAAAATGCTTATCCCATATGCAAAGGGGACGTGGCGACGCAAGCCCAAAACCGAAACCGAAACGAATGGCGATGAATGACGCCAGCGACTAAGTACGAGTAATTGCCAGTGCTGGGGCTGCATAGGCATCCCATAGAACGACAATGATTCAATGATCACTGATCAATGTCAGCCAGCAATATGCCATAGGCTAGCATTAATGTGCAGCCGCTAAGTCGCCAAGTTGCAAAGTTGCTATCAAAAAAATTCAAAATCAATAACAAGAGAATTCGCATAATTAAAACTCTTGGCTTCTTGGTGCTTGGTGGTTGTAGTGGTTCTGCGGTCTGAACCGCAACTTGGTGGCTTAAAGACCTGATCAACTTGTATGTGAGTGTGTGTGTGTGTGTGTGTGTGTGAGTGTATGTGGTGGCATTCTTCAAGGCTAGTTTTGAATTTTTCGCCTTGGCACTAAAGTCGTATAACTTTGGCATTCATCTTGCAGATGCCAAGTGTATCTGTGTTTTATTTTCAGCAATCAAGATGGCGCACACACACACACATATACACATATATGCACACGGGATAGATACATATATATATATATAAAGGCAATGTTCTAAGCATTAACATTTAGATACATTTGCCGCTCAGATAACTTGCTCGTGGTCCACTCATTTAAATATATGTATTCACATTCCTTTTGTTATTTAAATTGCACGCGGAACAACATTAAGCACATTACTTGCCTATTTTGGGGGTCTGCCTGCATGTCAATCTACCTATCTATCTACCTATGCTATGCTGCCTATTCTTCAACAGAATGTGTTTATCAATGTGTATATTTAAATAATTAAGAGACATTAATTTTCAATTACTTTACGTTTTGCTGATGTTTTGGTTTTGTTTTGTCTTTTGTGGTTGCTGGGCAACTTGATGGGTAACTTGAATTTGATCTACTCGTAGTGTCTAGATCCGTATTATAGTGAAACACTTCCGGTTAGTGGCCTCGTAAGGGCCACAAAATAATCCAGTATTTTGTTTAGTATTATGTGCAAGTTCGTAATATTTCCAGTTATCGACTGGAATTTTAGCTGAATGAGGCCTCCAAATCGCGCCTTAATTATAATTTGATTATTGAATTGAACTTGATGTAAATTAATATGTTAGATTTATAAATACAGATTGAATGATTTCAATCCAAAACGTTCTATGCAAAGCCTTCTATCCGTAGCTCTATTTTTATGTTGATGCTCTAGTTACAAATTGCTATGCAATACATCAAGGCGAAGAGAGCACACAAGGCGTATACTTGATATATTAACAATCGAGAGAGTGTGGCTGTTTACTAAAGCACATTTAACACCTGTCTACAACTGGTCGCAGAGTTGGTTTGATCACTTTATTACTGATCGCACTCGGATAGAAGACTGTGCCACATTTGCAGCTCAGCCAATTCCAGAGGCACAAGTCCAGATTACACAGCGTCTGGGCCCCCTTTAATGGTCAGCGGTGCGGACCGTGTGGCTTTGGCGATCTCATTCCCATTCTGATTTGTATGCAAGACATTAGCTGGTCGAGCTGCTAGCGTCAGAGTCAGATTGACACTGGAGACAGGAAAATGAGCTGTGCGGCATTATCACGACCAAAAATGTGACGCCAATGGAATAACAGGCTAACTGACAAATGGACAAATGGACAAACGGACAAACAGACCGACACACAGCTGACAGTTCCAGTGACTGACGCTGACTTTGCCAGTTCGAATCGCCTTCCTCTTCGCTGTGCCCTTGCCCTTCCCCTGTTTGGAGAGCCACGCGCACCTTTTTTGTTGTTACAGTTTGTCGCCGTTTTCTAGCGCAAAGCTAAAGGCAAAGGCAAAGGCTGCTGCCCGCAAGCTGCTAACTGCTTACTGCTAACTGCTAACTGCTTACTGCTGGACAGCAGGCTAAACTGTCAGTGTCTAGGCTCTTCCGCATGGCCCGCCCCTGCTGGTCGGGTGCCTCATTAGCAAAAATGTAAAAATAAACAAATGAAAGCAACAACCAAAAGAAACATATAAATTATAGCAACAAGAAAAAACAGCAGCGTACGCAACACTAAATTGATTTGTATGCATAATTGATTTTGCGAATTGTGTTGCCTTTAACAGCGTGTATTTGTCTCTCGCTGTTGTATTGTTGCTGTCTGAAATCGCAGCGTTGTCAGAATCGGAATTGCCCAACAAGCAGCGCGTACAATATGTATAAAGTTTCATCGTCTTCAAAATCCATGCTCGATGCATGCACCCTACAAATTTGTCAAGATGCTTCACATCTAATTGATGTGGGGAAATCGCCCAAATCGAAGCTAAAGCTAGCAAAAAATTATGGCTAATTTCGAATAATCAAGCTAAGGTCGTAATTGTTCGGTTCGGTTCTGTTCTTCTTCTTTTTCACACGCTTTTAATGTTGCATTTAATGATCTTAAGCACAGCTGCATCTGCAAGTTGCAACTTGCACTTAGATAATTGCACTGGGCAAATAATTACATGGCAATCGGGCGACAAATGTATTTTCCCTGCAGTTTTTCACACAAATTGACAAAAGCCATGTGACCCCCGAGCCCAACACCAGTTCCTCAGCACCAGATCTCAGACCGGGACGGACGGATGTTTAGTGTGTGTACACATTGTAATGAGATTTTCACACGCACACATGCTGAGTGAAATTCAACAATCGGCCAGAGGCATTCCATATGGAAGGGTCTAGAGTCTGAAGTTTTTCTATATTTCTAACTAACTTTTCTATATGCTATACCTAAACAAGTCGCAAGTGTGCTTATAATTATGTCATGTTTTAAAATAATCTTTTGTTTTTCACTAAAATTACTCCATGTCTATTGAGCAGCTATTCCTTCCAATATTTATCGACTAGAATAATACTTGCAATTTGAAAAATCTACAGTAGAGTATCTGTAAAGCGAGCTTGTGTGTGATTAATCACACATACTGTGTGTGTTAATTATGTTTATAATACATTTTTAGTATGTCGTTAACTTCATTAACTCTTATAGCAAGTGCCATTCTGAGATTCGAAGACATCATTGTTTAGTACATAGTTTTTACATAGTTTGCTTAACATAAATAAGGTAAGGTGCAAAGGCTAATCATTTAGTTCTGCCTAAGTTATTCGTAACTCTATTAGCAATGGATTGAACTGTGACTTAGCCCTCAAATTCATTTAACAGCCAGACGAGTGTGGCCGAAACGTTTTGTTGGCAACAGGCGTAGACAATGGACATGCAAGTTACCATCGCAAGCTGTGCCTGAGCCAGTGTTTAATTACTTGGTAAATATTTGCAACGTTAATTGGGTTTCGGGTTTGGGGTTTTAGCTTTTTCGGCATTTTGTCGCTTTGTGAGCAGTAAAATGATTTGGGTTTCGTGTGAATATTGCACGTGATTTGGTTACAAAGTAGTGCTCCATTTGTGTATGTACTCGTATGTACTTGGCCATGAAATTGAGGGGGTTGGTTGGCTGAGACGGGGCCAGGTGGCTAGATCTGATCTTCGTGCAGCTGCAAATGCAATTGCCATTTATTGATTACAAGTTCAAAGCGTTTAGTTTTGGCCGCCTCAAAGTTGTCAGTCTTGGCCTTGGCTGACTGGCAAAATTGCAGCCAACATCAGCTCCTCAGACAAGTTTTCAACACTTAATCTATGTGCATTGCATTGGGTTAAGGTCAACTAGAAAAATCAGACAGGCCGAGTCAAGCGCCAAGCACCAATAAAGAAGCATTAGCAAAGACCAACAAATGGCAACTAACGAAAATTAGTCAAGGCAGCCAAGCTGTGCTGAGTCGAACTCAACTGAACTGAACTGATCTAAGCGGAGCTGAGTGTTGCCGAGAGAAGTCGAGTCGACTAACTGCAGCCAAGTCAGTGTAAACATTACCAACTATGTACAAGATTGTAAGTTTGTTGAGCCTGTTAGTCTGACGACATGACTTAGCTGCCAGTTGGGTACAGCCCACAACTCTGGGACGGCCCAGCTTGAGTTTCGTAATGTCTTATTTCAATTTACAAACTTTTTTCAGTTTTTAACCCTTTTGTGTTGTAGGTTGTGTCACTTTCACTAGATAATATCCCCGATAGATCAGTTACTAATCGAATCACTTCCGTACCTGCTTTGTACTCTGAAGATAGAGATGATCCCGATCTACACAAAAAACACACAATTACACACACACACGCAAACGCACACGTACAGACACACACACACACACACACACTAATCTGAACCACGGATCACTTAGCTACTGGTACACTCACACTGGGAGCTGGAACAGATTCGAGCAAACCGTCAACAGTGAACGCCAAGAAGACACTAATACGGAGTTCTACACGCTCGGCTGTATAAATAAACAAAATGTGCGCGTTCATCCGCCGGCCGAGACGTCGGCGTCGCTGCGACGCAAACGTCGACGGCGGCCAGAACGCGGAGCCATGCCTGTCGTTTCGTTTTTGGTTTTAGCTTGGTCTTGGTCAATCCATTTGCCGTTTCTTTGTTATTCGAATTGATGCAAGTCGATGCCGCGTTAATTGCCGATTTGAGTTGCGTTTTGGGATTTTTACACTTATTTTTAGTTTCGGTGGTAAGGTCAAGTTTGAAGCAATTAATGCGAATGTTAAGCGGGGCAAAAGAAAGCAAAACTGTTATTACAATTTGCCATTTTGTGCAAAATTCTGTTTGTTTATTTTTTAAAAGTTTATTAACCTCTTTAGTGTCACGCGCAACTCTGAGCGATCTCAGATACCGCCCGGTAAAGCCAAAATAAAAGCACGACAAAGGAAAGAAAACAATATCTACTTGTACTTACTCAGACACTACTTAAGAAGCGTAAAATTAGCCGTAGCTTAATTGATTTATTATCGTTGTCACTGAAACAAATTGTAATGTCAGCTCGCGAACTAAAAAAATATAGCTCTTATGACATGACGACGCTCTATTACGAGCAATTACGCAAATCCACCAGTTAACACATTTCGTTTATGGGAAAAATTACCCATCGATCAGTCAAAGCTTTCCCAAAACCCACTTGTTAACTGCCAACTCAAATATTTACTATTGTCCCAATAGGCCATTCAATTGTCTATATAGAGGTTCACCATTCTTCCGGGTCTTTCCTCTTAAAATACATGTTTCAAAATCGATTTGCATTTACATATTCAATATGTTTTATCATCGGTATTTCGTTCGCGTAGTTTTGTTTTTGTTTTTATTATCATTTTTTATTCTTTTTTATACGGCACTGAATTAGGCCCTGAACTTCAAAGATAACTACTGCGATATCTATATATAATGATGGTTACCGCTACGAAAATCCAAAGCTGAAAAGATGCAGACGCAGCCTCAGCACATCCTTGGCCGAGATTTTGATAACGCCAGTTCAGGTGAACTTATCAGAACGATGGCTTGGTTTCTTTAAAACATTGACCTCGTTAATATTGAATTGGCTGAATTACTTGTGAGAGCATTTAGCTTTTGACATGTACGGTACAGTGCATTATTTAACAATCTAAATGTATTTTTAAATGACATGACTTCCATCAATACGTTTAACCGTTTAAGCCTTAGAACTTTCTGGCAGTGCTGTAAAATAGTTCTAATCTGAAATATCGATTTATTACTTATTATTCATCGAAATATATTTAAAATTTAAAACACTTTGGGGGTCATGCATGGAAAACGATTAATCGTTTTCTTTTACAAAACGCAAAAATACCGCTCATGGAAAATCAAGACCTTGTTTAAGTTTATATTTCTTTAAAATAAGGTCGGCAGGTGTACACAAAGTAGCATATGCGCGTATTTTAAATATAACAGTTGTGAACTAGCTCAAGATTGGTTAACAGACGCATTACAGACCCCTAACAGAGCTGAGTGATTTTTTAATTATATAGATTACTAATTTTAACAAGAGAATTCGTCTTCGAACCTTCCATTTAAAGTCTATAATTTGTATCTTCCGGATACTTCATCACGTACTGTGTACTTGTACTGTAATATTGTAAAGTTTATTATTAGTACTCAGCTAAGACCAATCGATAATTATACTTGATATTTTAATATCGGGACCGATAAAGTTTGTCACAATTGCGCTGTAAAAGTATTATTGATTGGAAAGAAGAAGAAGCAGCAAAAGCATTCAGCAAAAGAAAGGCGCAGCAAGCAAAAAGTCACTATTTAAAACGTATTCTGTATTTAAGTTTGGCTTTAAATCTCACTTATATTGATATTTCACACTTAAAATATCTGTGCGACATAATTTACTTCAAATATCGCGAAGTCAGCTGTCCAATCGCATACATAGGGTACATAGAGTATTTAAGGCAAATCAAGCGATAGAAATTTGCCGAACAACAAGAAAATAACAAAATAGAAAAAACAACAGACAAACAGCGTTTGGCAACCATGACCAACTTGGAAAAACAGCACGAGATGGTGAAGCGCAGCCTTGTTCAGTTTGTCAGTGCCCACATTCCAGGTGCCGACTTTAGCGTAGTGGATGAGATTGTGCTCTCCTATATAATTTCTATCCTCGAGGAGGCCTCGCAGGATCCGTGTTTCGATGTTGAGGGCTTTGTTGAGATGATGGGCGCCTATTTCGAGGAGTTTTCCACTATTGACCAGGGCGTCATCTGCGAATGGATTTACAAGCTGGCAAACGAGTTAACTGAAACAGAAAAAAACCAAGGAAACCACAACACTGTTAATTTGTCGCTCAAGTAAGAAATGTCATTTGATATCATTTTTTTTTTTTTTTATATCTTTCAATATATTGTGTGTCACAGCTCCTTGAGCCTTTCGAGTATTATACCAGAGTCCAAATTGCGTGCACGAAATTCATCCATTTCCGAGAAAGATGAGCTTTCGTCGAATAACAGCAGCAACAGCGGTGGATGCAGCAGCAAGCGATCGCAACACTTGTCCGAGACCAGTGATGGCGGATCCACTGATAGTTCCAGCTCTACTTGCGAATACTTTTTAGATGAGGCCGAGGTGTTGCAGGAGATGTTTCCAGACACCGCTTACGTTGAGGTAAGTTATTTCTATACATTTATAAGGTACTCATAAAGTAAAATAGTAATAAGCAACGAAAATCATAAATTTCCTGAATATAACAATAACTATACGTTCATTGTCAACAAAGTGTAGTAATATAGTATTATTCTTGCAGATAAAGCATTGCATTGCCATTTCTAAGGGCGACATCGATGGGGCTACTCAAATTCTATTGCATCGCCAGGAGACCAACCAGAGTCTAACCGACAAGTCCCATACTTTGGTCATCAAAAAGAACGTTGTTGTCGATGATAATGAGCTTAAGAACCGCATAATTGCCAGGTAAATATAATTAATTAACTGAATACGTGATCTTTCACGTCTTCTTCCTCTGTAGGTACTCTTATGTAGACAAGAATGCTACTCAGCGTGAGTATAAGCCGGTGGTACCCAAAATGGAACCGCGCAAGCTTGTACGCTACAGAGACAACAAAATAGTTTCCCTTAAGGGCGAGCGTTACACCGAAGTCAAGCGTGACGAAGATGCTGAGTTAAAAAAACCCAAGAAGCAAATTCAACCGTAACTAAAGATGAACCAACCCCACAAGTATTTTATCAAGAAGCAACTTAACCTACAACCACCTAATAATTCCGCACCAACGACACCAAGAGTTGATCGATGCAGCAGCAGCAAACGCGATACAACAGTTTTAGAACACAGTGTGTACACAGAGCTGCATATTAATGGGACTAGAATATATTCCAAACCCAACCCATCCCAAACCCCCCGCCTGGCTTTAGCGCCAAATGTAGCCATGCTTAGCCAACGTTTAGATGCTTCCTTGCCAATATCATCACATCACGAATCAGACGAATCAGAAGAGCAACATTTGTCGAGGAGGACAGCAGCCGCATCGAGTGACCCAGTAATAATCCAGGTTTCCCGTTGTGACTTAGCTGGCAATTTGTTGTTGCTGTTGTTAGTTAGCTTTGCTGTTTATTGTAAGCCACGGAATTTTTATCATAATCAAGTTGTGGACAAAGACACGAAGACTTTACATACCAAATTAGTTAATAGTTATGTTTTAGGCATTGCTTATGCATTTTTTTGTGTTTGCCCAGCTCAGGGTGGTATAATCAATAACTACTTATGAGTTTCATTTCGGTGACAAGCATGCGGCTCAAGGATTTTCGTAGCTGCTGCCTGCCGCTTATGACAACGCTTGTCGCGCCTGTGTCGTGTGGATAGTATATCTTAGTTCCTTATGCCACAATAGCATGTTAATCGATTTAAAAAAGTGAAACTGTACAAATTTTTCTATCAACTGCCGGAAAGAAAACTTGTATCTGAATTGTTGTAGTTGTGGTCGGTCCCACATGCTGGCGCGACTCTCATCTCGAATTTGGCGCTCAAATAGACTTATTTAGATGATTTTAGATATTCGAATTGAAGTGTTTGTAAGTATAGTGTACGTTTTTAAAACGTAGCTATGCAAAGACTTGCCATAAGATTTATGTTAAAGTTTTTATATTGTTTTTACTGTGTAAAACATAATTTTTCATTTATTTTTATTTTGGTCTAAGCAAACTAGTAACAGTAACCACAAATGCCATGCAACATTAACTAGTCCTCTTCCTGAGAACCCCATACCAAAGCGGCTGCTGCTTAGAAGGACACAGCAATATTATAAACATATTCAACGTATAAAACTAATCATGAATAATCAATTTTATTATATCCTTATCTTAGCAAGCTTCTTTGTAATTCCTACAAATGTTAAAGCCCAGCGTAATTCATTTATTTAGAATTAAGTATCAGAACATCAATCAACGCATTTGCATTTCATATACATAATTGCTATTTAATCGATTTTTTAAATTTTATTTTCTATAACGTTATAAGTGTTCCTTCCCATAACCACCGTTTAATTTATACTCAGCAATTTGCTAAACAATTTAAACTTCATTTAAGCTAAGCACTGACTAATCGGTATTTACATTTATTTATGCATAAATATCTATTTATGAATTTCACTGGTTTCGGTTTGATATTACGCAACGTTTTCTCGTATATTTTAGTTTATATATTATTTTTGTGATATTAGCGTAAAAATTAATAACAAGAAAAAGGCAAAACTCTCGAATTAAACTTTTCAAATTCAATAAATATATAATATTGTATCCAATAGAATGTTGAATTTAAATTCGCGCACTTGAGCTTATCGATTATCGCTGCATTGGTCACACAGGCCGACAATGGAGATTCTATATATTTATCGGTCCGGTAACTCTGTTCTTGAGCCAAGATGGCGACTGTCGCATAGTGCGTTTTCGCATATTCGTTTTTATCAAGAAAAAACGCTTTAAGAAGTCATAATGACTACAATTGCGGATTTGTTCACAAAGTACAATTGCACAAATTGTCAGGATGATATCCAAGGCATACGTGTTCATTGTACAGAGTGTGAAAATTTCGATCTCTGTCTGCAAGTAAGTATATGTGTTCATGTATGCGTGTATGTAACCACACCCATACAATATTGACGCACACATTGACAGGCCACAGAAAGAGGTGGCACAAGAGCTGACGCATCTAAAACTGTACATATAGCCGGGCGATTTCACAATGTTGTTTTAAAACAGCTGTTTTGTGTGTACGCAGCAACTATAGCACAATGTATATGTATGTATGTGTAATATTTTAGTGTTTTGCGACTGCCGCGGAGATTGGCCCTCATCAAAACAACCACGCTTATCAGTTTATGGACACCGGTACTGCAATTTTGAGCGTATTTCGTGGGAAAGGATCATGGACGGCACGCGAGGAGATTCGACTGCTCGACGCAATAGAGCAGTATGGTTTCGGTAACTGGGAGGATATTAGTAAGCACATTGAGACAAAATCGGCTGAGGACGCCAAAGAGGAGTATGTAAATAAATTTGTAAATGGCACAATAGGCAAGGCGACGTGGACACCAGCCCAGTCGCAAAGACCTATTCTTATCGACCACACAGAAGATGATACTGGACCTTTGGGAGCCAATGCTCTTGCCCGTCTGCCACCCCTAGAAATTAGCAACGAGGAAGCGCTGCAACTGGGTTATATGCCCAATCGTGATAGCTTTGAGCGCGAATATGATCCAACAGCCGAGCAGTTGATCTCTACAATAACATTAAGCTCGGAGGATGTTGAAATTGATATTATGTTGAAGCTGGCTCATGTTGACATCTACACGCGCCGACTGCGGGAACGTGCCCGTCGAAAGCGCATGGTTCGTGATTATCAACTTGTATCCAATTTCTTTCGAAACCGCAACTATGCCTTGCATCCGGGCCTGAGCAAGGAACAGAAAGAGTTTCGAGACCGCTTTAGGGTGTTTGCTCAATTCTACTCCAGCAATGAATATGAACGCCTGCTTGGCTCGTTGGAGCGTGAGAAGGAGCTACGTATTCGGCAGTCGGAACTCTATCGTTACCGATACAATGGTATTACGAAAATCGATGATTGTCGTCACTTTGAGCAACATGCAGCTATGGCCACACATCGTTCCACGGGACCCTACGGCCATGGAAAGACTGTAAGTGTGTCATGATATTAAGAACTGTCCAATTATTTGAATGCATGGCGAGTTGAATATCGTGTTTGCTAGAGCTGGAAAATTATTTTCAATTGTGAAGGGTCACTTGTTGAACTTCGATTGTTTGATAGATTATACAAGACCCTTTCGAAGTTAAATATAAACTAGTTAGAATATCGAGACTATCGATAGGGGCTTCGATTGTTTTCCAGCTCTAGCTTTAGCTATGTCATCTAGAATTGAAGAACCCCGCCGCAATGAAATTGTTCTTGTCTCTTGTCTACTTTCACGATATTCAGCTCCTTTGTATTATCAACGCACCCAACTCGCAGCGTTTGAATGGTTGTATAAGACAATGTTTAACCACAGGACAACACACAGCTTTACAATGGAAGTCTTCGGCCGCTAAGCTCTTCCTTGCACTCCCCTCAAGCGAATCCCAGAAAGGCGTAAGAGTGTTAATTTTTTGAGTTTTCCCCTGTATTGACTGTTATATTTACGCAGCGAACCGTTAAGCGGCGTCGAGGCAAGTTCAAGTTCAATCGCACCAAGAAGCATGCACCACATCGGCGACCCGATCTGCTCCGGCGCATTATTGCCCAGCAAAAACTACTTGGATAGCTATCGGACATCGTCGGCAGCTACGACAACGATGCTGCCGACGACAATGACGATGGGAATGGGGATGGGGATGGGAATGGGGATGTCTGCGGATTCGGCAATAACAGCGACGGCAGTGACTTCCACGGCTACGATGACGGCAGTGCAGGCGAGCCTGCCACAGTCGACAGCAGCAGCGAAGGGAAACCAACAACATCAGCAGCAGCTGCTGCAAAGCGGCGTCAAGCAACAGTTGCATCAACAGTTGCTCCTAAGCGAACCCGCCGCAGGCAGCCATAACGCGCCAGAGGATAATCATCAGCAGACGCCCAGTATGAGCTATGTACTGCGGACGCAATTGGATGAACTGAAGCGTCTACCACAGCCGCTTGGCAGCAATCTGCTCAGTCACAATGAACTGGATGTGTGCAAAAAGCACAATATCACACCCACAACGTATTTATCGTTGAAAACAGTGTGCTTAAGCGGTGCTCCATCTTTGGGCAGTCCCATGGAGGTTTCTCTGCGCAAGTTTTTCATAAAATGCGGCTGGCTGAGTCATTGAACAAACATTGCTGCAATTTCCGATTCCCGCATCAACAAAATTTCCTGCTTCAAAGACTTCACGTTTTATTTTAATTTTATTATGTAATTATATAGTTAAAATGTATAATAGGTTGCCCTAAACAAATTTTATACTGTTTTTGTACAGATTTCGTTGTTGCCATTGAGGTAAACTACATAACCATTTTTTTTATTTCCATTTAACTTGTATCAAGTCAGAAAGACGATGCTCATTCTCTTAGCGTGTCAACTTAATTTAGACAAGGATTGTTTCCTATTCGGGACAAACAGTAAAGAAAACAACGCTTTATATATATATACATAAATATATATATATAACGAATATTTGTGAGATGTAAGAGGACATACAATGCTCCGATTCGGATGATTTGTATGGTCCATAAGATTAAGTAGGGCACCCAAACAATTGTATGTAGCCACGTAATTCGAGTATTTAATGAAGTGTATACTTATGAATTAATAAATGTATTAAAATGTGAAACAGCGATTTCATCTGCTCATCTACGACATATATGCTAATACCACAAACCTACAAAAATATATTTATATTTATAAATCGTATTGAATATTATCAATCTTAAGCTAGACAGAGTTGCGTTGGACGCACCCATCACTTGTTCCTCAGGAAATATCGGTATAACGTATTTTTCTGTGTGCCAGCGCCGTTGCTGGTATTGGCTGAATTCGTAACGGAGCCACTGCTAGTTGTAGCCTGCTCCACTGCGCTAGCGGCTGCCACCACCAAGGAACTGCGCCAGGACGCAATCAATTCATTTTGTAGTTCAACGGGCAGCTCCTTAAAAACTTGCGCGTCTACGCCTGCGGGACAAGCAATATGGGAGAGTGAGTGTGAGTCGCCTGTTGCTGCTTCTGTGCTAGCGGCATGTATGTCACTAGGGGCTGGCGCAGCCACCTGCAGCGCTGGCGCAATAGTGGGTGTGGATGGTGCACTAACCGAATCATCCATCGGGGACGGAAGAGGTGAAGAGGCTGTGGAACTGGCATTGGAACTCATGCGACTGGCGGTGCGTGCGGGCATAAAACGGAGACTCCCATCGATGCGATTTAACAAAGTGTTGGGCGGTTGAATGGTGCGAAAGCGTGGAGCTGAAGAGGCTCCGGAAGTGGACGGTGTACAGGCAGCAATCGGGCTCATTGGAAAGTCCTTTTCACTGTCCCGTGAGTTAAGTCGCAGATCACATACCCTCAGTTTGCTCGGTGAGGCCACATCAGCCGCCGTATCTGCAACATCGACGGCAAGGCGACTGCGCTTCGAGACCACGACTCGCCCAATGCGGCTCTTCTTGGGCGATGGCTCCACTTCTGTTTCGGAAAAATCACTGAAGTCTGAGTTGGTAGCCGCTGACTCGGATCCGTTATCCATTAACATAGGCACCGGTGACGCTGTGGTTGCGCGGCGCCTATAAAACTGATCACTGGGCTTAAATGTAGTCGGTGAAGATCGAAAAGCGGCTTCATCACCGCCAATGGCGGTCGGGCTGGCCTCCGTTGTTGGACTGGTGAGACTCGTGTTTGTTAGTGATGTGACGGACTGTACCTCCAAGTCGGCCTTTTTAATGAGGAAGTTTGCTATGGACGAGGAGCCCACTTTCCGCTCTTGAAACTTGGAGAAGGCTAAGCCTATTAGTGTGATGTTGAAGGGTTTGTTCAAATCCACAATGCGTTCAAAAAGCCGCATTATAATCTTAAGCAATTTATCCAGGGCGCCATCAGCCAGCTGCACTTTGCAGACGCCCGTCTCTCCTGCACATACCGATGTCTTGAATAGGGAGGGCAGTATGTTGGCTTGCTTGGTTTCCCGATGACTGCTTTTCTTTTGAGAATCAAATTTTCGCAGCACTACCTTAATGGCAATGGGTATGCGGCCGTCCTCTGCCACCTGTCGAGTTCAGAAAGTATATTGAAGGATGAGTGTGTATTTAGCATTTTGATAGTTCGATTAGCTTACTTGTTCCATCAGACGCTTGAGCAGCATGCGAAACTTATCCGTCACATCCGTGTGCACGGAAATGGTTTTGCAGGAATCTTCTACGCTAATAGTTTTGGGTTTCCCCGTTGCACGCACTGAGCTAGCATCGCGACCAAATGCCAAATCCCTCAATTTGGTGGCTGTCTCGAATCCAAACTTCTTGCGCATAAACTCCATGTCACATTGTTGCAGTTGCTCAACTCTGGACACGCCGGCCTCCAACAGAAGTGATTGCGTTTTCTGTCCAATACCCGTCACGCTATGCAAATCATTTAGTTCGCGCATGAACTGCTCCGCATAGGTTGACACCAGCACTGTTTGTTGATTGGGTTTGTGTTGACTGCCCACGAGTTTGGCCAACAGTTTATTATAAGCGATGCCGGCACAGCACGTGATTCCCAGGCGCAAATGCAGCTCATCCCGAATCTCCTTAGCTATGCGAGTGCCTATTGCCAGACGCTGGGCACAGCCACAGCTGCAGGCTGTCAGTTGTGTGCCATCCGCTGGGTAAATGTGTCCAATTGCTGGTTTCCGTTGCGCATCGGCTGCATGGGCCTGCCGCAAATCTACCAGCGCTGTTACATCCATGTAATTCTCATCGAAGCCAAGCTTCTCCACGTCGGGCGTGTAGTTTAATAGCAGATCGAATATCTTCTGGGACATGAGGCGATACGGTGCCAGATCTTCGCCGTTGACTAGCACCAGATTTGGGCATAGGCGTTGCGCTTCCGCAATAAGCATTAGCTTAGTAACCCCCTGCTCACGGGCTATATAGTTACAGGTAACTACAATGTTTTTCTGTTGGATGGCCAGCGGGCGGGAGCGCAATGTAGGGTCGCGTATCTCTTCTACTTGAGCATAAAAATAGTCCATATCCAGATGTATTATGGTGCGCTGGTGTGGTTCGCTTTTGTTCAATACGCTGGCGAAATCCATGTTGGCGCCTGATAACAAATAAAACAAGGTTACATTTTAGTAAGTTACTCGTATTTTCGCGCTATTTCTATCGCAAATGAAAACAATTACAAACAACATCTCTACCCCCGTCCACCAACTGCCCGTGACCTTTAAACACACTACGCGTGCCGACATCGACATCGACTTCATTTCGTCACCGAACGTAAATCTATCATCAGGCAAACGAGAGAGCGGAAAAGAGAGTACAGCTCTAGGCCAAGGGGTGTCGGACGCTATTTTCTGCCTGCTTTGTGCAGTGGTCTGCGTGAGTAATGATTATATTTTGATTTTTTAGCACAGGGTTTGCCCGCGACATACAATGAGAAATTTTAGCTGCTGTCGCTTACGTTCCGCGTCCCATGCGATTTCACACACACCCACGAGCATTGTCGACTTTCTAATCAAACATGTGAATACGAAAGGAGATGTACAGTGCACCGGCAAATAATTTAGTTCGTCAACAATATTGCACATATGTATGTATTAACAATAACGTAGGAGACAATGATGACGCACAAAATAAACGGCAAATGAGCTTCACAAGAGAAAACTGTTCTCCACAAATTTTGTTGGTCACACAATAAACAACTTCTCGAGGTAATTGTGTAATATTATTTAGTGTCCCGTGCATTTTAATGTCAACAGCAGCATTTCGAAGAAATCAAATGTTTTATATTATTTATTTACCTTTTAATAAACTAGAGTTGTATCGAGTCGTTCGGAATAAGTTCGACACAAACTTATCGACAATATCAGGTCGATAATAAAATATATCGCAATAGTTTGATAGTGTGACCGTATGCATTCAAAATAATAAATTTACTATGTTGACTGATATGGCAACGTTACCAGAGTGCCAGATAGTTTAACAAAGATGGCAGTGATGTCAATATTGCCTTAGTACCGTTAATATTTGAAAAATTATATGCGCATGCTAAAGTTAATTTGTTATGCTATCAACAGCCCATCATATGCAAGTCCATTTGTTGTTTTAATAACAATTTGATAGCTATTTGGATTTTTTAATGATATTCATGAGTTTTGTATTATATTTTACATGAAGAAGGCGCGTTGTTTGTTGGCCAACAGCGAATACGCCATAAAGCAATATTACGATAAGTGGGTGGGTACTCAACGCTTGGGGCAGCTGTGGTCACGCGCGATGGTTATGCCTTAGCCACAATATGGAGCAGCTTTATGGCTTGTTGCTGGAATTTTGTTGTTGTTCTTGTTGTTGTTGTGGTTGCTTGTCGTTTTGCCTGTGGTGCCTTATGAAATGCGCTTGGAATTTGCAACAACAACAACTTCAACTCCAACTACAACGATATGCAGGCATTTGCGTTGTCGTCGCGCCTTCTTTGCTGTTCTCGTCCTCGTCGTCCTCGCCGTCGTTCTCTTGTCGCCCTCATTCTCGTCCTCGTCTTCGTCCTCGTCCTGCGCCTGTGATAATCGCCCGTTGCGGCTTGACAGGCAAACAATGCTGTGAATTTGATTAAAATCAGGCTGCGTGTGCGTCGCAGTTATTATAGGAGTAGTAGTTGTTGTTGTTCTCGTTATTTGGCTTTTGGCTGCTAAATTTGCTTGATTTTGTGATTTTCTTATTGAAATCTTGTTTGTAGCAGAGACAACCGCAGGCGATGCGTTGCACTAATTGTGAAACGCCATGTAGGGGACTCCCCTCTAGGGGTGTTCCTCTCTAACTCTCTTGCTGTCATCCTCCTCTTCTACCAATGCCAAATAGGCTGCTGCAATCTTCAACTCATTTCTTTTATGAGAACCAACAAAAACTAATTAGTTGGGTGGTCATCTCCAATTGCAGCCAAGTGTTAATTCACTCGAATGCCAAAAAATAGTAAAATGAGAAAATAAAGCGCCCACACGGCGTACAAGATCAGCCACACGGCGTAACGAAACGGATGTTCTTGCGCGGCATTGGCTCCGGCTCCGGCTCCGGCTCCGTTCCCGGTGTTTTTCACGTCACTTTTTTTCTTTTATCCATTTTGGGTGTGTGAAAAGCGAAAAGAGCTGCGTGTGAAACTGAGCTTGTGTGTGTGTGTGTGTTGTGTGTGTTTGTGTGTGTGTGTGTGTGTGTGGCTAGTAAGGGGCAGCAAAATGTTAATAAATCTTATTTTTATCATTTGGCTATAAATACTGAATTTTTAGCTCCGGCCATGCTCAATTTATGACCATTATTTATGTCGGAAAAGCGAAAACCTCAAACATGTTGCCACAGTTTTTTTTTCTCCGTTGCCAGCGAGTGCTATGGCTGTTGCTGTGGCTTTTGCTGTTGCAATGGCAACATTGCTGGTTGCTTTCGTGGCCTGCATCCATTGTGCATCCATTTTGTTGGGCAATGAAAGATACACAAACATATTATTGCAATTTTCCAGTTGCTCCGCCCACGCGCGCTGTTCAAGAATAAAAGAAATATGAAAAATTGCATTACACCTTAATAAACACCTCACCTGGCAGCAGCAGCCGCAGCAGCAGTCACAGCAACAGCAACAGTAACAGCAGCAATAACAACAACGACGGCAACTGCATCGGCATCAGCGCTAATATATCTCGGGGATCGGAGCTGCTGCAGCTGTGGTTTGTGTGTTGTAGTTTGTGTGCTGTGTGCCCTGCAGTGGCCATAATGAAGATTGTCTGCGGTTTAAGTGGACGCACGTTTGCCTAACTTGACTTGGCCCGGCACAAACTGCAATCCTTGTTGGATGGATGGGGCTGGCAGGTAACTGATCGCGATCATTAAGGCGCTCATCTGGCATAAAATTGTTAGAAACGCCCCGTGTGTTGCCGCCTAAGGGGTAGAGGTGGTATGACGCTCCTCTCCCGCTGCCGCTTCCGCTCCCGCTCCCAATCCCAATCCCGCATCGCTTCCTTCCATATCGAAGTGGACGCATAACGTTTTTGCCATTAAATTAATAAATTAATGCGATCGTGCAGAGCCCCAAGAACAGTCAGTTCACAAGTCCATATGACTGAGGCCATTCCCCAATCGCTTGTCAGAATTTTGAAAATCTCAATAAAAACTCACCGTTGCTTCCATCAAAAGCTCATGAGGTTTTGTCATAAATTTGTGTGCACTTAGCAATTGGAAGACACGAAGGCGAAACCTTTTCATGGGTAGCTTTGCTTTTTTTTGGCACCAAAAGGTTGCATATTGCACCGGTCGTTGTTGTTGTTGTTGTTGTCGTTGTTGTCGTGATCTTAAAGTGGGTGTTGCTAAGTGCCCGATGCCGCAGACGCAATGGCTGGTCTGCTCTGGTCGGGTCTGGCCTGGCCTGGTCGCAGAACCAGTCTGCCATTTTACAAGCGCGCGCCCAGCCGCTTGTCCCGGCTCCTCCTGCATCATTAACGCGAGCGCGGCCAAAAGGCAACTGCAACAGCAACAGCAACAACAAAGAAATAATTGCACATGGCAGCAACAACAACAACAGCAACAACTGCAACAGCAACAGCAACAACTGCAACAGCAGGCACGGTTATACTTACAACCTCAAGCCGTTCCCTCGTTGGGATGCTTGGGTCCATCGTTTGCCGGGTCGTTGTGTGTTGCTCTGTTAATTTTACAGCCATGTCTGATATTGCTAAATGGCTGTGAGTGGATTCGTTTAAGCACCAATTTTATTACCAACAAGCATCACGTTGCATCTGCATCAATTCGGGCTTCACTCGTTGCTGCTGCTGTCGTTGCCGTTGCCGTTGCTGTTGCTGTTGCAAGTGCCTCGGCCAGTGGAGAGATCCAATCAGATGCAATCCTTTTGCATTGGCCTCGCCAGTTGTTACAGCAACAACAACAGCAACAACTTGTTGCCCATTATAAGAGAGAGAGAGGTCTGACCAAAGAGTTGTTGCTGTTATCGTTGTTGTTATTATTGTTGTTATTGCCGTTGTTGTTGTTGTTGTTGTTGTTGTTGTTATTGTTGTTGTGTTTCTTGCGCCTATTTTGCATTTGCCAGGGGATTGGCTGCTCACTAAACAACGCCCCCTGCAGCTGCCATTAATCGTTAATCACCTTTGCATTAAAATCCAACTAAACTAAAATTTACAACTAATAATTTCAATATTTTTTAATCTCCGTGTGATTTGATTACACGTTAAAAAACTAACTAATCGAGGTAAATTTTACTTGTATTTTTGCAATTTTTCATTTAATTATCATTCAGTTGTTAATCTGTTTGGATTGCGGTTATTCAAATTGCTTTCAGATTAATTTCCTTTAACATTTTATTATATTAAAATAATATAATATATAAAATATATCAAATAATATTATACTTTATTTATAAATATTAAAATTCCTTACAAATCTTAGTTCCTCAATCCACTTTACTCAGCTTAATGTCATTTAAGGAACATTGAATTTAAATTACTTTGTAGGGAGAATAATTATAATATTTGGATGTGAATAAAATATTAATTTCACAGAACACATTAATAAGCTTAAAATAAATTATATAAAAATGAATTTGCTACACTTTCAGATACTTTATTTTCTTAGTAAACTCACCCATTTATTTCATAAATTTCCATAAACTTGTGTATTATTTTCTCAGTTAAACAATGCGTATAATTTGTTTATTATTTTAATTAACCAATTTAAAGAAGACTTTCGAATTAGCTCAAGTTTGCACTGAACTGAGTTCAGATTTCAATGAGGTCGTTCGGCTCAGCGCTGAGATGAACCTATTCAACTTTTGGCGCTTGTGTGTGATATGTGATATGTTGAGCTGGAAGCCCGTTGAATAACAACAAATTAAAGCGCATTGTTCGCATTGTCTCGGATTACAGTTAGAGTTGCAGCACAGTCTCCTTCCCATCCCCATCCCCCCTTTCAGAAGTGCTTGAGAAGGACCGCCCGCGTTGGCTTTGTATTTTTTTTTTTGTTTTACCGTAAAGCGAGTCACGTGCCACAATGACGACACTTCTGACATATCCGGCGGACCACACGCCGTCCTCATTGTTGCCACCCCCCAATCGTTGCGCCGCTTCGCATTCGAGTTTTGGGCTCGAAGCTGCGGGCAAGTGTCAAGGCAAAAAATTAGCGCATCACGTGCGCTTGTGCCGCAATATCCTTTAACTGGCATCGTTGCCAATGCCATCCTTATCCTTATCGCTATCGATTTCGTTTAATATGTTAATCTGTGCCGACACCGCCATGGGGTCGATTCCTGCTCCCCTCTTCGCTCACTTACCTCGCTCTCGCTCATGCTCTCAGCGTGTTCATTAGCTGGTAACAATAAAGGTTTTATTATTGGAGCACTCCCAGTTGGTAGTCTATAAAAATAGCCACAGCCAGGTCCACCCGGTCCTGGCGTCCACTTAATGGCTGCCACTTTTGGGAATGTTATTAAAAAAAAAAAGACAAAAAAAGAACGAAATCAAATAATAATAAAAATCAACGAGAAAGGCTTTAAATACGCATCGCTTAAGAGACTGCGAAGTTATCGGAACGCATTAAACTGGGGAAAAACTAATTACTGACATATCTCTGGCTTCCCTGACCCCCTGTCTCTCTGTTGCCCTTTCTCTCTTTCCCTTGCGACTTTAATGATTGTGTTAATTACCTTGCTTGGGGATTTTCACTGCTCACTTGGAATTTTATGGCATTTCTGTGGAAAACGCGTGAAAAGTGCTCAAGTGGTCACTGTCCATGTGTGTTTTCCAATAGCTGCCGTAACTATTGTCTTTGCATACCCTGTAATGGATATTAATGGGCTTATCTTAAATCTATCTCAACTATATCAATATATTGCAGTATCTTGTGCATTAATTGCTAGAAAGTAAATCAGTTTCATTATTTCAATTAGAAAGTATGTAGTGACTATTCATACTCTATAAAAGCTTTAACTCTTTCTCCCTTGCATCTTTGTATGAGTTTTCAGCAAGGGGTATCTGTTATTCGTGCATGCCTATTAATGAGTTTTCTCCTTATATTTGTTATATATTTTGTGCTCACACCATTCGAGTTTTTTAGAAATTGTCCTTTTTGTTGCAAGTTAATCGAGAGGCAAGTTGGGAAAACTATGCAGCATATTGCGGCAGTCAGCGGGTTGATTTTCCCATAGCACGTCTGACATAACGGACACACCCAAAAGAGGCTGAGGCAGGGGCAGTGACAGTGGCAGTGGCAGCTAAACACCACCAAGTGATGCGGCGGGTGACGCACTTGCAACCCTGCGTACAGCATCCTGGCCAGCACCAGCTAAGCGGATATTCATTACACGAACCGCACGCCGGCACGCGCCACCGCTTTGACAGTAGCTCAACCCACACCACCTCACCCCCTCCACACCAGCTCAGTCCAACGTTGGGCAGCTAACACTTTACATATGTCACTGATATCCCCGTGGGAGTGTTTGACGCCTTGATTTTTGGAGAGTCGAAAAGTCATGCCGCTGATCCTGTTTGCTGTAAATAATGCGATTAACGTGCAACACGCAGCTCTCAGCGCTCAGCTTGTCGAGGCGGCGGTTGGGGGGGGGCGCTAATGAGAGAGCGACGCTATGACGCACTGCCTTTTGGCGCTGTCAAGGATTAACGCAACAAATTTGTGCCTAAGCATGGTGTGAATATCGAATATGGAAGACACTTTTGTCCTACATCCTTTGTCTGGCTCTGGTTGAGGGGATCGGGAATTGTATTTGCCTCTGTTACATGTGGGAGTATGGGCGCATTGTGGTTGGCATTGTCTTTCCAATGGCTGCCCCTAGAAGCTAGACCATTAAAATGTCTTTAATGTGCACTCCCTCATACCCCGCCGTCACCTGCCTGCCCCCGCCAGCAGCCGTATGCCGCTCAGTGAGTCGGAAGTAATTCTATGAGCTGCTGCCAAAAGTGCACAAAATAATCGCATTAATGGAGCCTCACACTTCACAGCCACGTGTGAGTTGGCTAAATGACTAACTGACTAGCTGACTGACTGACTGACTGACTGACTGGCTGGCTGGCTGGCTGAGAAGTCGTCAGCCGTGAGGTCGCGCCGTGTCATTGTCGTGCCTGGGCAAAGGTTGGGAAACGCCGGCGGCTGCCGCTGCACTTTGTCTTTCAGCCCAACTTGGGGCGTGTCTTATAAAACGCTTGGAAAATCACATTTTCCAGCCCAAGCCAAAGCCAAGTGTGCGAAAATTTGATAAACGCTGCAAAATAAAATAAAAAATAAAATAAAAATCGCACAATGATTTATGAAACAGCAAAAAATGGGCGGCGGGCTGAGCGGCGCGAGCGGCGTACAAAGTGCGAAATGAGAAAAGAAAAAGGAAAAACCATTCAATAAAAATCCAAGTAAAAATTGACTAAATACAAAACATGACAGACGGCGTGCGAGTATTAATAATGCGTTCAGGCCAACGGCAGGATTTGGCAATGTGGTTATGGCTCAGTCTTCAGAATGTGGCTACGGCGGCTGTGGTTACTTGTGGCTCGAGTTTTTATAAAGTGCAAAAGTTGTTGTACTTTTTTCACATTCACATTCACATTCACATTCGATAAAAATCGCATGATCATAAATTTACACTTTGCACAGCCTCCGCGGCAACGCCCACCCCGCTTTAAGAAAAGGGGTGAGCCGCCGGATCGGGTAGAGCAGCGACGACTCGGGTTGGCCTTAGGAGAGGAGAGGCGAGGCGAGGCGAGGTGGCGGGTGTGTCCCACTCTACTGCTAAGCAATAATGCTTTGGGAACTGGACGATCCTGGACGAACGCGTGAACGATTGGCATATTGTTGCGGTGTCCGTTGAATTGCTTTCTTTGCTCTTAGTTGCCTCAGTTGCCTCAGTTGCATGTTGCAATGCCAATGCGGCCGACTGTTGCTTGTGGCACAATCGCAATCACTGCTGCCTTTCGATTTTATTTCTTGAGCTTACAAATCGTCGAAATATTTTTTATAAAATGCCGCGCGCGCTTTACTTTTAAACGCCCACAAGAATCGCGGTGTGAAGTTATTTAATTGCCACGCGTTTTCCGCGCGTCTGCGCGTTAAAAACCGCTAGCGAAACGCGCGCGAGCCTGCGACTTTAATGGACGCATTCGTTGACAGGCTGTCTCGCTCTAACACCTATAACGCTGACCAAATCAGGAGTGGGAGAGGAATGAAAGATGTGGAGGGAGGGGAGTTGCATAATTAATGCAGCGCACAACATTTGCATATTTCTAATTTAATCAAAACAAAAACAATAAATTCAAATTGAATATTCACAACAACAACAGCAGCAGCAGCAACAGCGACTGAGAGCAATGCAACAACAACAACAAGCGTAAATACAGCGAGGCAAGGCCGCAACGCTTGTATACTCCCTGCTTGCCCTTCTCTTTCACTCTGTCTCTCTTTCTCTCTCTCTCTCTCTCTCTCTCTCTCTCTCTCTCCCTCTCTCTCTCTCTCTTTCTCTGTCTCCCTGTGCAATTGTGTGCATGTCGCTGCAACATTATAAATAAATCAAAATACAATTTCTCAGAAATTGCGATGCCATATCAAAATCTTAAGTGCGAGGAGGTAGCCGAAGCCATCCCAAATACTAAACATGGGCCACAATTTCCACCCAAAACATGTCGTAGGCAAATCTGGCCAAAACGGGGGCGGGCCAAGACACTGCGGGTGCTAACAACAACGGCAACAGCGTTCTGAAGTGCAGCCAGTCTGAAGTCCCCAGTTTGCAGTGCACAGAGGCGGAAAAGTCGTTGTTCAAGTTGTTCCTGTTGGATGTTGTTGCCGATGTATTGGTCAGGCAACGAAGCAACGAGGCAACGAGGCAACGAGGCAGCCAGGCAACTAGGCAACGAGGCAGTCACATGTTGCACACACGACTTCTACTTCTCTGCCGTGTCCTGTGCATGCCGTGCAATTATTCTGAACTTAAAATCGTATTTTGTACGAATCTTGTAAATGCATCTTGTCTCTTCGTCTGCCAGTGCCAGTGCCAGTGTCATTGCCAATGCCAGCGCCTGAGCAACATTTCATATGCAAACTGCGATGCCAATATACAACAGCAACATTCACAATAACAACAACAACAATGACAACAACAACAACAACTTAAACTAGCGCTAAATTGTCAGCAATTGTCGTTTAGGTCATGCGGCTTAGCTGCAACCTTGTCTTTGCCTTAGCAACATATTGCAGTGAGACCTGCCAGCAACATGTGTCTGCAACATTTCTAGCTACAAAATATATTTAGAGAAAGAAGAAATGAAGCGTTTTATTACTATTTAGCTAAATTTTGCTATTTATTTTTATTGTTTGTTCATTTTTAGATTGCTATTGAAACTTGCAAGTTTTTTACCTCGTGTTAGCCAATTGTTTGGTGTTTAAAGTTTGAAGTGTTGATGATTGCTTGATGATTGGAGGCTCTCACAGTTATGCACTCGAGCTCTGTTCGTGGGGAGAAGATGGGGGGAAAATAAAAAATAAAAAAACAAAAAAGAAGAAGAAGAAACAAATGAAACGCATGTGAGAAATCATACTTCAGAATCCTCCTCATTGAGCCGCCTGGTGCGGGCGCCATTACCCATTGATGGTTGGCTGCCCCTCAGCCACTGATGCATGCGTCGCAGCCAACCCTCCTCCTCCAATATACGATAAAGCTGCATCAGCAGAATGATGAACACCACGATCAGCGTTATGAATGCCAATACATCCCGTGTTGTCCAATACGGATGAATGCCACCCACGCCCGCAAGGGACTGAGATTGCGCCTCATTCTCTGGTTGCAAGTGCGGCACAGCAATGATGTCCGGCTTGTGGAGGCAAGGGATTGGCAGATGCACGCCACGATCCATCAAATAGATGGATAATTTGTGCATATAGCTGTAGTCGCTGTCGCACGCTCCCAGCTGCTGGAGATTAGGATGCTGCTGATGGAATAACTTGTAATCGAAGTTTGTTAAACGAATGTCCTCTATATAAAGACGCTGCAAGTTTGGCAGAGATGCAAAGTTAGCGGTATCCACTGAGATCAGGTGATTGTAGGATATGTCCAGCTTGAGCAGACTACTCGGCAGCAGTGGGGAGTCCGGCGGCAGGTTGTGCAGCTGATTGTGGGCCAGATTCAAGTGCGTGAGACTTGGCAGCAGCAGGCTCAAGGAGCTAAAGTTGCCACCACTGAACCACAGCGAGTCAATGCTGTTTTTGGATAGATCCAAGCGCTGCAAGTTCCACATGCCGTCAAGCAGCTTGGAAGTGGCATTCCCATCAAGTAGATTCTCATGCAGGTCGAGCTCGATGACGGCGCTCTTATCGCCAATTTGGAGCTGCGTCAGCGCATTGTTGCCAGCATGTAGATTGATAACGCCGCCGTTGATGATTAAGCGCCGCACGTCGCTGTTCTCTATATTCAGTCTTTGAGCGCTATGTAGCTGCAATTCCTCCAGCCGACAGTTGCTCAGCTCGAGCAGGCGGAGATTGGTTAACCCGGCCAAGGAGCTCGGCTCAAACCGGGCGAAACTATTGCCATTGAGCAACAGCGTTTGCAATTTGTTATTCTTGAAAAATGTTTTGGCGTTGATTTGACTGATCTCATTATCGCTTAGATCGAGATGAACGAGATTTGGCAGCGACTCAAAGGCGTCGTCCGATAGCTGCGTTATGCCATTTCCTTGGAGTCCCAGGAGCCTGAGCTGTGAGAGACCCGCAAAGGCCTGGGCATGCACCACTTGGATGATGTTGTGACCCAATTGCAGCACCTCGAGCAGCTGCAGGGCCGCAAACTGTTGATCCTTCAGCCGCGAGATATGATTGCGCTGCAGTTGCAGTTGCCTCAGCTGCGGTATCGCCTCAAAGTCATCCTTGTTCACATGGTAAACGCTGCTGTTGTGCACCAGCAATACTCGCAGACTGGGCGACAGACGCAGTAGATCCACGGGCAGCGCACGCATCTGACAGTTGAACAGCAGCAGCTCTTGCAACTGCAACACTGGGCTGCCCGAATAGCGCAGTGGCTGCTGAAAGTCGCTCTCAAGTTGCCACAGACTGCATGTCGCATCCGGGCAACTTGCACTTAAATTGAGACGATTGCTGTCATCGTAGATGGGCAATCCGGACAGGCACTGTGCCCCCAGCAGCAACATCAGCAGCAGACACATTCTATGCATACTCGATTATTCCAAAGATCTATATAGAAGTATATATATATATAGAGTTTCACTTGATTCTGCTTTCGCCTCACAACCGTTGCCTGAAACCGCGTTTAATACACTAACATCCAATCGCTGCTCTGGCATCGCTGCATCGCTGCTGCGGGCTTATCGCCGGCTAAGTTGAGATGTACGTCTGTGTCTGTGTCTGTGTGCGAGAGTGTGTATGTGTGTGTACATATGGGGGGTTGTGGGATGCATACTTACTTATGTGAATACGTTTTAAGATAAGCCACAAAGCGTGTGTAATATTATTTTCCCTCTGGGAAGTTATTTGGGCACACAAGTTGCTCGTCGGCAACAAAGTTGCGGCTGCTGCAAATTAATAAATTAAAATTAATAAATGATATCGAATGGCAAGGCCAGCATAATTAGCTTCTATTATTAAATATAATGCACGTTTAAATCAATTTGTTTATTCTCAATATTTTAAATAATATTGAGAAAATGATTTATTGAATTTCTTTCTTAAATATTTATAAATAATATTGAGAAAATGATTTTCTCAAATATTTATAAATAATATTGAGAGAAAATGATTTTTATTGAATTTAAATTTAATTTACTTTCTTAAATATTTATAAATAATATTGAGAGAACATGATTTTTAAATATTCAAATAATATTGAGGAAAATGATTTTTATTGTTTAATTTAATTTACTTTCTTAAATATTTATAAATAATATTGGACAGCATGAATTTCAATAGTTGACTCTTTTGCTCAGTGTAGCAACAATGTGTCTGAGCGGCGAAAGCTTTTAATTTGTTGCCAGCAAAAAGCTTCACATATGTCGGCAACATTTGCCCAAGCAACAAACGGAGAAATCTCAGCATTTAAGATCGACATATTGTCAATGGGTCAGAAACATGACTTCTAACACGATGAAGAGAGCTGCCCATATGCCCACATACACACACACCACACACACACACACACACACACACACGCACACACACACACACATCGACATGACATTGCCACTGCTGTGAGGAGTCGAAGTTGCATATGGAGTCGGGGCGCAACTTAGAAGCCATCATAATTTAAACATGAGTGTTGCTTGCCACTGCGCACGGCCAACAATGCTGTGGCTGCCTCTGTCTCTGTCGCAGTTGATGTTGTTGTTGCTGCTGCTGCTGATGCGGCAGCGGCTGGTTGTGTTGCCTCTGAGGAGCGCTGCGAACAAATGCGTTCAACACTGCGCTACAAGCTCGACAGGGTCGCCTGGCGTTATCAGCAACTGCGATGCTGATTAATCGCTGCTGATAAGCAGCCCCGAGAGCGTCTGTCCGTCCCTCCGTCTGCCTCTCACTCTGACTGTCTGCCTGGACGTGGATTGTGGCTCTTGAATGACGAGCAATGATGACGAGGATGATGATCGACGGTAGCGCTGCGTTGACGTTGACTGCGTGCGGGTTTTGGGTACTCCAACAATGCTGACACTCACACACACACACACACACACACACACACACACACACATATTCATACTCATATTCTATGCTTTTGTGCTTGCTGCGGTTATCCCTTCTTGTTGGGTTTTCTCTTTTGGTCTTTTGTGAAAGGTGTGCCTGGGTTATGCGAAATATGCGTGGCGTTGTCCAAAGTCGATCGTTCAGACCGATCTGCTGCTCCTGTTCTCTCCCCTTGCCCCCTCTGTCATACCGCCTGCCACAACTTGTAGCCGTTCATTGCCCAAAGAGTTTTAGATTAAGGGCTTTAGTTTAGTATTTTGGCAACAAATGGGGCGTTATTTGCTCAGCAAAACGTGCGACTGGTTTGGCTTTGACTCTGACTCTGACTCTGTCTCTGGCTGTGGCTTTGGCTTTGTGTTCAAAGCGATCGATCTGGACATCGGTCGGTGCACCTCATTGACCTATGCAGCCGTCCTCAATCGTTGTTGTTGCTGTTGTTGCTGTTGCTGTTCCTCTTCATTCTCCTGAGAGACCGATGTTGTGGCTGTCCATGCTCTGCGTTTTTGTTGAACATCTGTCGATCTTGTATGGCGATAATTTGAATTGAGTTTTCTCTGTTAGCGATCCTCAGTTTCTCACTGTCCCCCCGCCTCGCAACATCAAACTTCACCCCTCCAACTGGAAGTGTGTATTTTCTTGGCATTTGTGGCTTGTCACGTGGGCCGAGTCAGAATAGAAAATGCTGCTTTAATCACAGAGCTCAGCTCGTTGATGGATTCTATCCAGATGCGGGTCAGAGGAGTTCTGCTCACATAATGATAACCGTGTAATGGCAGCTAATCAGCGTGCTGAGCTTTCTCACTACTCGCATTCGCATTAAAAGCCCGAAACGTGTCACCTTGCTCAATTCCCTTTGCCCAACCAGTACAAGCTTAACCGCATTCACATCCACATTCACATCCGAATCCGAATCCGAATCCGCATCCACGCTGCACGTTCGAGTCGTTTTCTCGCAATTAACGCGAAATTCTACGAATTGTTTAATTAGAACTTCAGCTACAGTTCCAGCTACAGCTTCAGCTACAGCTTCAGCTTCCAGCTTCAGCTTCCAGCTTCAGCTTCGTCTCCAACTCCAACTCCAGCACGTTTGTTGGGCGCTGCATAATCTTTTTGTAAACATGAAACTCGCGCCATTATATCTGCACATTGCCGCAGACTGCAGCAAAAGGGGACTGAAGGGGATACCCGGTTGTTTTTTCTTTTTATTTGCCTTTTTTTTTGCATGTTTTATACGTGGCTACGTTTTAAATTTAAAATCTGTGAATTTGAAGCAGTTAATCGAGCAACGTTGTCTGCAGTTGGCTGTGGAGCTGCAGCCTCAGCTCGAGCTTCTGCTTAGGTGTTGCATCTTCTTGTAGTTGTTGTTGTTGTTGTCTGTTGACTGTTGTGGCTGATTTCGCTTGCCGATTAAATCATTAAATATTCCGATTGTGTAGCGTTATAATGAAATGTTTTTAACGCTTGTCTGATTTGAAATTATGCTGAGAATTAAAGGATCTGTTGTATTTGTATTCGCAGCGGAACTCATCTCGTTTTCTTTACGTGGAAATTCAGCAGACTTTTTGTTTGATAAGCTGCATAAAAAGTGCAATTATTTGCCTCTTAATCGTATACACATTATAATTACTTGATAACATTGTCAGTTGTAACACAAGGCGTATGCGTAACGTGCGTCAGCCTCAGCAAAAGAGAAATGCGATATACGATACGCAAATAGATATCTTTGGCCGAGATTTGAGTGAGCTTCATTCGATTTAAAGACAATCGCTGATGCATAATTAATTAAACGCTTTTCATTTTTCTCTCTCTCTGCATTTTTGTGTTTTGCTGTGAGACAGCAATCTTTTCACAACACGCCCCAAAACGGTTGCCGCTTCTTGTAGTTGTAGTTGTATTTGTGGCTGTTGTTGTTGTTGGTCGCTTGGTTGGTTGGTTGGTTGGTTGGTTGGTTGTTTGGTTGTTTGGTCGGCTGCTTGGTTGGTTTATTCGCCTTATCTTGTAAATTGAATTATGAAATCGTCAACTTGAAACTGAACTGAATGCAGCCAGAATAAGCCTGCCTGCGCTGCTCCTTTTAGTCCATAGACTGATAAATCAGTTAAGAGAGCATGACGACGATGTCGTAGCAACAACCACAGCAACAGCAACAACAACAACAAGAAACCCAACATCTGCTGCCCGCGCGTTACGCCAATGACCAATGACAGCAGGCAGCGTGTTGCCTCCGTGATGTCTCTGCCCCTGGCGCAGCCATAGCGACTGCCTTTGAATCTGTGAATCGCCTGTGATTGTAAGCGTGAGTGTGAGTGTGAGTGTGAGTGAGAGAGCGAACAAAACGAGCGTTTAACATAATCATATCATATCGTTGTAGGCATCACATCGCTGCTGCTGCTGCTGCTGCTGCTGCTGCTGTCGAGCAGCAGAAACCACTTAAGTTGCCTGGACAGGCCGCAGGATGACTGCCATTTGCATACGAGTATGTACAAGTGAGTATCCCAGTACCAGTTTCAATCCCATTCCCATTCCCATACCCATACCCATACCCATTCCAGCTTTACTCCTCCCCATTCAGTTATGTTTGTTTGTTTGCCTGTCTGCTCGAGTGAGCAGCAGCATTTAGAAGTTTATCTTCATTCATGGCTATGTTTGTTGTTTGTTGGCCTGTTTTTGATTTTTCATATTTTGGTCCTCTCTTTGGACTCTAATCGAAAAGACATCATCTGGATCTGAATCTGCATCTGAATCTGAATCAGAACGTGGCTCTGTGGCTGTGGAATCTGTGAATCTGGACATTTGCTTTGTTAAGTAATTGAGAATATAATTACACGAATTACGTCGCACTCTTTGAGATTATCGAAGCGTTAGCATCTGTTTCATCTACGGCCTCTGTCTGTTGATGACAACGCCAAGTGCGTACGGCCATTTTGGTTGACCTTTTGTGCTGGCCAAGTTCAAATGTTGTGGCGACTCTATCTGTGACATGTGTGCGCTTTCGCAGCGCTTGACAATTGACAACTCAGACACACAAAGCCAGATCCATAGCCAGACAGAGACATATAGATAGACAGGGAGTCAGAGAGCATAGAGCAATTGCCACTTCCCAAAGCAATTACGACACAATTTAAGCGTGTAAACAAAAAATTACAAAGTTGTTAGAGCAAAATGGCAAACAAAGTGCAAGTCATCGTCACTGGCGCCTACAATGACAGACAGAGAGAGAGGAGAAACAGAGGCAGAGATAGCGACGGAGAGAGAGAAAGAGAAAGAGAAAGCGAACGAGAAAGCCAGCAGAAAGAGCAATTTGACAATTACGCATAGAAAAAAAAATAATTATAATTATGACAGTGAGCACTGTCTACTGATGAACTCTCTTATAATAGATGAAAATTGCGATTTTGAAATATTTAAATATTTATTATTTATTCACATCATTTAAAAGTTTCTCTTTTACAGAATTGTTAAACATAGTTAAGCGTATCTTAATCTATTCATTTCTAGAAGTCAATTTAATTATTTATTACTTGCTTTTATTCATAATACTCATTTATTGCAATGCTTATTATTAAGAAATCATTTGTAACTGCTCTCATTTGGATAGAAATTGTTCCGTCTGGTTGGGCTTCACTGTACCATTTCAAATGGTGACCAACTCAATGCTAACAAACCACAAATAATTGCTGGGCTAGAAATCGATGTTGATGTACCTGAGTTTAGTCTACACTGGCAACACATGTGGCGACACACATCATCAAGCTGCTAACTCTTAATTGGTCAATTGGGCAACAGTTGAAGCCTTACCCCCGCCCCCGAGTACCCCGTCGCAGTGTATGGGGTGTGCGAGAGACGCAAGTGTTACCTTTCCAATAAATATTTGTTACACACAAATAAACTTGTAGCGCGCGTTAGAAATAGGTTTGTTCCCCCTTCTCCAACGGAGCAAGTGAACCGAAACAGAGCGAGTCCTCTAGATATATATATATATGTGTGTGTGTGTGTGTGTTTGGGTATCTAATGCTTTATCAAATTTTGATAATCAGCGTGTTGTGTTTGCCTCTTGTCTTGCAGTGTTTGCATGGACTCTTGTTTGTGTGTTGATTTGTATACCCTGTAGCTGTGCAAGAGGCGCAAGGGGCATGCCTAGCAGCTCAACTCCAACAATGAATAACATTGTGCTGCGTAGTAATGTCCAGTCTGATCTTTGGCTACAGTAAGTAAGGAAAATGTTTAATGTTGTGTGGAATTATAAACTATTTTATTATTATATTATATAAATTGTTTCCCTACCTTCAACTTGTTGGTTCTTTCTGGAATTGGGGTATCTGAAAGTCGCATCCCAATATGCCTTGTCGACTTGTTGTACCTAGCGAACACCGAATAACGAAAAGCGACGAAATGTTTGCTTAATTTATCGCAGTAGCATCGCTTGAGCTTGTTCGAAAATTGAATTTAATTGGATGCCACCGAAGTGCCCCAGAACTGTGGCACTGTGGAGCAGAACTGTTGTCCTCTATGGCTAGTCATAATTTGGGAGCAGCCTCGAATATAGCAGCTTCCTGTTTCGGATTAATCAGCAGACTCTTCTTCTTCTTCTTCTTCTATTTCTTGTTGTGCTTATCATAACATTTGAATCGCTGTTCACACCTATTCAAATGATCGCTAGATGATCGGATGATGATTGAATCAGCCTGGTCCCAATCTCGGAAGTCTTTAGCCGCTTTTTGCTGGAAAACGAGTGGACTCAGTTCACTTTTTTCGTCTCGATTTGTGGCCGATTATCAGTTGGGTTTTTGTCGTGGCCATCTCGGAGTATGGCCCATCACGTGTCTAATTTCTCGCTGGCCAAATAGTCCTCCGGAGTGCGCATTGTGTTCATTGTGTTGCGGTTGTTTATCTTGATGCAGGCGCACAAAAATGTTTACAATTTGGTTTGCTCCTTTTTTTTCTTTTCTCCTCACAATGGAAGCTAAATTATAAAAAAAAAGAAAATATTGCCAGCTTGGTTTTACTTCTACCTTAGCTGCGTTTCATTTTTCATATTGGTCACTCAATTGTCTTTGCCACAAGACACATGCCACAGCGTCGCAGAGGCCTGGCCTGGTCCAGGCTCGACTCGGCTCGCCAATCGGCGTTTTGTGTCAAATAACAAATAAATATCACGCATGGCCAAAAGCAGCAATCACAACGGCAACTGGCAACTGGCAACTGGCAACTGGCAACTCGCAACTGGCAGATGACAATGAGGCGATAAGCAAAGCATGGCACACATTGCTGAGGATCCTGCTGCACACACACGTCCTGGCAAAAACAACTCGATATATTGTTACGATAAAGTGCCAAGCATTGTTGCTGTTGCTGTTGCTGTGGCTGTTGCTGTGGCTGTTGCTGCTTCTCTTGTTGTTGCTGTTGCAATCAATGTTTGATTAACATGCGTTTTAGGTCTCTCAGACGCTGTAACTGACTCGTGTTTGTGAGTTTCTCGCAGTGCTATCATATAAATGGTCAGCCCTAAGGCGCAACCATAATTATTTCATTATAGCCATTTCTTTCATCAACCAAACCATTGGCCACAACTTCTGTGATTGTTGCTCTTGTCGTTGTGGCTGATGATTTGGCTGCTAGCTTATCAATTGGTCGCCATCTTAATTGTTTGTTGTTAAACACGCAGCTCGTTCCCAATAACAACAACAACAGCAAAAGCAACAACATCAACTCCGTCTCGTATCTCGGCCTTTGGTATTGGGCATGGTCTTGTCTTGGCCAATAGATTTTTCAGCTTATTGATTTTTCATTTGAATTCCGTCGTCAGCTGTTGATTTATTGTTGTCCACTTAATTTGTACGAGATGCTGTTCAGATTTGCCGCATTTTAAAGCCTGCTCTACCACTAATTCTCAGCTCAGATTGGTTTTGTTCAGACCAAATTTATGACCTCTTGTATTTACCATACAGTTGTTCAATCATTTGCATGTAAAACGCGCTGAAACTATAACTGAACCAGTTTGTTCAACAACTAAAAATGCATTAAATGTTTCCCAAAATCAATTAAATCTTTATCATTTGCATAAATGATGTCGTAGCAACTTAGGATTGCATGTCTGCGAATTAACTAATTTAATGGAAGCAATTATAAAAATCTATATAAACGAATTCACTTCTGAATACCAATGAGAATATTGCAAAAACGAGTCTGCTTTTTACGGTTCAAAGAAGTCATATAAATGTATATAGATTAGAATGTTCCGAACTATGTAAATATATATATATAATTAAGGAATTCATTTATATATAAGTATATATAAATTTAAATAAATTCCTTAATTATTATGCTCTCTACAGGGATATATTAGCTTTGTGCAGAAAGTATGTGACAGACTGAAGGATGCTTGTCAGACCCTATAGAGTATATATATTCTTGATCAGTATCAACAGGCAAGTCGATCAAGCCATGTCCATCTGTCTGTTCGTTTGTTTGTCTGTCCGTTCGTAAAAGCTCCTCGATCTCAGCTACTATAAGAGCTAGAGACTTGGCATAAAGTTCCTATATATACTCTGCATATCAAGTTTATGTTAGATTTTCGATACCTCACTCCCCTCCCCGGCAATTCGTTACAATCGTAATTATGCCCACATTTCTGAGTGTATACACTACAAACTTAACAGGTGCTTAAATAATACTACAGAGAAGCATTCCTGAACGTTTCATCAAAAACGGTCTATAAATAAGAAAGATAATCAGTAACGAAATTTTACATTGAATCACTTGCGCTTCGTTGTTTATGGCCAGCACATGTGTGCGAGCGAGACAGCGAATGACTGCGATACATGCATATGTAAGTGAAGTTACGAAGCACTCAGCTTTTGATAGAGTATATGCAAAAGCTTGTCGCTGAGCAATCAAAGAAATCATTTGCAATAAGAGTGTATGAAATAAGGAATTAGTTTAAACAACTGTTATGTAATTAATTCTATTATAATCAAAATACTTAATCTAAGAGACTGCGCTCGACTCTCGTAAATTTCTTATTTTATAATATAATTAACAACTTTAAAAGTTGAATAGTTTTCTACTTGAATAAATATTTAATTCATCATTAATGTTACAACTTTTTGCCATAATCAAAACACATTCCCAGCTTTCGTACTAGAAATTGAGGCTTTTGTGTTGTGGTTGCAGTAAGCAAAGGATTCTAAGGGCCGCAATGAGACACAGTTGCCAAACAGTGGCCAACTGCTTCGGGTGTCCAGGTGTGTGGTCAGTGGTTAGGGACATGTGTGGATTCATTCGTCTTCCCCCTGTTGATTGTGGCGTTGAGAGGCAGACAATGGCAATTGTGGCCGGCTGAGAATGTTGTCATATGTCGCCTCCGTTGTCGTTGCACGTCGGTGTATTTCATGTAAACAAATAACAAATTAAATGAAAATTTAAATAAAAGAGAAAACACTCAGACCCGCACACATTACCCACAATACGGACGAGGGTCTGGTTCTGGCCAAAACAAACGATTTATGTGGCGGGCGAGGGCAGGACAAATCCAAAAATAAAAGAAGCGAAATAAAATAAAACCCGGCGCTAGACGGCGTCATCGTTGTAGCTCATGTAGGCGAAACCCCGCTGATCAAATCAAATAAAACTAACACACACACATAGAGAGACACACACGCAAACGGAAGGGGCAGAGGTGTACATAAAAAGGACAATCAGAAGACTGGCTGGTATGGTATAGCTACCATTGCTGGCAAGGATTTCCACACAGGAGGGGTTGCTGTCTCGTCCTCGGCCACGTCCTGGCATCGTCGTGTTAGCCTAACAAGGCGGGTGGCAATCGACTGTAATTGGGATTTGTATTGAGTTATTATTTATTGTCAGTCCCTGGGCTCCGGGCCAAGTCAAAATAGAGAAATTATCGGCTGTGGCATTGCCTACTTAAATTGCGTGTTGAATTGATTGATTTGGCGGGCATTGCAACTTGTGTGGTATCCTGAGGCACCTATGCATGGCTATGAATGCCTTTGCATGTCAATGGGTTCTACAATTTTTAAATTTGACTTTGGCAACGATCAGGCGTATCCTGCTTGAAACTTAATTAAGCAAATGGCGCGCGGGTTCAAATGGATCTCAAGCTACAGAAGCTATTGCACATCAAAAGATAAACGCACGACAATCAGTCACAGCTGCGGGGGAAGTGCAAAATGCAGCTGCAACCTCAACGGTTGCAACGGGCAACAGGCAACAGGCAGCAAGCAGCAAGCAACGGGCAACTCACAACTCGCAACTCGCGACTCAAGCGACATTTACATACTTACAAGGAAAGCAAGGAAAGGCTGCCATGGCGATGATATATAAAAACACAAGAAATTTGACATGAACTGTGAGATTTCAACGCAAAGATAGCGCCAAAAGATGCGACCGCTTGCGAATGAGAGTCTCTGAGTTTCGGAGTCTGGCCCGGAGATGCTGGCTGGCTCCTTGAATAATGGCGGCCACGAAACAGGACGGAGGCCACGTTGGCTGGACGGACCCAAGCAATTGTAAGAAAAACTCAAGAGGGTACAACATAAAACACACAAGAGATGAGATGAGATGGCATGGGATGAGAGAGCTCGACTTGAAGTTGGAATTGGAAGTGGAAGTGGAGTTGGCGTCGGAGACGCAGACGGAGTTGGTAGCTGAGAAAAAGGTACGAAAGGCTGAGAGACCAGGTCGCTTGTGGTTGGTAGACTGAAGATGAGGCGATTTCTAGATTTGATAAGCAAAATCATTTGTGATAAAATAAATAATTGAGTTCGTTTGCATATCATGGGAAACATCTGCGGTACAAGACTGCCATAAGCATAATAAAAGCAAAATATATATATATGAAAGAAGAAAATTTAATAAATTCATAGGCACACACACTCATAATTTTCCAATTGTGTCAGAGATTAGAAAACGAATTTGGACAGACTTCAATCAACTCGGACAACGTTGTTGCTGCTGTCTCTGTCTCCGTCTCTGTCTCCGTCTCTGTCTCTGTCTCTATCTCTGTCTATGTCTCCGTCTATGTCTCTGTGCCTGCATCTGTATCTGTATATCTGAGTTTGGGTTGTTGTTGTTGCTAGAGCTATCGACTATCAGCTATCAGCGACTATCAGACTATGCGACGCACGGGGCGCACCTCAATGCGATAAAGCGTTAAAATTAATTATCGACTGCCACATTGCTGCGCTTGTGCTGTCAAATCTTTATCGCGTAATTGATTTCATAGCTACTGCGTTGCGTTCTTCAAAATTACACGCCGAGGGCCCAACTGAGGCTCCAACTGAGACTCCTCAAGCCCATTGTTTAGACAGTCGAAGAAATGGTTGAAAATTCCCCAGCAATAAACAACTCTAAACTGGAGTCTACAACTGAATGATTAACTGTGAGATGCCCTGTACTTAGCTTCCACTTCCAATGGGATTACAACAAACTGTTTTCCAATTTCAAATCTCATGATTTGACAAATCCTAATCTTACTGTAAATAATAGAAGTGCCAATTCACAAATTGAATATTCCAAATTTGCAATTGATATTCAACGAATTTATAATGCGGCCGTATCTGATTTTGCCCCTATCTGTCTGATTACAGGGTATAAATAGACGCGATGGCAGGGGATAGCAATTGGGGTAAAGCGCTAGAAAACATCATGATAAGAAACTGTGATTTTTATTTTTCAACTGATTTTTGATTTCCTGTACAATTTTGATTAAAAACTTTACGAAGAGGTAGCTTTGGCAGCTCCCATGTTGCCACCTTCCCCACACGTCGACAAACAAATTGAAAACAAAGTCTAATCAGTCACAATTGAGCAATTTTTTGTGTGTTTTTGTTGTTGCTTTTGCCTTTGTTGCACTGTTGACTATGGCTGAGTTTAAGTTTTTTTTGAAGAGACCTGGAAATCTAATCACTGACAAGCTATGGCTGCCTGTATTTGATAGATAGTTTCAGATGGCACGTCATACGCCTGCCCTGTCATGCCCTGCCCTGCCCTGCCCTGTCATGCCTCACGTTCCCATTGTTGTTGCCCCACTGCACGAAAGCCCGAAAGGTGGCTAAAGATTTGAGCTAGTTGATTAGTGCCGTGCCAAGTACCAGAGCTACTTTGGCTTTCCATATCTACGGTCTGTCATTAGTTTGGTTTAGTCCATTCTACAATTTTAGTCATCTATACTTATTCTTGTACAATTTCCGATTATCCACTCCAGCTGCTGCTGCCCCTGCCGCCTGCTGCCTCCTTGTTTGCTTGTTTGCCCCTTGTGTTCAGTGCTGCAGTCTTTTATGCCTGGCGTAATTAAAACTTAAAACGCTTTTTGTTTTCTGTTTTGCAAGCAGCTCTTGAACCATTGTTCTTGAACCAAAAAGTTCAGACCACCCCGACAGCCCCTGATATTCGACACGTCCCGACGACAACAGAGCTCAAGTGTTTGCATTGTGCAAATTCCAATAGAGAGCGCACGACTTTTTCTTCTTCTTCCAAAGAAGAAAAGAAATACGCCTGGTAAAAGTTTTCCAGGCAAACAAACCCTCCCGCCACCCCGCCAATGTCTGTGCAGTGCAGGACCTAAAACGGCACTTGGTGCTTGGAGTTCAAGTGCTGCAACGCGCGTGCCTGGCAGGCCGAGTGAGGCGCCTCAAGTGCGCCAATATGTTTCAACTTCGAACCGCAGCACATGCCACAGCATCATTGGCAGGATAGCGGCGCAAGGACACATGCAACACCGGTGCTCCTATCATTAGCACATGTCTCGCATTCATATTTCCATTCCCTTTTTTAATACGTGCTGGCAGCTCATTTATCGAACTGTGGATCTGATCTATTGAAACTGTCGACACTGCAATAAAAAGGGAAACTTTTGAATGCTGAAATTGCATTCAATTCAAGTTCATTTTGTTACAATAGACAGTAAGCTAACAAGGCCTCAATAAACAACAATCAGTCTGAACTAACTTATGTGCAAATGAAGGAAGACTATATATATAGACTATATATAAGAATATCTCTGGTCATCGATGGGGATAGCTGCGTAAATAGATATTGAAGCTACCTGAACCGATGCACCTGTAACTCCAGTGCCTAAATCATCTTGTGAATGCTGAAATTGCATTCAATTCAAGTTCATTTTGTTACAATAGACAGTAAGCTAACAAGGCCTCAATAAACAACAATCAGTCTGAACTAACTTATGTGCAAATGAAGGAAGACTATATATATAGACTATATATAAGAATATCTCTGGTCATCGATGGGGATAGCTGCGTAAATAGATATTGAAGCTACCTGAACCGATGCACCTGTAACTCCAGTGCCTAAATCATCTTGTGAATGCTGAAATTGCATTCAATTCAAGTTCATTTTGTTACAATAGACATTAAGTTAACAAGGCCTCAATAAACAACAATCAGTCTGAACTAACTTATGTGCAAATGAAGGAAGACTATATATATAGACTATATATAAGAATATCTCTGGTCATCGATGGGGATAGCTGCGTAAATAGATATTGAAGCTACCTGAACCGATGCACCTGTAACTCCAGTGCCTAAATCATCTTGTGAATGCTGAAATTGCATTCAATTCAAGTTCATTTTGTTAAAATAGACAGTAAGCTAACAAGGCCTCAATCAGTCTGAACTGATGTATGAAAAATGGAAAGAAGACGCTTGGGGCTTTGACAACATGTAAACTTCAAATGATTCAATGAATATCACTGGACATCGATGGTGATAGCTGCGTATATAGATATTGAACCTACCTGAGTCGATGAAAATGCAACTCCAGTGCATAAATCATCTTTTGAATGCTGAAATTGCATTCAATTCAAGTTCATTTTGTTACAATAGACAGTAAGCTAACAAAGCCTCAATCAGTCTGAACTGATGTATGAAAAATGGAAAGAAGTCACTTGGGGCTTTGACAACATGTAAACTTCGAGTTTCAAATGATTCAATGAATATCAGTGGACATCGATGGTAATAGCTCTGCTTTGACAACATGTAAACTTCGAGTTTCAAATGATTCAATGAATATCTCTGGTCCTCGATGGTGATAGCTGCGTATATAGATATTGAAGCTACCTGACTCGATGCACCTGTAACTCCAGTGCATAAATCATCAATGCAATTGCAACAACAACATCCAGCAGACTGTAGAAATCTACCAAAATAAACGCCCGCAGCGCCGTCTGCATGTGACTAGACCTTGAACCTTAGACGCTCGGAGTACGGAGTTCGGAGTTCGAGGCTTGACCTACGCCCTCGCTGCTCTGGTGTCTGTGACGAAATATTTAGTCGAAAATATTGTCCCTAATGCTGGCGCCAGACAAGTCTTATGCTGATGATGATGACAGACTTAGGCACCGTACACAAAACAAATCCAACCTGTCACACTAACGACTTCTGCGAAGACAATGGCCAGCCTCCGTCATAGGTCTCAGTCTGAGACTCAGACGGTGAATCGGGCAAAGTTGCAAGTGCAGGTTGCACGTTGCACGTTGCACTCAGCACATTGCAGGTTGCTAGTTGCTGGTTGCTGGTTGCCGGCTGCTTTGTCTGCAAGCCAAAAGTGTTGCACTACTTTTGAGTTCTTAGAGACAAAAGACTATAGTCTTAGCCGCGCGGCGCTTTGTTGTTGTTGCTGTTGTTGCTGTTGCTGTTGTTGTGCATATGGGTATTGTACATATATTTTATGGTGCAATTCTTTTGTGCTCACACCAGCCAGAAGGCAGGCCAATATTTTTATTGCCGCTTGTACAAAAATTTATGAAATACAAATAGTGCACGCTAAGAGTTATGACCCGGCGCTAGGACGTGGCCCTAGGGGCCTAGAGGCTGTGAAAGGCATTTGGCAAGTGCAGAGACTGGATGAGCTGATATCACGCAGCGATCGTATAGAGGGTTAAAAGTGATCAAAGTGATCTCTACAGGCGCCAGGATTTCAAAGGGATAAGCTGCAAAATAGAGTACATATTTGTTATGCAGTAGATATGAGAGTTGTATCTATATCATGAACTCATGGTATCTCGATTATTGTGTTACATTCATGGCGCTGCTAAGGTGATCAGTCTATCAACAACTAAGAAACAAAAGCTCTGTAAGACAGCGCATTCACTTTCTTATATGTATTTCAAAGTTTGTACGACTTAAAGTTGGCAAGAGATCGATAATCCGCTCTTGATCAAGTATTTTTGAAGGATCATGCCAAACACTGCATGTCTCATGTGTCTAATCTGCAGTTGATCAGTTCGTTGGTACAGTTGGTTCAGCTTTCAGGACACCACATTGATAATGATCGCGGCATTAGTTTTTTTCACAGCTGCCTGTGATGTGAGTCCGTCAACTTGTCTGGCTGCTTGACAATTCTTGGACTGATGAATTTGCATTGATAGGCAAATCCTGCGATTTGCTACTCAACGATTTCCAGAGAAATCTGATATTATTTGACCTATTTTCAGTCTAATGTGCAGGGAGAACAATCAACGACAGCCAGATATGATCGGGGGCGCACAACGCCTCTTGCCCCTTATCGTGATAAGCACTTGTCTGATCGGCAATCTTTCGGTGCATTATCAGAGCTCGAGATCTGCAGTAAGAGATTCCACAGAGCAACGCCGCTGATCGAGAATGATATGCACATTCCAAGAGTCCGAGGCGACGCCGATGTTTTGCTAATCCTTCTGCTCTCGCATGGCTAACGCCCCGCTCAGACAGAAGAGAGTGTGAGGGCGACAGAGTGAGAGAGAGAGAGAGAGGAGAGGGAGGTGACAGTGAGCAGGGTAGAGCAGAAGAGAGAAGAGGATAGGTCGAGTGTCTGCCGCCGTTGTGGCTTTATGCTAATGATCGAGTCGGCCAAAAACTAGACCAGGCCTTAGCCGCAGTGCAAAAACCACTCAAACCACTCATTGTCTGGCGATTGTTTCATCAAAATTGCTGCAAATCTTTGCCTGCTGGCCATCCATTGTTTCCGTGGCCCGTTTTGGCCGCTCGCTTGGCCAGGCTCGTTGCTAAGTTGCCTTGCTGCCTGGTTGTTGGTTGGTTACTTGGTTGGTTGGTTGTTTGGGAGTGCGAAAAAAATCTCTTAATCGGCACTGGCGACAGCATTCAATGAGTTTTCTGTAAATCTCTGAGTGTGTATATATATATATATATGTGTGTGTGTGTGTGTGTGTGTGTGTGTGCATTGCCAACACTCGCGGCCGGAGCACTTGAAACATGACAATATCAATTTGTACGTACAATGGCCTAATCTGATAATCAGTGCAAACATGTCCTTTGTGTCCATTGTGCGTGAAACAATGCAAACGGCATAGTTGTGCGCCAGGATTAAGTGCTAGTCAGCCAGAAACAGAACGAGAGCCAAAACTAAAGCCAGAACCAGACAACAGACAACAGACACCAGACACCAGAATCAACGTATATCTATGCCAAGTTTTTTTTGTTTTTTTTTGGCAATTTGGCATCGCGTCGACTTTGTGCTTTGGAGTTGGGCCAAAAACTGGCCACCAACTAAGCGTACAGTTCATTATGCGGCCTATAAAATGATTAATGTACATTTTATGTTAATAACTTTGGAGTCTGGATGTATAAAAATCACTCAGAGAGCGATCACAAAAGTTGTTTGCCCATAAAATGAAACGCAGAGTAAGATGATCGCCTCTACGGGCATGTCAATCAAATGGAGCTCGCACAGTCCCATAAAAATGATCGACAACAATGACACTTTGGGCGGCAGGAATGCCACGGATAAGCATCTAACCAGATACGGAGGAGCGGAGAGCGCCAGGTCGTACGAGTGTGTGCGAGAATGTTCATTTATCATGGCTTGGCAAAGGGAGTTGCTGCCACTTGGGGACTGGCAAGTAGGTGGGGCTACTGAATTAATCATCAGGCAAATGAAATTGAAATCAAAAATCATAGCAAATGCAGTTGTAGATGTAATTGTGGTTGTAGATGTAATTGTGGTTGTTGTGGTTGTTGAAACAGACGCAATTAATGAGGCATTGCCAAGGGTTGAAGCTACTGCTGTTGTCTCCTTGTATCCTTGCATCCTTGTATCTTTGTATCTATTAGTTATGTAACCTCCGCTGAGGATGGTTATTGAGTCGACTCCCCACGAATTAGTTGCGTAATTGAGTCATAAAAACAAATGTGCCAAATGCTCGAAAACTTTTGCCCAACTTCTTGTTGTTCATTTGAATTGCAGCTGAGGAATAACAATTGTGCAATTGCATTAATTGTATTACAGTTGCCACAACACAACGCGACACAGCGGGTTGCCCTGCCACAGAATGGACATTGCATATGCGAGCATTTCATTGGGAGTTTAGTGGGAATTTTTGGTTAACCCGATAAGAGTCCACTCAATTATGTCATATCGGAGCAGTTAAATGGAGTTTTAAGTTGCTTTGATTATGTGCAGCGCATGTATAAAGAGCTCAAATTATATAATAACATTTTTTGGGCTTACCTTTTATGGCCGGGCCATTAAAATATCCAAAACGACAAGCGACGCTGCTCAGATTTATCGCATTCCTCTGCACGATATAAAGCAACAAATAAATTTAAATACTAATAATAATAAAATGCCAGTTGGCCAAAACAAGAGAGAGAGAGAGAGAGCCCCACGCATACACCAGAGCAGTGCCTGCTTGAGGTCTTGCCCATGTTCCCCAGGAGCAGCAGCTAACTGTTTTGGTAGCATCCATGCATTCATCCTTCAAAGGATAAAAGGCGCCCATTTATGGGCAGCAATTAAATGGCCTGCCATTTGTTTTATTATAACGCAGCGCAGCGAGCGGCGCTCACATCAGCATCAGCGATAAGGCCAGTTTTATTATTATCCTTCTCTCTTTTTTTCCCTTTGAGCCTTTGGGCCTTTGGGCCAAACGGGGGCGTGGCTTGGCGCTGCTGGGGAGGGACAGGACCTGCTTTTACACATTAGAATAGGCAAAGCGAAAACAAGACAAGGCCATAAAAAGTCGCAATGCGCCATAAAAACAGTTAAAGCCAAGACAAAAGTTACACACACACACACGTACACCCATACATGCACACACCTTCCCACACACTCACACTCACACTCCACCACACATGGCACGTTGTGGAGCGTGAGCCTTTGCTCTGTACAAATTAAGCCTTTCTACGTAAACAAACGAGCTCATATCCTCTCCATGTAGATAGACACTTACACTTATTTATAGTGCAAACGTATAATGCTAATCCTTAAAATGAACAACGCTATGATACCCAGTAGGGATATCAACGATCAAATTTGTTCCAGTTTAATATGTAAGGCACTGATTAATCTGATTAATCTGATCTGATCAAGAACATATGATAAAGCAATTATTTAAATTTAGAATATTTCAAGCTTCGAGTGAGTAATATTTGCAATTTAAATTAAAAGAAAACTATTATATTATCATATTATATAATCTTCTTAAACCGCTGTTAATAAAATGTTGTATTCGAGCTATTTTATTTTAATTAAATATAAACGAGAAGTGCGAGCTAAAGTATTACAAACTTATGTGATTCCACACTGATTGCTTATTGAATTTTGCAGTGCAAGAGTGAAATATTTGCAGATCTGGCATACCTGCTGAATTTGTTTATACGCTGCAAGGGTATTTATTTATTTATATAACAAAACAAACCGTCGGCAAATATTTCTAGTCCTGGCCCCGCTTGGCCTGCATTGAAGCATGTGCAAAGTAGGTTGCGCAAATCGCACACAACATAAAACATTTTTAATGCCAAGCAACAACAACAGCAACAACAATAATAATAACAAGAGCAACAACAACAGCAACAATAACAAGCATAACATCAAGCGAAAGCTGCGCAAAAAGTGCCGCAAAAAATGAGCATAAAAATGGCAGCTGACAAAAGAAAATGGCCGACCAGGCTCCAGCTGTGGTTCCCACTGCTGCCCATGCCCATTCTCCTGCCCCTGCCTCTGCCCCTGCCTCTGCCCCTGCCTCTGCCCCTGCATCTGCCCCTGCCTCTGCCCCTGCCTCTACCCCAGCTCCTGCCCACGCTCCATCTTGTGCTCCAGGGCCAGCTTCAGCTTCCGCCCACACGGCCACAGCACACATTGCGGCTATAGAGCATACAGGATATTGTGTAAAAAGGATTAATGTGTCCTTTTTGTTTTAATTGAAGCAGAACGCGAAATGCCCAAAAGCAACCAAAAATCTACGAATAAAATATCCTTGCCATAAAAATGTCACAAACTCCTTGAGTTATGTGCGTGGTTTGTGGCTTATGTGGGGCCCTCCCAATCCTCCCTCTTCCCACAAAGGGGGCCCAAAGTGTGGGGAAACCCTTTTGTTTTTTAATTTATATGCGACTGTAAAAGAATTTATTGCTATATTATATAAAAGTGTAGTACAAGCACCATGAGCGAGAAGAAATGGTTACGAATGCGAAAAAGCCATTAAAAGATCTCGACTTCGTGTCCTAGCTAAGAACAGTTACACTTATAGTGGACATAATTATCCTTTGAGTGCATAAATGGCAGAAAAGCGTATGTAAATGGACAAACACAGGGTACAGGAGGAAGACTGTTGAGCAATTATTAAAGAAATATAGCAAATTGAGAGTAGGAAGTATTAAACTAGGCAATTAGAGCAGCAATTATATTACATACTGAACTAATGTAAGTACTAATTAAGTACTAAAGTAAGTACTAAGTAGAATACTCTGTGCCAATCTGCTTAATATTATTTACATATTTACTCTTCATACATAAATACTTTACATATGCATGTATCTCAGTTGTTCTCAATTCAATGCAAATATTTATTTTCTTTCTTTTCTGCATATTTTTTACATTTAAGGATCAATCTTTATGAAACTTTTAAGACTGTTTGACAATGCTTTTTTTAAGCACCTGTTAAGTTGTAAGAGCCTACGTTGAGTAATATGACCATAATTGTTTATTTTTTATTATTTGCTGGGTAAGCTGATAAGTCATATCAAATTTGTTGTGTTTTCCTCTCATAGTTCCTGAGATGGACGCTTTCGTACAGACAAACCAATCAGATTAGATACCTTTAAAGAATATATACACTTTCGTATTGTCTGAAGATAAGCAGCTACGTCTATAACTTTTATTTATGTATATATAAATATATATAAATATATATAAATGAAAGATCTCTTTTAAGCCTTCAAACCTTTAGTTTTATTCCCGTCCTTCATTAGCAAATCTTCCTGATATCTATCCATTTGGAGGCAGCCCACAAGCAACCTGAAGCCCACGTGTTTCCATTGCTTGCCTTCTGCTGTTTCCGTTGCCGTTGCCTCTGGTTGCATGCATCGCCCATTTGGGAAGCTGTTTTTGGAGTCGGTGTCGCCTAGTTAAACATCTCTCATTTATATGCGGCAGCTACAAGCAGCCACGGTAGCAGTTTAGCTGTCCGCACACGCAAATTTTGTGGCATTCACACACATATACACCTGCCTGGGACTGGGTGTTGCACGCTGCACGCTGCACGCTGTTTGCTGTATGCTGTATGCTGCCAGGCAACGGGCTGAGAGCAAAGATTCAGGCTTTAATTTATGGCGCTTGTCATATTTTGTTAGACACGGCGATTAATTAAAGTGCAGAGCCTAAAGGCCGATGTCGAGGGCCGATGGCCGAGGGCCGAGGGCCGAGGGCAGTCCTCAGCCAAGACTTGAACCGGGCTAATTGAAAAGTGGCCAGAAAACTGAAGGTTCGGACGACAACCGCTTATTAAAAACGCAAAACGCGAACCTAAAACCAAACATACACAAAAACAACAAGTCAAGTGGCGTTTTCAGTGCATTGGGCTAATAAATGGAGTCTCAAGGCACAACACACTGTGTATGTGTGTGAGAGAGAGAGAGCGAGAGATAGAGAGAGGCCACTCAATGGTCGAGTCATCGATATTAGCTCAATTCCGCGTAAACTGGCGAGGCACAAAAATCGCCGATCATTGCAGGAGCGGCTCGGTTGAGTGGCAGCACATACAAATGAAAAGAGTACAACAGAAATATTTAAAAAGTAAATTGAAATTAGTGCAAGTCATGAAACGAAATGCATTTTCGCGCCCAACCCAGTCCCGTACAGCACACAGGGGCGTGGCACGTCAGGGGCGCAGGAGTCGCAGTTGAAGCTGGAGCAACTGAAGTGCCCGACTGACACACATGACATGCTAATTAAAAGACCACAAACAGCCGACGGCAGCAGACTGACACACAAACAGAGACAGAACGAGAGAGAGAGAGAGAGAGAGAGAGAGAGAGAGAGAGGGAGAGGGAGAGAGGGAGAGAGAGAGAGACAAAGAGAGTCATTGCTTTTACGCAATCTATCTTATTTTGACTGCAATTTGTCAACCACAATTACGAGCACATTCCGTGAAGTCGAGGCTGAGGTTGAGGCTGAGGTTGAGGTTGAGGTTAAGATTGAGATTGAGGCTCTCTTTCGGGTTACTCCCAGCCCACGCAGTTCCCAGTAATCCGCCCCCTCGCTAGCCGCATTGCTCTCGTTATTCTCTGCTCTGCTTTTGATAAGCCATCCACTTAATTACATGGCTTATTGTCATACGCCTATTCGGCTTATTACCCGGCGCAAAAGTACGCTGCCCTTAACTGATCGAACTTATGATCGAGCCACGATAATCAGCAGACTCAACAACAGATAGAGAAATAGGCTTTGCTCGAAAGCGTAATACTCTTTGGGTAAAAATGGATAATATTTTATTGAGATGGAAGTTGCAGTTTTCAGTAGAGTATCTTATACTCAAATAGTACAATAATGGTACAATTAAATATATATATGTAAGCCTACATTTAGCACAAATAAAATACGTAAATAAAACATAAATTTGCTGTTTCATTGTGTCAGATTGAAGCTCATTCGTTTATTTATTAATAAATTTATATATTAATATAATATATAAAAATATAATTAAACAGTAACTGGTCACTTATGTAAATAACACCTTAAGTAACTGAACAACTCAGTACTAGAGTATTGCCGGTCTATAACGCCTGACAGCCGCTCTCTGGGTCGTTTGTTGTGATCCATTGATCAAAAGCAACGCAGACTAGCCTGCCTGCCTCTCTATATATGTATATTGTATGTACAATATATTTCTATATCATGTTGTCGTTGCTGTTTGCATTGGTGTATGTTGTCACTCGGCTCGTAGGCGAGAATTTCCGATCAACAGGCTGTGATCGACGGCAGCAAGCCACGCCACGCCACAAGATCCGCAGCAACGAGCTGGGTATGAGTCTCTGGAATGAAAGATGGATCGTTGACGAAGCCACACAGCGTGTTGATTTATTCCCCATAGACTCGACTCGACTCAACTCGACTCAACTCGACTTGACTCAAGCATGACTAGTATACTGTGTATGTGATCTCTGCCATTATAATAATAATAATTATAATAATAACAATAATAAGAAGCAGTCAACGAGCGAAGACAGAGACTAAGCAACGCCATGAAAATTATTACACATTAAAAATGGGTTCCCATTTCTAGAGGATTTATACGAATTGAAAATGCTCTCAAGCCAGAGATCTTATAATTCTTGATTGATGAAAAGTTATGGGCTACAGATAAAACAGAATTTATATATTTATGAATAGAATTTATCTTTGAATTAATTATTATGTATTTAGAAAAGAAGAGAGAATATATCTATGAATTAATTATTATGTATTTAGAAAAGAAGAGAGAATTTACAATTACTTTCATTAAAATACAAGAAATTTTAAATAAAATAACTAAACTAATGAATCTATAGCTCATTTAGTCTTATCATTAAGTCTAGTTATAACCAATAAATATTATTTTAACTTACACATTAGCGATACAAACGAGTACGCAGCTCCCTCTTAAAAAAAGTACACACACAGTGTGTATTTGTGTGTGTGTATTTACTTATGCTCCGAGCAATTCTAGTTTCGTATGCAGCTCAGGATTGTCGCTTGCTCCTCGTCGTTGTCATCGACGACATCGTTGATCATGGTGCAGCAGCGATTGTTGCTCAACTTGATGATGATGAAGATGGTTATGATGATGATGATGATGATGATGTTGTTGTTGTTGCTGTTATTGTTGATGTTCTTGCTGTTGTTGCTGTTGCTGTTGCTCTTGCGTTATTGTTGATCGTGGCAGCCGTAGTTTCGGGCGCGACAAGAATAATTACCAATGTCACATGAAATCGACGAGCATCATAAATCAAATCAAATTATAATTAAGCATATTTGATCAGTTTGTCTGGCCTGTTGCCTCTGTCTGTTTATCTGCCAGCCTGATAGCCTTACTCCACTCACTCTTATCGATATATCTGAGTGTGTGTGCGTGTGTGTGTGTATGTAGCTGTATCTGTGGCTAGGCTGTAGTTTTGTTGACTTAAGCATTTCGACTTATTTGGAATAAGTAATTGAATTTGTGTTTTGTTTTATTTTTTTTTTGGTTTTCTTTTTTTATTAATGTTGACGCTGATGATGTCACAAGGATAATCGCTGGAAATTCATTAATTTCAAGGCATGCTTTTCTGCTTCTCTATACATCTGATGTATGTATGTGTGGGCTGCTCAACTACTTGTGTGTAGTTTTTCAATATTTGCTTTTAATAACATTAATTTGTCTGATTCCAGTTGCCTTTGTAGTCGGCTTAGCTGCGCGTTTGTTTTGACGCGGATAAAGTTGACATATCTGATAATTTGATTAAGTAAATAAACATAACACAGTGTGTGTGTGTGTGTGCGTGTGCGTGTGTGGGCACGAGTCAAAATTGTTGTGTCATTTTGCAGCTTTGACTCTGAAATTGTCTATTTAAGTTCTTTGGTACGCTTTAAGCCAATTTGAGCTGCCTTTTTATGGCTATCATATATTGCACAATTTATCAGTGCAAATAAAAGCAGCGTAAAATGAAATAAATATAAGCGCTGCTCATATGTTTCACACACAAATTCACACACACACACTCACATGCTTGCATACATGAGATAGAGATACAAGTACAAAAGAGACAGGGCGAAGAGCGTGGAAATTTATGTTTAGATTTAAACATTTGCAAAACGAAAAGTCATAAATTACTTCCGTTGGGGAAACGACAGCAGCAGGAGCAACAGCAACAGCAGCAGCAGCAGCAGAAGCAGCAGCAGCTTTTGGCATTAGCCAAGAAGTCAGCAACAACAGCAACAACAGCAACAACTACAACAATAACAAAAGCAACAACAACAATGACAGCGACAAGGATGCGCCTCAACAATCCACATGAAAAATCTTCATTTTACGATTCTCAGCACACACACACACACACACACACACACACTTATGCTCGTAGCAACACACACAACAGGAGTGTGAGGCGGGAGTGAGAGTTGAAGTGAAGAAGAGGGAGCTGAGCCAGGCGCAGGACGAGGCTAAACATATCAAGAGAGCTAGGCGCAGCTTCGGCTGAGATAAGCGCTGCCAAAATCAGTGGCATGTATCTTATGGCTACAGCAGCCATTTTTATTGTAGATTTACTTCTTAGGTGGATACTGGCGCAATTGTAGCAACTGCTGCTGCCACTGTTGCTGTTGCTGTTGCTGTTGCTGTTGCGGCTGCTCAACATTAAAATAAATATGTACAAATGCGCAGATAAATAGATAGCGATGCCATGTGATGCCTCCTGAAAGGATGACAAGGCAGCCAGCAACAAAAATGGCGCAAAGGAGACGCACACAGAGACAGAGACAGAGACAGACACAGAGACATAGAAAAGACAGCTCATACACACAACATTTATATTTCAGCGGAGAAAGCTCGTATATTATCATAAAACAAGTTGCTGGATGCGATGAGAGGGGAGCGGCAGCAGCAGCAGCACCAGTAGCAGTTGTAGAGTGGGGGCGGTAGGGTGAGCGATGAGGGGTGTTGGGTGGCACACTGGCGTGGGAGTGGGGCAACGGGGCAACGGGGCAGCGGGGCGAGTGATGCGCAAAAGTCGGGTCGTAAATCTTTGCGATAACATTTTATGCGAAACATTTCTTTTTCTGGTCCAGAGGGAGCTACAACAGCAGCATCCAGCATCCAGCTAACGAAGCAAGGACGCCCACACCAGCATGGAGTGTGAGTGTGCGAGGGAAACAGGGGAGGTGGCACGAGGGTGCTCGTGTGGGTGTGTGGGTGTTGAGGGTTGCTGTGGTTGCTGCGTTTAACATTGGCAATCGCACGGAAAATGGCGCGTACAGTGTGCTCGCTGTTTTTGGCCAAGCAAAAGAAACAACAACAAGAACAACAGAGGCAGTAGCAACTTGGCCCCGTGACTTGTGGGCAGGTGTGGGGTGGGAGGATTGTTGTTGTTTTCTTTTAACGGTTGGGGTGGGAGCCTTGCTGTTGCCACGTTTTATTGTTTTTGTTGTATTGCCAAGCGGATAAACGTGCGGGGGGTGCTGATGCTGGTGGTGGTGGAGGTTGAGGGACTGGCTGCTCTGTTTGAAGAATTTATGGCTTTCAGAGATGTATCTATGTGCCAAGCGACGAGAGCGAAATAAGCACATTCCTACTTAGCACAATGGAGCCGCCTTCGCATTGTCAACGTTCGGTTCTGGCGACATTCAAGTGCAACCTGCCGCAGGCTGCCAGTTCCCAATGCAATGCAAAAGTGTTGACTGCCGTCACAGGGACATTTCAATATTCCCCTCATTTCTTTGTCTACTTCTCTTTTGGTTCTCCTTTTTATTTGGCAACAAAGGCATCGCCCAAATGAAAACTATGTCGAGTGCAGGGCACATCAAACAATTGACAAACAACAAGAAAACAAGGACAAACTGCAGCAACAACTCCAAGGCGACAGAATTAGAGAGGAGAATTGCATTAGACTCACGACTGTGAATTATATTCACATATAACTGATTTGAATATATAAAATCGGGGCAGACACATATATCGCACTCAGAGGAGTCTCATAAACTAACTATATTAAAATAAAATAGTCCAAATTCTTTTACAACGAATATATTTATTATTGCAATAATAAATTATTGTAATCTCCACAACTTTTCTAATTATCATCGGAGACACAGAGCCATCACTACATGGAACTATATTCATGATGTCTTCTTTTTCTGTTTGTGTAATTCTATGCTCCTCGTCAATCCACTTTTTCAGTGCGTGCTGACAAAAGGATATGCAACTTCAAAGCGAATGCAACACGACCGGCAGGACGAGAATGAGAACAACAATTTGGACGATGATGTGACAGTTTTTCAACGCAATTTTCATAATTTCCCTGGCATTGTTGTGGCAGCCTCATAGCATATGAGAAAGGGAAAACTCATTGGTTGTTGTTGTTGTTTGTTGATGTTGCTTAAGTGCCTAAAATCGGCGCTTGTTGTTGCCAAACATGAAAACCATTTCAACAGCCATTTTCCCTCCCCGCCTGCATTCTCCTTTTTTATTTTTTTGTTGGATATGTCAGGTGTAAAGGTTTTCTTTTTGTGCGTTCTTGTATAAAAAGGGAATCTCGAGTTGCTGCAGAAAGGATTTCAAGTGAATTTATCATAATTGAAGGCAAGCCATGCTCAAGAAGAGAATTTACGACAAAAGCCAGACAAATTGTGGGATGATTCCCATTGCTCCGAGATGGCCATAATTTTAATTAGAAGCCGCAACGGCCACGCGCAACTTTCTCACAACGCAGAGCAGCTAGAGAGATTGTTGAAATTGAATCGGATAAACTGAGCCAATTAAATAGCCATCAGCTTGGCCAAGTTCACAGTTTTCCCAGCGCCTGACGCCTGCTCGATCATAAAAATTGCAATAAAATGATGCGCCTAATTTTTGCATAACAACATTTCGGCCACGTTCCCAGGCGCAGCACCACGCAACTGTCACAACAAATCAAAACATTGGTGGGGCGACTGGCGATGGTGCTGGCGATGCACTAACCCTTAACGATGCACAAATTGCTGGCAGCAGCAGCAGCAGCGACAGCAGCACTGCACGCGCAATAAAATACGAAAATCGATTAGCTACGGCTGGTAACAATGTCCCACTCTCCCAGGACCTCAGCCAAGTCTCTGTCTTTGCTAATTAGCTTGTCTGGCGATTGCTGCTGCTGTTGTGCTTTGTGTTGCTGCCGTGTAATTGCTGCGGTTTGCTCAAATAATTGCGCATGCAAATTTCTATTATGCTCGCTGCGTTATGCATATCTGTGCTTTTGAGTGTGTGTGTGTGCGTGTGTGTACATATATATATATATAGGTATATTCTCTCATATGCCTGCAAATTGTTGTATATTCTATGCATGTTCTATCTTCGATCTGCTGCTGAAGCTTTCATAGTAATTATTTAGCTGGCGACGACGCCGTTGAGGATGGCACTTTGAATTTGATGTGATTTGGTTTTGATGAATTTTGATATACCTCCCAGCCAGAGCGGCTGCCTCGACTGCTTCCATCTGAGACAAAAGTGCGATACATGACATATCTTGTATCTCAGCTTTGGCAATCTTATCTCAATTGTGACCAGGCAATCCCAGCAGGCAATCACCATCACCCCCCAAAAAATGTAAGCCTGCAACTTGTGTTGCACACGTCGCTGTTGCCTTTTTGGGTTTTACCATTTGAACGAGCGACAGCTTTTGGTAATTTAATAGAACGATGCGATCGCCGATATGGGATTGAGTGCGGGAGAGGGATTGCGGCTGCTTCTGTTGCTACTGCTGCTGCTGCTGCTGCTGCTGCTGCTGCTGCTGTTTCTGTTGCTATTGCTGGGATTTGTTGGCATTAAGTGGCAGTCGGGCGGTCGTTTTGGGGTTGCAAGCGGTGGTTGCTGGCTGCGGTGGCTGGTATCATTGTTGTGTGGGTGGATTGCTCTCTAATCTGGTGACGAAAATCACTGCCTGGCCACTTTCTGTGGCATTTGTGACTGAACAATTGTTGCAAATTTAAGCACAATTATTATGAAAATACCAAATGCGATGGCTGGCGCTGTTGTTGTTGTTGTTGTTGTTGCTGTTGCTGCTGCTGCTCGGGTTTTTATCATTGTGCACAGTTGAAATGAAGTCAAGCGGCAATTTTCATTAAAATGTTGCCATTGTTTTTGTGGAATTCGAATGAGCAATAATAAAAGCCACAGCGACGGCTTAAAACAAACAGCAATTCAATCAAAACGAACCACAACGACAGCATTAACAACAACAAAACCAGCATCAGCATCATCCACACAGTTGGAAGCATCAATGACAACTCTAGCTGATTGCTGTGCCCGCACCAATTTTTCCTCACCATCAGCGGCGCACAGGTGAAAAGTTAATCTGCATGCGCTGCACGCTTTGTCGAGCAAAGCTCGAAAAGAAAGCTACAAACAAAAACAAAAATAGGAGGAAAAAAATCAGCAAAATTGATAAATGTCAATGAGGGAGTGTGGAGAGGGAAAAGAGCTAACGTCAATACACACACAAATGCAATTATCATGGAAAACAAAAGCGACAGCTTTCGTTGTTGATAACAAACAAAATGGCGACGTCAAAGGATGCGCCACAATTGAAATTGAAATCAAATACTAAAAGGATTGCAGTAGCACCAGCAACACCAGCAACACCAACATCACCATCAACAACAATACCAGCAAATACAACAACAAATGCCAATTTGGATGATGAGCTTGCCGAGATGACCGGCACAATAACCAGAAACGGTTGTCGCAGCAGCCAAGCAATTCCCTTTACACTGCTTGACGTGCACTGCTTGCCGCACAGCGAACGGTTAGCTTGCCTGCAAACTCGTGCGATGGAACGAGACAGATATATGTGTCTGGCATGTGCTCTCTGTTTTAAACTCGCCATTTTTGATTTGGGCGGCGTTTGCTTGACGCGCTCTCATTGGCTACGGGCATGCGCAATGTGCCGAACATCCACGCTGAACATCGCGGCGTTGCAGATGTTCGTTGTTGTCGACTGCAAGAAATTAAAAATGGTACATTTAGGAACAGCAGCAACAGCAGCGGCAGCAGCCAGAAAACTTTGTCTTGGCTCTTGCTCGTTTCGCTTTTATTGTTTGCTGCAGTTTTCTGCTATAATTTTTGTCACACAGCTGTCACACAAACCCACACACTCACACACACACACACGCAAATAAACACGCGCAGCCTGAGAGGGTTGCATATGAGAGAGAAAGAGCAATAGAGAGAAGAGAGCGAGAGAGATGTTGGCTTGCATAATTTTCTATGCAAAGTTCAGTGAACGTCAAAAATATTTGCATTAGGATGTTGTCTGTGTGTGTGTGTGTGTTTTTGACTAAATGTGTGTGCGTTTGTGGCGTCTTTTGTCTCCATTAGCTGCCCTAAAGCAGCACAAACACACAAGCTCGCACACACACACACATACATGCATACGTATACATTCACACGCTGTGTTTGTCGCACTTTTTGCTATTTGCATCTGTGATAAGCATTGCGTCTGCTTTATGCGGGCCCAACGTCGACAGCTGCAGCCTTTTAGGCGCACACACACACTCTCACACAAGCTCACACAATCACATGCACATAAACACACAGATTGTGTAAATTGTGTTATGTTTACTTTTTGATGTCCTTCCACAAAATGTTTGTATCAATTCATTTGCTGGCAATTTTCACAGCTTTTTTGTGCTCGTTCTTGCTCTGGTTATTGTTGTTGTTGATGTTGTTGATGTTGTTGTTGTTGTTGGCCGAAGCGCGTTAATTGCTTCATTGAAACAAGTTGCCAACTGCTGTCAAAAACTGGCTTATTAGGTGCCAACGGCTTTTGGCCGACATCCATCAACATGGCTAACAAATGTTGGATGCCATTCTGTTGCTCTTGGGTCTCATTAAAAACGCAATTTAATTTAAATGACAGCGTCGAATGGTGCATTCTAGTTTTTGACTAAGTAAAAGCAATTTATTGCGCTAAACTAGACCAAAAACTAGTCATTAAAACTAATCACAGCTAAAAGGCTCTTAAACAGCGCGCCCAGATACAAATCGAACCAAATTAGAACGTCGCTCCGATGCGATAGACCAATAGGTAATAGCCAACTGTGGACTAGTTAAAATGAACTCATTAACAGGTATAAACGATGCCAGAAGAAACTCCACTTCACTCGCAATCTGTAGCCAAATCAAACCGCTTAAAGAAAGTGCTGAGCGGGCGAACGATCACTCGGAGCTGGTGAAATTAGGCAATGGCCCCGACAGGAGCGGCAGAGTCATAAAAATCAAAGTCAATAGCCGACCGGTAAGACGGCAGTCCGGCGGCTGCTGTAGCTGTAGCCAAGCGAATTCCCAGGAAAAGGCATTAAATGGCCAAGTGACAAATAAAGTAACTCAAATCATGACCAAAGCGGAGCACACGCATCCAAAATCACATCAAAATCAAATCATTTGTATGCACAGCGCGACGACTATCATAAAAGCAGACAACTGCAGAGCTCGTAAACGTTCAAATGCCCGTTCCAGCCAAATCCAGCCGAGGAGCGGACCAAAGTACCAACTGGCTTACTAGCTGACTAACAAACTGACAAAGTTACGAACTGACGAACTGACGAACTGATTGAGTGACCATTAAAGTAGCGCCGTCGTTGCCGACGAGAAGCAATGAAAACAAACGCGTGCTTGGCCCCCGACCAAACTGATCCAAAGATATGAGGAGATATCTAAAGATATGCATTTCCATTAGTAAAAGCAAACTATAGTTGTATTCCTTGTAACTAGAAACACAAACATATCACAGCAGATATAACAGATTCCAGATCTCGAGATGAGTGTATCATTCTAGTGGCAGATCGGCTAGAGAACGCCTACAACAACAGTCAAGGACAGCGCCAAAACGGTAGTAATATACTCCTATATCCGACTGCTTATCTGTGTGTAGTTGCCGCTTGTGGCAGGTAAATCGCAGTGGGATCTACAGTTCGTCTCTGTCTCTCTGTCTATCTGCTTCTCTGCCTCCATCTCTTTTATATATCGCACTCTCTTTGTGTGACACAATATGACATCAAATTACTGCGACCCTGTTTGAGATCCCGTTCCCGTTCCCGTTCCCGTTTCCATTCCCACTCCCTTTATGCTTGCCATTCCCTTCCCTTTTTCGATGGCATTGCCGCACGCCCCGTCGCACACGATCGCCTATCTGATCATCGCAATCGCAAAACTACAAAAAAAAAGAAAAAAAAAAACATTTCAAGAGCATTTATTGTTGTTGTCGCTCAGGCATGCTCTCTAGCACATATGGCCCTGTCCCTGTCCCTGTCCCTTTCCCTGTCGCTGTCGCTGTCCATGTCCCTACCCCTCGCCTTGCGCTGGGATTTGAATCTCTCCTTTCGCACTCAGAAATGCGTAAGCGCTTATCGCTTATCGTCTATCGCTCGTTTATCGCTCGCGTCTCATCTCTCGGCGGCTTTCAACAGCAGCTCGGCCATCAGTTGAGATTTCTGTTGTTGTTTTTAAGTAATTTGCAAGAGATTCGCATTATATGTATGAATCTTTTTATCTTCCTTTGCTCTGCTTGTCGCTAAATTTTTTAAAGATTGAGTCTCATCTCGTTATTGTCGTTGTTGTGGTTGTTGTTGTTGTTGTTGTTGTTGCGTAGGTGTTGAACGGATTGTCGCTGCGCCGTATGACCGGATTGCTTAATGGGTTAGCTGTGGTCGTAGTCCAAACGGGTCCAATGCAACTAGCACCAGGAGCAGGGGGCAGGGATAAGGGCAAAGGTAGCTAGTGGCTCGTTGTGATCCCTTGTTTGGCATGGCAAGGAAATCGTAAAATTATCCTGGCAGACACGTCGTTATTTAGTCGCCGCGTTGCCAGAGGGGAGCCGCACTCATGTTAACCTTGACGTATTCAGTTTTGGTTTCATTTTGAACCAGCGGCAACGGCAACGGCGACGACGACGCCGAAGCTGGCAAACAATGCGCAGTCCAACAATAAGTTTGCTCAGGTGCTTAGCCAAGCTTTCAGCGTAGCCAGCGCATGAACAGGAGCAGCAGCAGGAGTAGGAGTAGGAGCAGGAACAGGAGTTGAGAGTTGGAGAGTTGGAGCGGAAGTAGCCACAGCCTGAGTTAGGTTGCCCGTCTGCCACATACGTCTGCCTGTGCTACGTATGCATGTGTGTCAATGTGTGTGCCTGCCACACGTAGTTCGTTTCATTCAGCAGCCGGAAAAGCGGAAAACTCGCATGCATATGAACGAGTACGGCCATGGCAGACTGTCCGCTATTTGCCAAGCGTATTGTGTGGCATGAGGACAGGACAGACAAACGGCAAACGCTCCATGAATTGGCAAACTTCGCGCAGACTGTGCGCAAACAATGGACGTTGTTCTACGACTAGACTCCAATAAAACAGAAGCAGGTCCGGAGTGAAGCACAGGAGTGGAGCCGTGGAGGAGGCGAGTTTATAAGGCGACCGCACTTGAGTTTGTTATATAATTCATTTACTTGAATTTATTTAGCAATTGTAGTTTGATTTTCGAAGAAGACATGTGAGAGAGACAATTCCCAGGAATAGAGTCTCTATAAGTAGAGTATCCTTACTTATAGAGACTCTATTCCTGGGAATTGTCTCTCTCACATGGCAACTACTTTCCCACCTTTAAATTAGTCTTCTTTATCCTTATCCTTTACCCTACCTAGACCAAGTATGTGCCTTGTAGCTGCTGCACTGTATCCATGCGTCTGTCTTGCAGTCTTTTAGTCGCTCTACTCATCTCGCCACTCACTGTCTGTCCTGCTGTTCTCTGCGTCATGCTTTGCATACGTGACCGGGCATTTGTTTGGTTGCTAATGTGGCAACTTCTAATGTTGTTGCTGCTGCAACGGCTGCCAGCCGAAATGGAAAGCATTGCGGGCGGGAAGTGAAAGTTTCAGGCATTGTTGCAGGAGCCCAGAACGGGCTGAAACCGACTCAAACCGCTGCTAGTGCCTAGCCCATTAAAATGTCTGGATCGCTTGTTTCGGCTGCCATTTTCAACTTAATTTGCGCTAAAATACTTAATATGAAAACAGATTTGCGCTGCCAAACAACAAATCACTTTCGCCATGTCGCACATGGACAGAGTCCGAGTGCTGGCAGGACATGTATGTGCATGCATGTGCATGTGTGCGCTCAGACGGGGAGGACGAGGCTCGGACATTTGCATAATTGACCCATGCAGGATTCGCGCACCAACTGATTTCATTTACGCCGCGCACTCCTCGCCACACTCGCCCCACTCCCCTCGCCAGCGCCGCCTCTTCTAACTCAACCGCCGCGGCCAGAAGGACCCCTTGTCTGTGTGCGGGCAACGTATGCTCTATGCTCGAGCTTTTGCACATTTAGGCAATTTACATTTATAGCCTGGCGCATGAGGTGCTTACGAGCTGCACACAGGATGTGCCGCCAGGCTCTATCATGCCCTTGCCTACGATACTCCGTCTAGTCCTGCCCCCATCCCTGCCATCCCGGCCACTCGGCGGCCATCGCATGAAATTTACACCCATTGCGGTTTGGGGTCCCAGTCAATTTGAATTGGTCTCGTTGCAGGTTGCCCGCTATGCTTTCGCGTGCCTTTGTTGCAATTGTTGCAATTGTTGTTGTTGTTGTGGTTGTTGTTACAATGGCTGCCAGCCAGTTTATTATGAAATTAGAGCGTAGCCAGCTGAACGGCGAAAGGACGCAGAAGGGGAGCTGCAATGCAGTCGTAAACTGGCACATGACATATGAACTGCCCGCTGTTGCTGCTGCTGCCGTTCTCCTTGTTCTTGTTGTTGTTATAGTTATTAAATTATATAGATACATGGGCCTAAACAAAGTCAACAGCAACAACAACAGCAGCAACAACAGCAACAGCAACAGCAAAGTTAAGCAAAATGTTTGCTGATTATTGCCAAGGGTGATGCACGTGACTATTGATAGTTTTCTAGAATCTATTGGCGATTTGCTGTGAAGGACACTGAAAACTATATTTGGTGGACTTAGTTCAGATATACTAAAAATATGGTATAATAAGAACTGAACTGGGAATAGATTATACTGCAATTCAAAGGCCTTTCAGCTTATATATAAATCTCTTTGAGTGACAAATTCAATTATATTATATTCCTTGTAATGAGATATGCAACTCTTAACCTCTTTGAAAGCAAGAAGAAAGTAAGGTAGTTCTCTACTAATTATATTCAAAATAAAAATTAATAATCGTTACTTATTCGGAGCAAATATGAAACGTGTCTCGGAGAAAGAAAGTATTCTTCAGATTTGTAAAGTGAAAGACTATTTACAAACCGATGACTATCAGAGCAATAAATATGTTTATTTCGTTTGCTACGAGTAATTATCATTAACACTTACAATCAGTTCTAACTGCAAAAATGGTAGAGTTAAAGATATACTTACACATCTTAGGTAAGATCATTAGAAATAGTTTTAAATTGCTTTATTCTCGAAGAACTAAATCTAATGTGTTAGCTCAAGCCAACGTGGATCGCTGGGATCATGGAACGTGGCATGCATATTTATGGCCTCAATAATTGTGGAGCTCTATGTGAGGCAGTGGCAGAGGCAAGGGCAGGGGCAGGGGCAGTGACAGTGGCAGTGGCATAAAGAGATTGGCAATTACGAGTGGCAATTTAAATAGCATTTTATTTGTTGATTTTATTTATAATCTGCCGCGCTATTTATGATTATATTTGAGTAGCATATGTATGCAAACAAATACATACACACACACACACACATTCACACACACACACACACGCACACACACACACATTCGAGCAGAAGCAGCGACAGTTTTGGAGCTAAATCAGAATTTATGCTTTGTTTAAATGCTGTAAAAATGTCGCTGATTTCTATCGCATGGCTATGATTATAACAATTGCAACAACAGCAACAACAGCAACAATCATCAACAACAATAATAATAACTGTCTATATGTCGCGTACATACGAGTATAGCGCACATTTATGATATAGTCGAGATACACACAAACTCATAGATACATTTGTAGAGCGAACGCGTATTTAAACCAATTTTATGGCGCATTTAATTGTTGCTGCTTATGAGCTATAGCAACAACAATAACAATAGCAATAACAACCACAGCGAGAACACACAACGGCGCTCAACAAATTAAAAATGGTAACAAAAGGTTAACATAAATTGTTAAAACTAAATTATACATATAAACAAAACATTTTTATGCGATTAAAATCAAAATTACACGCAACGTGCGTCGACTTCAGTCATTGCTGGAATTGCTGTATTTGTATCTGGGCATCTGGGCAGAGGAGGGTGCCCAAGGGGGCAGGGGCAGATGTTGGGGGTAAATGAAGGGGGTTAAGTACACACGCTGCGCTGCACACGGCTTACTCTGCTCCTATTGGGGGCTGGCAATGTCTGGCCTTGTCTCTGGGTTTCTCTGCTTTGCTTCGCTCTGCCGACTCCGCTGTGTTGGACGTGGACAGCGACGCGAACGTAGCCGGAAAAGCTGCGCACGTGTTGGAAAAATATGCATTAGAAGTACTTTTCCATAATGCATGTGTGTAGGTGGGTGGGGTGTGTGTGATAGCCGAACCTGTACAGGTCGAGCTATTTATACGGTTAATGATTTCTGCGTAGACAGCGAGCAAGTCAAAAGAATGTCAGAGAGAAATACGCAAAACAAGATATAGAACCGTTAAGCTGAATAATTGATATTGCTGTGGAGATCGGAATTAATACTGTTACCAACATTTGTTTGTTGTTTCGTTAACTAAAATCCGGTATTTGAAACAAGTTTCAAAACATTCAATTGCAATTAAGTTATATCATCTTCACATTTCCAGTTGTATAAGCTTTTGCTAAATTCAAATTAATTAATTCCATTGAAATTTTCGCTAAATCTCGACTTACTCAGCAAGTACGTTCGGATTTAAGTTAATAACAATTAATAATCTGATAAAATATTAAATTTAGTTTTAGCTTTCAGTGGATTCAGTTAGTATTTATAGAATTCAATTATTTGGGGAACTATTCGGAGCAGAAATTAATTGTATTTACTAAAGAGCTCTATTGATAGAGCTGACGTCAATTATGATTTATTTCCTTAGACATAGTCACCCAGAGTTAAGAATCTAATCTTATCGATTTCCCACATATTCTGATTAGACGCTGCGAATAGTAATTGTTGCTGTAATCTCGTATGGAAAATGAATTTCAAGTATAGATAGTACTGCTTATCTTATTGACGTCGTCTCCGGCGTGCGTATTTTTTAATTAGATAGTTCCGATTCGACTTCCATTTACATGGAAATCGTGGTTTAGTTTGGAATAATATCAATATCAATTCAAGCTGTTGTTGAAATTGTTCCCATACTTATGCCAGCTGATATATTGCTCTTGTTGTTCTTGTTCTTGACGATCCGCAGTTTAGTTTCCTTAGCATTATTCATTATTCATATGTATCTCTTACTATCGGCAGCGCTATCTGTGATCATTTGATGGTTAATGTCATAAACTAAAGCCACTTCTTCAGATTTGTACCTCCTTTGCATGAACTTATGAAACGAGACGGTGTTGGCTTAAAATATGTTGGTGGTGTAGCAGCTCTGGGAAACTTGGTCCAGCAGCTGTGGCAAAAGTCACAAACTCTGCAACATCCTTAAGGCACTTGCAAAAGTCTCTGCGCTACTTTTGCACTCAATTTCAGGTGCAAGCTTCAACAGCGAAACGAAAACAAAAACAACAATCAAAGCATTTAACCCTTTTACCAAAAAGTTCCGAGTACGAAACAAAAAACTTTTTTTTTAAAGCGAAAATCAATGCGGGAACCCAAAAAAGCAGCTCACGTAGCATCGCTTCCTATATACAAATACATATTTTCCTCGCTGTGTGTATGTGTGTGTGTGTGTGTGTGTGCATGTTTATGCGCAGCAGATGTACAGGGGCAACACAAGCTCCAGCAGCATCTCCAACTCGAACACGAAGCTGAAGACGGCAGCCAACTTGCCAAGTTGTTCAACCACAAAAAATATGAGCTCGATATTAATAATTTGTATCTAGATATAGTTTCTGTGGCTGCCAAAGATGCTGCGACGGCTGCTTCCTGAGAAAAAGCAGAGGGTATACGAGTTGTTGGGGTCTGGAGGCCAAACGTGTTGTTATATCTTATGCTTATTTGCTATTTTACATACGCAAGTATGTAAATATGTATGTATGTATGTACAGACATATGAATAAACATAGGCATAATTTTGTATTTAGCTTAATTTCCAGCTGCTAATTTATGCAAATTTAGTTTTATGTGCACCAAAAAGCAACAAACGTTCACACGCGCATACACGCACACACGCATACATGGGCAGAGGCAGACGCACATACATACATACATAACTCAAAATCGGCAGACAAATCTGCACACATGTTAAAGCCCATAAATAAACCACATAATCACAAACGGAACGATCGATGATTGTTGTCACTGTTTGACAGCCAGGCAATGGCAATAGTAAAAGGCAAAGGCAAAAGCAAAGGCTGGAACATGGGCAGAGGCTGAAGCAGAGGTAGAGGCAGAAGCAGAAACCGAGTCGCCTCGAGAGAGCGACAGACAAGCAAAGCAAAGCAAAGCCAAAGCCAAAGCCAAAGCCTCACCTGGCGCATGAGCGAGTCGACGTTGAAGCACCGTGCCAAGTGCAGAGCGCAGAGAGGCGTGCCAAAGAGAGATTATTGAACGATGCACTCGAGCATGACGAGCAGCAGCAGCAGCAGCAGAAGCAGCAGCACCGTCAGCGTTGGCCCTACAAACAAACATGCAATTGCCTCAACAACGACAACAACAACAACTACGGCAATAGCAATACCAACAGCAAAGCGAAACGAAACGAAACGAAAACCGGTTTACCTGCCCGCTGCATAGCAAACAAAAAACACGCCCAGCATGCAAGTCAAACAGTGACAAGCATATTGTAGCAGCAGTCTTTGCGTCTCGTTTCAACGCATTGTCTGGCCGCCTGCAATCGCGACCATCTTGTATGTGCCAAATGCCAAAGCCCAGCCCTCGTCAGACAAGTTTCACTCATACAGGCGCAAAGGCACAGTCGCCTACACACGCACACTCACACAGACGCACACACACATAGCGCTTGTCTCTGCGCTGCCTTTCCTGTTTTACGCTCGTGGTTCAGTTGGTCTGCGGCCGTTGAAGTGTTTGCTCGTGCCTCGTTCGCCCGTTCGCTCGTTCGCTCGTTTCGCTTCTCGTGTTCTCACTACGTATTCGTTACGTCGCGTTGGCGTGCGTGTTTTCCACAGCAATAACAGCAACAACAACAAAGCTTACAATCGACATCGACAATTCCTCATCATTAACAATAAACAGCGGCAATCGACATCAAGACAAACTACGAAAACGCGTCGGCAAATGCGCGTAAACATCCAATAAAAGTTTAACTACATCCAGTGCAGAGGTTAAACAAACAAACCACAAACAAAACATAAACAAATCAAATGTGTGCAAAATGTAAGAAAATTTATGCAAACCATAAAGAAAATCCAAGTACAAGTAGTTAAATAAATAGTGTCGAATCAAATCAAAAACGAAGCAAATATTGCAATTGGTGTGATTTTAATGTCGCTATAAATGCATAAATACAAGTTGTTATCAGCCTCAACATCATAATCAGATAGATAGATATAAAATAATAATATAAATAATTATATAGCACATACGGGTATAAAAGCTGACTTATTCATTCCAAGGGCTGCGTCATTGTCACAAATATTTGACAGTTTGCTTATCACTTTATTGCTATCAATTCTTAAAATTTAATGAAAAGTGTTTTCCCCAACAACAACAACAATAACAGTTATCGCTGGCTCTGATAAATTGATTGAGTTTCGAGACCCAAAAAATGCAGAGCCAAACCTTAAACAATCGAAATCAAAGACTGAAACAGTGCGCAGTGTTCATCGACGATAGTTATGTATGTTGCCTTATCATTTGCTCGGTTATTTGTAGCGCAATTGTCAATTGTGCGATAGGCATCTGAGAGCCAACAACTCAAGCAGCAATAGCAACACCAACACCAACAGCAAGAGCAAGAGCAACAGCAACCTCAGCGACAACAACAACAGCAATAATAATAACAACAACAACATATAACAATATTGACAACAACCTGGACAGGTCTTGAGACAAACAACATGTTGTGTTGCCTTTTTATTATTAATAATTTTTGGTTGAAGCCAAAGCACACAACTCTCACAAAGTAGTCACAAACGCATGGAAAAAATTTATTGATAAAAATCTGGCAAGAACTGAACATACATATATAGATACAACCAAAAGATACTACATACTCACTCGAACATACATGCATACATACATACATGTATAAACAGACTGATAAGAATTTTTCAACATTTCTGTTGCCCAGCTACCTGTCTAAATAAAAGATAGAACACACTGATAAGTGAGCTCCCTTGTCTGTCTTGCCTGTGTGATGCGACATATTCTTCTCTGCGCCTAATTGGGCCTCGTAAAGCGTAGGTTATAAGCCGCGTATTTGCCGCTAATTGCCAGCCAGATGCAGTTGACAACACACCTTGCCACTTACCAATTGCATTTAGCAAGAACAGTTGCCGCCGGTGCTAACGCCCACACAACAAGTTGCAGGCTCTCAGGACCCTATTGTAGCGCCAGGGCCAAACACAAAAGACATTTGAAATTGAAGATCCGCAGGCAGTCTCAACCTAGGTATGGAGTTCAGCAGCTCAGCAACTTTGTACGCACAAAAATTGCCAATGTTTACTTCCCATCATCAGAGATTTGACAGAATAAACATATAGAAGAAACGAACTCAACTAAAGAATTGGCGTCGAATTCGTCAGACAATTGACTTGACATTGTTTTGGTTTATTAGTTAAGTTGCAGTGTAAACAACAAAGATTGGCGAACAATGCTCAAATTTTGCCATTTTCCCTTTGGCTGGGACATGTTTATTAGATCCCCTGGGAGGACGGCTGCTTTCTTGTTCAGTGTCATCAATCAAATGACTCTGAAATGCATTCTCATTTCCCACACTTGAGCAGCATATATATATTTATGTATACATGTACATAGATTCATAAGACTGTATGTTGTGTTTACTCGTAGTCTAAAGTCTGTGGTCATAAAATTCTAATCGGGAATTTTTTCTATTATTGTGGCTACCGTACGCGCAATCGTAAATCAACTGGTCATAACCGAGTGCCAACTGTACGTTTGTTATAAAAAGAAATTAGAAACCAAATATATTTTCGGGTTTCTCATTTTTTTTTTTTTGTTTTTTTCTTTTAATTATTTTCGGTTGAGGCTGATAAGCAAAGGTGTGAAGCTGATAAGGCAGGCAGGAGCTACCGTTGAAAACGTATCAATTGCATATAGAGATATAGACAACTGAAATGAAGTTTCAAAGTCGTTACTAAAGCAAAGAAATTATTTACAGCTTGGCCAGTGTTGCAATACGCGTGCAAAAACATGTATTGAAAGCGTCGCGCCAATCAACTGTTCAACACTCTCCCAATAGGCGAGAGAAAGTTAGGCGAGAGATATATAAGCAGAGACAGGAGGTAAAGAAGGAGACGGAGAAGGAGTCGGAGACGGAGACGGAGACGAAGACAAAGAAGAGATCAGAGATATAGATTCTCTGTAGAAATTTGCGCGCCCACGTACTACCCAAAAAACATTCAAAATTATACTCGAAATGGATATGACCTCAACAGCGGAGGCTGCCGCTCGCAGCTGGTACGACAGTCCGCGCTTAGGTGGCGGCGGTGGCGGCGGCGGATCGCCGCAGACAAATGGTCTAGGCAGTGCCGGCAGTAGTCTGGCCCACAGCCATCACAGTTTGTCCAGTGGCGCCTCATCGGCGGGCAGCAGCGTTGGTGCCGCCCTTGGCGGCGGTGCAGGAGGCGCTGGCGCCGGCCTCGGCTTGGATACCAGCGATATGAGTGCCTTCTATGCACTGGAAAGCAATGGACACCATCGACGCTACTATCCCAGCTATCATCAGCACAGTAAGTACAAATGACAGTTAATCCAACTTCCAATCCCCAATCCACAATCACCAATCACCCATCAACAATCGCGAATCCCCAAACCTCTGCATTCAACCCCCCGTGAATCAAGCTGAATTGAGGTTTATGTTTCCATGTATTGTTTAAGTAATTTTAGTGGCGCTCCGAGGTATATTTGTCCTAATGTCATTTCTAATGCGTTTTTAATGAATGCGTTGGGGGTTCAGGGTGTTTGCCTGCCCACCAACATGTGTGTGTGTGTGTGTGTGGTAGAGGGGAGCGAGTGGGTGGCCACATTGTCTGTGCAGCCCACAAATCGATTGATTCGCGCCTTTTTTTATGTTACCCGCTTCCTGTTGGCTGTTGCCAGCGGGGTGGCCCAAGGGCGGTCCACGGTTCACGGAAGGGGCGTAAACAGTCAGCAATCGTACTGAAATTGACAACAGGGTCGTCCAGTTTACATCCCTTGTAAATGCTAGAAATGTAACTCAATATCAAAGCACAAGCAAAGTATTTAATTACTTTGCCTAACTGTGATTTCTCTATTCTAATTTTACCATAACTGTAAACAACTCACTTACCGCCTTAGCCTTGCTCCAATGTCGTCGCTTTGGCTCACTTACGTTTTCCCAGCTTTAAGTTGATGTTGCAGCTCCATGTTTTCTAATTGCGCGCAATTTGTTGCCTGAACCACAAATACCAAAACAAAACAAAAACAAAAACAAAAAACAAAAAAAAATACAAAATAGAGGCAAATTATCTATGCTCATTAGAGTTGTGGTAGCAGCAGCAACAGCAGCAGCAGTAGAAACAACATCAGCAACAATTTCTAGATTCACACGCCTACAAAAATTGTGGCCACAATTTTTGGGCCAAATACATTGGAGAAGACGATAAAGAAGTCAGCCCAAATTTCGAGTTCCGCTAAGTTAATTTTCAATTTGAAAAAGTGGGTGCCACTGTAACTGTTGTTGCTGCTGTCACTTTTGACAGTTGACTCCCCGAAAATCCATTTTCACTTGGCACTTAGCATTGCATTGCCATTGCATTGCCATTGCCATTGTTATTGTCGTTGTCGTTGTTGTTGTTGTTGTCGTTGAGCGCAGCTTTTGCTTGCATTTTGACAGTTCCACGTAAAACGCGACCGAGAGACCGACAGACAGAGGCAGTCAGCGCGAGAGCGAGAGCGAGAGAGAGAGAGAGACAGTAAGACAGGCGGACGGACGTGACATGCATCGATGCGGCTGCTGCTGCTGTTGGATTTATTTCCTGCTCTTTGAGTGTGCGAAAATTTTAATTTAAAATTTGAGACGCGGAATGTGAAGCAAGCCCTGGCAGGGAGTAGGCAGCATTTAGGAGGATGGAGTATGGAGCATAGCGGCTGGTGGCAACAGACAGGAGGCAAGCTAAGCGGGCGCAAGTGGCTGCAAGTGATCAATCAGCTTTTTCGAGGCAATACCTCGACTCGGCGGCTCCTATGCCCCGCTTGCCTTTTTGCATTTATGTTTAATTCATGTTATTCATATGCCGACTTTATTGATGCTTGATTTGATTCCATGGATCTCTGATCCCAGCTCTGTATCGGTCTGATCGATCCGAGCTGCTGTAATTCATTCATGCACTCAAACTCAAAAAGGCCATTCAAATCGCTCAGCTTTGTTTGCCACTTTGACAGACAGTTTGTCTGCTGCTCAACTGACTCGACTTGGAGGCTTGATGCTTGAAGCTAAAGCTGAAGCTGAAGCTGAAACTGAAGCTCATTCTACTTGGGGGCACCTGTGGCGAGCGTTGATTTTAAAATTCATTAGTCTGCATGTGTCACATTTTGGATGAGTCCGTTGCCAGAGTTGTCAAAAAACTGAATTCTACAGTAACTCAATTTAGTTGTCATTATGATCACTTTGCTTTATTTTCTTTTTTGTTTTTTTTTTGTGTTTAACATCAGCCTAAATACCAGACCCATCGATCCGACCCACTGCTAAACAGGGGGCGTGAGTGTGTGCTAGAGTATGTGTGTGTGTGTGTGTGTGTGTGTATGTGGGGGGGCAGTATGCTCATTTACATTTACACACACAAACATTTAAGCATATGCGAATGCAGTTTAATGGATTTTGACGCGCTCACTTACACACAACACACACTCAGCGCTCAACGCTCAACACATGCACACACACTCTCACTTGGCACACACTGAGAGATTTTTATGATACAAGCCATAAAAACGACTACAACAAAACCAACAGCCATGTGAAATTTAAATTTCAAAAGCAAACATGCCGCAAATTTGGCAATAACTTTGTTTTCTGTTTTCTGTTTTTTTTTTCTTTTTTTCATTCGTATTTTTATGTGTATTTGTATTTTTGTTTTGTTCGCCACATAACTTTGTTCGCGTATTTATTGTTGTTGCTCATTTCTTATTTCTTGGCTGCCTTTTCGATGAAAAAGATATATGTATACATAGATTTGTATATATATATTTATATATATTTAGTTGCTTGTATTTATACATACATATGTGGGCCACAATAAACACATTATTGACAAACTTGGCGAGTTTTGCGCTCTTCCTATTTGTGCTTTTGAAGAATGTATAGTATGCGATAAACTTGACACAGCGGATACTTTGACTTTCTTATCATTTGTGAGCTCTAATATCACACTAGAGAATTCTGCGAAAATTCAAAGATATATAATAAACTCAATATATATAATGAATAAAGATATTGATCTTGATTAGAAGTTATATTGATATGAGTTTAAGCAATACTAAATTAATTTCTAAATTGATGATGATCATTAAAATTGATGAAGACATTTATGTTGATCAGAATTAATATTTATTTGAGCTTAAAATAAAGTAGTTTAATATACATATTTTATTTCTATTTGATAATATGTAAAGAGCAATTCAGCTTTGTCAAAAATCAATTTGCTGTCTATTTTAAGCAGCAACTTTTGGGCAAATGCACAACTACACTCACAAGTACACGTACGTACAGTCACACATACACACACACACACGGGCTAACGGTGCGAGCAGTGCGTAAGGCCATTGCACTCGCACTCGCTGTGTAGTACAGCTTGGTTGGGACAGGAATCGGAATAGGATAGAAGATATGAGTTAACCCGCCTATTCTTTCTTCGATAGTATTTTTGTTGCTGCAACATTTGTTTGCCTATCGCGATGACCAATGAAAAGTTTAGACAGCGTGTATATGCCTGCGTATGTGTAAGTGTGTGTGAGTGTGTCTGGTCTTGAATATTTTCCCACACAACTCTTGGCGCACTTAACGCAAATGTCACGCACAGTGGCAAAGTCACAAAAGGGATATCAAATAAATGCGGGTCCATTCAGCAGGGATATCAAAGTCTATTTAGGTCCAAGCACTGCCAATGCAATTTGCGCAGCTCGTTGTTGAGCCTTTGGGGCAAGTGAAGTCCAGGCCCAGCCAAGCCCAGCAAAACAGAGTTGGATCGAGTGGAGTGGATTGGAGTGTAGTGGAGTCGCTTCCTGGCTACCAGGTGTTGCATAGTTGCACTTGGTGCGCTCCAGTCTCATAAATTTCGCGCTGGCCCAAGTTGTGCGCGCATAAAACAGAAATTTCCAAGAAATTACAACACGGCCAACACAAAAGCACAAAAGCACAAAAGCCATTGCCATAGACATAGACAGGCTGCAGGCTTCAGGCTCGGTCTTGGGCCCAGTCACCAGTCGCCAGTCACCCGTCCCAGACAGTCAGGCACGGCGCACACAAGAAATGCGCGCCTCTCTGTGTGTAATAGTTGTTGTAATTTACTGACTGCGACTGCGACGGCGACTGCGATGGCGACTGCGACTGCGAGTCGGCTTGGGCATGGCCGGAATCTCAGCCGCAAATCTTAATCCCGGTGCGCAAGTTTTCAGCGAACTGGGCACTGGGAGCGTGGCGGCGGCCTATAAAAATGAGTTATGATATTGCAATTGAACAGCTAGGCCACCGCTGCGTATGATTGATGTGACTTTAAATGCGAACGCTTTGCATGTGTATTACTTCTGCTTCCCCCTCTCTCACTCTCTCTGCCTCTCTCTCTCTCTGTGTGTGTGTGTTGTTGCGTGTGCTTATGTGTGTGACACTTTTCAAAGGTATTAAAAGCCTTGAGCCTGCTGATTGTTGCAGCCACTGTTGCAGTTGCCACTGACGTTGCCGTTGCCGTTGTCGTTGCCCTCTCAATTCGCTTTGATTAAAATGTCTTGAAATCATGCCACATTAATTATGACCCAAATTCTTGGAAGAATTCTTTATATCGTATGATGCAGCGGCAATCTGTTTGTTGTTGTTTTTCTGTATTTTGCTGTGCCCCTGTTGTGGCTATTGTAGCTACTGCTGTTGCATATTGTTGTTATTGCATTCGACAGTGGCCGGTCATTCATATAGTTTTTCATATTTTGCCACCGCCCGCGTTGCCAGCGCCAGTGGCACATGTTGCTGCTGCCACAGTGGCTGCTGCTGCTGTTGCTGTTGCTGTTACTGGCGCGATGTTTTAATTAGTCGTTGCAACGGCAAACTGTCTTTGCTTAATTAAATGACATAATTATAAGAATGTGCCTGCCACTGGCCCCCAAAGCCGACTCTCACTGTGACTGTGACTCTGGCTGCCTACGCTGAATGCAACATGCAACACGTGATGTTGCTGCTGTCGTTGACATTGCCGCGATGCTTCAATTAATTTGCACTGCAGCAACAGTCTGCGTTGTCGCCTCACTGGCTGCCCAGATGCCTAGCTGCCTAGTTGACTGGCAAACTGACTAACTGACTAACTGACTAACTGACTGGCTGGCTGGCTGGCTGCTTGGCTACTTTGCATGCCACAGCCAAAGGTGCCGCCAATTGCAGCACCAACTCCATTGTCCAGCACAGTTCCTGCTCTCAGCATTCCCATTGCCAACACGTTTCGCATTCTAATTTGACATTTCGCTTTGCCCGTTGGCTCTTCGTCTGCCTAGTGTGAACAGCTGTCCTTCAATCACTATCACTGTCGCCTGTTGCTAGTTGCCTGCTGCCTGTTGCTAGTTGCCTGCTACATGTTGCTGCCATCAATCTCACCTCGCATTGCCAAGATGGCGGACGAGAAGGTTCTTTAAGAGCTTTGCCGACGCTTCTGACGAACTGGGCCGGAAGTCTTTGAGCTAGCTTGGATTTGTGTAGTCGCCATCCTTTTGGCCTGTTGCCTGTCATTTGTCAGCCCAGGTTCCACGAACTGCAACAGCCAAACATACATAATTTTCTTTTTTATTATTATTGTATGTATGATGTGCATCATCAATAATATTGCTACTGTTCCTTGTTGTGCTGTCTACTGTCCATTGTCCCGCGTCCGTTGTCCGTTGTGTGCTGCTTTTATTATTAATTTGTAAAATCAAAATGCTGCTCGCTAGCGATTTATAAAGACAAGAGGCGAACAAAGCTTACGCATGTTGCTGCAACACACACGCCAACAACACGCGGCGATCATGTTGTCGTTGTCGTTGTTGTTGCTGTTGCTGTTGCTGTTGCTGTTGCTGTGGTTGTTGTGATTTGTCTAACACAGCAAGTGGTCAATATGCCGACACCGAACATACAAAGCGCAATGCGGCAGCATTCATTAATTTTATGCGCTGCCAGCAACATTCACCGCCAACAGACGACGGCATCAGCAACATGTTGCCAGGCCATCTCCTCCGCTGGCTGCCGTCGCAGCACGATTTGTGACTGCAATTACAATATTGAATATTAGCTTATTGTTGGCTGCTGTGTGCTGCTGTTACTGCTTGCTGCTACGGCTGCCGTTGTCGCCCCCGCTGTCAATTGCAACAGCGAGCAGCAGCAGCCACAGCAACAGCAGCCAGCAGCAACTGCAATTGCAACTGCAGCGACAGCAACAAACAGCAGCTACATTTGTGATAAACTGTTGCTAATACATTGGTGCAGCCTTTTGGCTTTGTGTGCGCTGCATTTGGCAGTGTCAAGTTTACAAATGACTTTGGCAGTTCGAGCTGCGACATGCTCTTAACTGATCTTCGTCCGATCGCCCCGATTGCAAGCCGAGTCCCCCGATGAGCATATTAATCAGGCAAGCAAAGTCATTGTACGCTTGGCAACTAATAGCTAATGTCTAATGCCTAATGCTTAATGCCTAATGGTTAATAGCTAATAGTTAATAGCTAATGGTTAATGGGTTCCAAGAAGTGCCGACTATCAAAATAGAACAATCTTACCGAGAACTGAGCAAGCTCAAGACACGCTTAACACGGCCAAGAGACCACCTGGTCAACGCTGATCAGGTGTAATGCCTATTTGACTCAAATAACAAATGACGCCCCCTCCGACTTATTAGCATTCGAAGAGCGGCAAAATTTGCCGTATGAGAAACTCACGCTTCGACTGAACGATAAATAAAACCAGTTTTTGCACATATTTCAGGCTTAGCATAAATGTTTGCGGCTCTGTTTGGCGAGTTTGTCTAAAACAATGCTGCAATAAAATCAAACAACAGCAACAGCAAAAACAACAGCAAAAACAACAGCAACAACAATAATAATGCGTTGTTGCTTGTTCTTGGCAAAAATATGTCATATGAGTGTGTCGCAAGAGACGCCGCCAAAAATTTGTTGCACTGCTGCACGCTGAATGCTGCACGCTGAATGTTGAATGCTGAATGCCGAGGACCCTCCTCCGATCTGGCCAGGCACGATTTTCGTTTGCAGCCTTTTTTGGGACACACTGTTTAGCATAATATTGCTCCTGCATCCTTCAGCATCCTCAGGGCGGCGCGTGTGTTTAATAAAATATTTTATTAATATGCGAAAAAGTGAACAAAACAACAACAGCAAGAGCAACAGTCGCTGCCGCCGCCGTCGCCGTCGCCGCTGCCGTCGTCGCATCAATTGAATTTCTCAAGTTCAGCCTTATGAATTTATGCAACGTTTTTCTTTGGCTCGTTTTTCGGGGGGGCTTTGTTTGTGGCCTGGGGCCCTTTGTTGTGATAAATGTCAACGCGTTCTTATTTATGACATGTGAAACAGCGCCTTGCTTGGTGGTCCACAACGGCAACACAGCAGCAACAACACAGCAGCAGCAGCAGCATCAATAACAACAACAACAACAACAAGTTGTCAAAGCACAACAAACAACACTTCAAACGTTGCGTTGTTGTTCGCTCGCTTTTGGCTTACCAAATTTGGTTGTGTCATATAAAAACTTGTCAATTTTAATGATTTTGCTGACGCTTCGAACTGTCATAAGTGCGCCAAAGGCATTTGAGGCCTGCCACATCCTTACACCAGCCGACTGTGTGTGTGTGTGTGTGTGCGTTGTGTGTGTGTGTGCGTTGTGTGTGTTGCTCATTAGCCATGCCTTTGAATGGACACAGCAGCAAAACTGTCAGCGTGACTTTTGAGCCTGGCTGAGTGACAGTGGCGGCCCAATCACTCGTAGAGTCGGAACTCTGGACTAGCATTTGCATAAATTTATTATGCTTGCGTGCTAGTTGTGCTTGTTGTGCTTGTGGCACTGCCAAAGGATCAACTGCAGCAACGAGTTGGGCTCAGCTGACCCAGCTGCAACACAAAATGACTACGCGTGCATTCTGCTTGCCAAACTGCCAACTGCTGCAAATGCAGCCGCATTATTAACATTTTTCAGCCGCAGCACCCACCACAACTAACAAAAAAAAGTGCTGCAAGAAAATGGTGTGGCTCGGCAACAGCAACAACAGCAACAACAACAGTCCGGCGAGAGCAGCAAACGCAAGCAAATGGCAACTAAAATGGCGTATTTCAAACCCTCAACTTGGCTTATAAGAGTAGTTGTTGTTGCTGTTGCTGTTGCTGTTACTGTTGCTGTTGTTGCTGTTGCTGCTGCCTCGCCTTGCTGCAAGTTTTTATTTAGTGCAAGCAACATTTGCCCCTCGCTGCGGCGGCTTGTCGTCTTGTCAACATGTTTTGCGGCAACATTGCTGCACGTATGCAAAAGTTACTCAGGCCACGTAATTCACACGTTAAGCTAAATATGCTTGTTAACCACAGCTACAGATTGCGTCTTAGCCAACATTTGTGATCCGCATCAGTAAAATTAAAGCCATATGCAGAACTGCTTATGAAATTGTCTATTACTTTCGCTGCAGTTGCAACTCTATTATCGATATCTTTTATCGATATAATAATTTACATTCTCATATATTTTGAAGCATCAAAGTTATTTGAAAAAACTATTTAATTGCTCAATTAATACAAATAAAATATAAATCGCTGCAGTTGCCACTCTATTATCGATATCTTTTATCGATATATTAATTTACATTTTCATATATGTTGAAGCATCTTTGGCATTTCTTGCCAATGCATCAAAGTAATTTGAAAAAACTATTTAATTGCTCAATTAATACAAATAAAATATTTATAGGGATATTTCAATTATTTGCAAGAGTTGCAAATTGCGTTGCACATTCGAAGCGTAAGAGATGCCAGAGTTATGTGTACTTATGTTGCACAACATGGCTTGCAACAATGCGAATATGAGTGGCAGGGGCTAAAGGCAACGACGAACCTGTGGTTGAGTTATTAAACGCATTATCATAAATACAATTGACAACTTATGACTAATGATAAGCTGGCATGCAACTGGAGCACAGCGCGGTAATGAAGACGGGAAAGCAACAATGTGGCGGCAGCCAAGGAGACGCTGCAGCAGTGGCAGAGGGACAAGAGAGTGTGTGGTGTGTGGCAGCAAGTCGCAAATAAAGTGTTAATAATATAGATGGCAATGGCAGCGCAGTTTGCGCTTAATAAAGCAGCCGCCTGCCTGTCAGTCAGTCAACCAGTCAAGCAGCCAACCAGTCAGTCAGTCAGTCAGTCAGGCAGTGAAGCAGTTGGCACGCAACTCAACTGCAATACGAGTATGAGCCAAGCTAGAAAATATGGAAAAAGCAAAGAAATAATTAAAACAAACAAGAGCGCAAAATGCTAAGCAGCTTGAGAGCAGATCCCAGCTCACCGGAGAGAAGAGAAGTGATGAGAAGGGGAGAGTGCAGAGAGCTGCTGTCGCTGCTCAAGGTGTCTTTTTTTTTGTGGAAGCGGCCTCTAACTGACCTACCTGCGAAGCTAGTATAGCCACAGTTATAATAGTCGTCGTCGTTGTAGTCGCATGCCTGGTGGTGGCTTAAACTGGAATCCGTTATAGTTTATTGCCACCGCTTGCCGCATTTTAAATTTGGAGCAGGTGTAAGCAGCAGCGGCAGCGGCAGCAACACGACTCAGAGAAACACTTGACCGCATTTTGGAGCTGGAGCCACGCGCCTACAAATGAGGCAGGTGAAAAGTATCCTGAGTGAACCGAGGGTCGCTCAGGTTATAAATTAAGAGAGCGCCTGCAGCAATAGCAACAGCAACAGCAGCAACAACATCAGCAGCAACAGCAACAGCAAGAACGCTGAGGGGTCAATTCAGGATTCACTTCGCCTGTATGAGGTCTGCCTTTTGTATGATTGATTGTTGCTTAATGTCAGGCGGAAGCAGCTGAAGCAGACGACGCTCGTCACTAATCGACTGAGTGACTGACTGAGCTGATCCGACTGACTGACTGACTGAATGACTGACTGAATGACTGCATGGCTGACTGACTAACATACGTTACATTTCTCGCTTTACTCGCACTCATTTGGCGATTTGATTTGCTGACGCTGATAAGGAGCTCTCTCCACCTCTGCCGCATCTCACCCCTAATCCGCATTGGTGTGAATTTAATTTACCAAAGAGCTGGCAATCCTTTTCATCGCAAACTGCGAAAACTGTTACATTTTCCGAATAGGCCTTTTTTCCATCTATCCATCTATCTATCTATCTATCTATCTGGCATCCTTTAGGCCTTATCAAGATGTTCGCGCTACAATGAATTGAATTGCCGCTGAGTGTTGTCACTGGGCCTCTGAGGTTTCCCTGCCCCTCATTGTCGTTTTGTTGTTCATTCAAATGAGATGAGCGGGCCTCGATAAGGCGCCAGAGATTCTGCCTCTCGCCCAAAGAAGCATCAATTGTATGGCCAGCTGCCGTTTTGTTGCATTTTGGTTAATTGAATGTCTATGTCTATGTACGACTATATGGTATATTGTGTCCATCACCTGCTCCATTGCTCCATTGCTCCATTGCTCCATTGCTCCATTGCTCCATGGGCTTCTATCTATCTGTGGCCGTGTCAGAGAATTGTCATCTTCAAATGTCAAACACGTCGAGCTAAGTGCGCCGATTGCTGTGCATACAATTAATTATGTCATTCACGTTGGCGATCGGCCAACTTGAAACTGCAATTAAAAGGCGCTTTCGGTACGGCTTTTGGCTTCGTTTTATTTCATTTGATTTCAGTTCATTTCATTTGATTTTGAGCCACAGCAGCGACACGGCTTAGACGTACAGGCGCACTGCTGTGTTAACTTGGCTTTAAGTTGACTTTACTTCACTTCAGTTGACTTCAGTTGAGTTGAACGCTTGTCAAACGCTTTTAAAACGCCACACACATGTCCAAGCGTATTTCGAGTGTCTCTTCAACACACACACACACACACTCATACACACATACACATGCTTGTGTGGAGAGTCGGCTTTGTAGCTTTGATCTGTCAGTTTGAAGAAATCAAGCGCAGGCCAAAAACTTCAAAATGTTGTTTTTTCTTCTTCTCTGTGATCAACAACAAAAATTAAAGGCAGATTTTATTGTAGCGCTTTTGTTTATTATAGTTGTTATTGTAGCTGCTGCTGCTGTTGCTGTTGCTGTAGTTGTTGTAGTTGTTGTTGTTGTCTGTTGCTGTTGTTGTGTAGAACGTGTCAGCCAGGCTTTTGGCTTTGGGGGACGACCAAGGGCACGACGACGACGACGACGACGTCGCCGATTTTCACCAGCACGAGCTTTGCATACCGACAATGACAATAACAACAACAACAACAACAACAACAACAAAAATGTCGCTGTGCGGTGTGTGTGTGTGTGTGTGTGTTTTTGCAACTTTAATTGCTGTACTCAGCTTGATTTATTAGCGAATTGTTTTATACAAAAGATGCCAACAGCCTCAGTAACAATAACAACTACAGCCTTAACAACAGCAGCAGCAACAACAACAGCAGCAACAACAACAGCAACAGCAAGCAGGCTTACAGTGACTCATGCCTGCTTAACAGCAGTCTTAACAGCGCTCTGTTATCGGGCAACACCATCGGCAAATTGAAAGTTTTCATTGCGGCAATTAAAGCTCGAATCACATCGCATCGCAACGCGGTCTGGGGGCATTGATTTGTGGCAGCAACACGTATAATTTGGCATGTCCAATGCGCTTATTTTGGCCAAAATTATATACACATCGCAACGCGACGCGATGACGACTTCATATACAAGAGGTTGTTGCTGCTGATGATATTCAATGTGGCATTTGATATGTTTGCAGCTTGTGTTTTGGGGGCACGTAGCTGCAATCGAATATTGATTGTCTCTGCTGCAAAGTTCGGGGCGCAAAAGTGTGAAGTTTGCTTTGTGGCTGTTGTAACAAGCCGCAACAATTGTTGCAAGCTCAACTCTGCTCTTTCTCGAGACTGTGGCAAAGACATCGACTGCGACGGCGACGGCGACTGCAACTCAACTGCAACTCAACTGCAACTGCAACTGCAACTGCTGCACATAATTTCTATAATCAGACACACGTACATATAATATCGACGCTAAAGCACTGTTATTAGGATAATCAAATGGATATTATCGCGGACAGCGATCGATCGCAACAGACAGCAGGCAGCAGGCAGAAGGCAGTGGAAAGAGGCAGAGGCAGAGGTGAAGGCATTTTGCTGGGGCATGGGAATACCCTTAGGAAAGGGGCATAAGAATTCTGTGTAGAAGTTCATAACTTGTCTTTCATTTCTTTACCACGCTGATTAACTCATTTGTTCATACATTTCCTAATTGATTGGAACAATACTTGACTGCAAGATATGGCTTAACAAAAGGGATAGAGCATCTGAGATTCGTCGTGTCTCTGATAGCTTCATTTGCCAGTCCTGGCTTGAGTCTCAGGCCCAAGACAACTAATCCATCTCGGCGTCCGTTGAACTGCCTGACCTACTGTTAGACAGAGATGCGACGTAACTCCGATGTTGGCCACAGTGGTGCTCAACAACCACATCAACTCCAACTTGGACGTCGGCGTCAACTTCGGCAGCGGCTGCTGCATAATCAAAAATAATTTCACATACAAACAAGCCCCAGAGCTAACAGAGCTGCGGAGCTGCGGATCTGTAGCAGCCGGGCCAATATTAATGATAATAATAAGAATAAGTGCGCCCCAAACAATTGCAACACCCCGCCGCCAGGATGTGCATATGCACTGGCATACTCAGCACAGGCTGAGACTCAGACTGAGACGGAGAGTGAAGCTCAGACTGAGCTCTGTTGCACTGTTGCACTGTTGCAGTTGTGCAGCTATAGAAACGGCAGCATTTGCGCACATAAATCTCACTTGGTGTCCGCTAAATTATACACTGCCAGACATTTAGGCTACACTTTTAGCCAGGCCAGCCGAAATAGGAGCAGGGAATTGAGGGGGCCGATAGCGGCAGCAGCCGCGGTGACCGCAACGGCGGCGGCGGATTCGAACCGCTGATCGATCTTTTTAGCTTTGGGACAAAAGTTTAACGCGATTGTTTATGATACAAATTAAACAATTTATGACAATGCAGCAGCAGTTGCTGCCTTGGCCATATGCAAAGAGTCTGCGCGAAGGCCGCGAGCGTTGTTTTGTGGCCAATAGTCAGTGCCTTACCAGCCAGCCAGCTCAGCAACCAAGGCAACCGAAGCAGCCGAGGCAGCAACTGTTGCTGGTGTTTCATAAATTATAACGCAGCTTTTCCGCCTCGAAAAGAGAACAACGTCATTTATTATGAATTTTTTATCGCTTCTGGTCTCTGTCTCTGTCTCTGTCGTCCTCTCCCTCTGCCTCTATAGCTGTCCCTCCCCCTCCTTATCGGTCCAACGTTAAGGTTGTCCATCTCTTCTCACATCGCTTGGCTTAGGCTGTTAATCTTCGTTATAAATTTTGGCCATAATTGATTTAATGCCGCATTTAACTTGATTTTTTGGCGCGTTTTATTAAATTCTTAACGTTATCTTTAATATAATTTTTGCTTTGGCTCTTCGTGTTGTTGCAGCATCCCGCATGCCCTCCTCACATGCCACGCCCCAAGTGTGCCGGCCGCACTTTCATACGCCGCTCAGTCCTTGGCTGACCAGCGAGCACAAATCGTTTGCACCCGCCAGTGCCTGGGGCATGGGTCAATTCGCTTGCCCCCAGGAGCCGCAGGTGGAGCACAAGCTGGGCCAAGTGGGCCAAAGCCATCAGACGACGGCGTCCGGCCAGCACTCGTTCCCATTCCCACCGACACCGCCAAAGGACTCCACGCCCGATTCAGTACAAACCGGTCCTTCCGAGTACCAGGTAAGCATCCCATCTCACTCCCAACCCAATGCAATCTCGTAATGCCTTTTCTCCCGTGATGATTGCTCTCGTTGCAGGCCGTCATGAATGCGTTTATGCACCAACAGGCCACGGGCTCTACCTCACTGACGGACGCCAGCTGTGCGCTGGACATCAAGCCGGCCATACAGAATGGAGGAGCATCCTCGGCGCATGCCGTCAGCGCTGGACCGGCGCAATCGTCTGCGCCCAAGCAGCGTGAAGGTAGTACTAACAACAACAACAACAACAATACAAATAGCTCAAATAGCAGCAGCAGCAGCGGCGGCGCCGGTGGCAACCAAGCGCCGCAGCAGCAGCAACAGCAGCAGCAGCAGCAGCAACAACAACAGCAGCAGCAGCAGCAGCAGAATAACAGCAACAACAACAACAACAGCAATGCCTCCTCATCCGCCTCCGCCTCCACATCCAATGGCCTCTTCGATGGCACCGCTCAGGCGCATTATGCGGCCAACAATGCCAACAGCTACGACAGCAGCTATGCATCGTATCATCATGCGGCGGCGCAACACCAGGCGGCTGTTGCCGCCGCCAACATGTTCCAAAGTTCCTCCGTGGCGGCGGCCGCCGTGCGGCATAGCATGGGTGCGGCAGCGGCAGCGGCGGCGCATCATCATCATCATCACAGTCATAGTCATCATCATGGTGCGTCCGCTTCTGTCGGTTCCGGCTCTGGCTCCGGCGCTGGCTCTGGCCTGCATGGCAGTGGCGTTGGCGTTGGCATTGGCAGCGTGGCTGGTGGCATGAGCGGCATGGGCAGTGGCATGAGCTCGGGCGCTCACAGTAGCTCAAGTGGCGCTGGAGGCGGCGGTGGAGGGGGCGGTGGCGTTGGCGTTGGGGGACTCGATGTCAAGCCTGTGCGCACAAAACCCAGGACCAGTGCTGGTAAGCAAGACAAAAGTCAACACATTTGCGATATTGGTGTGGGTGAATAATAATCGATTGTTGATCGATAAACGATTTGCTTACTTACTTATTACTTATATATTTAGATCTGTGTCTGTGTCTGCAAACACTTATCGATTATTGAGCCTAAGTTCTTCTTAGTTTTAGTTCAACATTTTTCTTTCCGTTTTAGTTATAGCCTTAGTTTTAGTTACAGTTACAGTTACAGTTTTAGTTATAGTTTTAGTTTTAGTTATAGTTTTAGTAGAGTTTAGATTTAATTTGTGTTGGATTTTGATTTCCTTTTCGTTTCACACGCTCGCACACGTGGGAAGCTCTTCACTTAACTGCACTCTGTGGCTGTGGCACGCTGTAACGCTGTAATGCTGTGGCACTCTTGCACTCTTCTTCTTCTTTCAACTGCGGCACCACTTGACATGTGCTCCGATCCCCATGCCGGCCACATTCCCGCCACTTGGGCATGTTTCCTGCTCCACTCGGAATGGCTTCGCTTTTAATATATGTGTGTGTATGCAGTCAGATTGTGTGGCACGCCCCCGTTTTGCCCCCTTGCAGCTTGTGGCATTGCGTATACGCCGCGTGCGCCTACCATGAAATCAGCCCATAACAATGACAACAACAACTGCTTATTGCAGTACACGTAACAGTGCTCGAGTTGCAGATACTCCGCGTTCCTCAACTCTCTCTCTCTCTCTCTCTCTCTCTGAGATCTCCCCTCTCCTCTCTATCTGATCTTCACTTACAATGCATTCTCGTATAATTTGTGCTTCTTCTGCTCGACTAGAAGAGACTCCTCTGTCTACTCTCTATCTCTGCCTCTCCCACTGATCATCACTCACAAGAGTAACCCGAACCTCCTTCGTAACTTGTCTCATTTTATGGGTACAGGGTATAAACAGGGTATATATAAAAAAAAGACTTCAATGCTATTGTCAACGCTTTGCTTGGCTCCACTTCGTCATCGGCTGGTTGTTGTTGTTGTGGTTGCTCGTTTTGTGTTGTAGTTGTTAATTACTTCATGTTGCTGCTGCTGTCGCTGTTGCTATTTGAAAATACCCAACACACACACACACACACATTCACACACACACACGCACATGCTTATACTGAGCACTCGCTGCGGAAGTTAGTCGCTGCACCTGCTTTGCAGTTACCGTCTCAGCCGGTTTCGCATGTCTCTGGCAGCTACTCCACCGCAACAACAAGAATGACAACAGAAACAACAACAACGATAACTTTATAGCCGTCGTAATGCGCCAGGGGTGAGGGTCGGGTCAGCTGCAGTTGCAACCCCCAAAGGGTAGCAAGAAACAGCCGGCACTGTTAACAGCGCGCTGTTAACTGCTCTGCACTATCCATGTTAACGTAACAGTTGATCACACACACACATATGTGTGTATACACACGCACTTCAATACAATGCTGACGAGTCAAATGAGGAAGCAAAAAGATGCCATGTGAACTAAAGTATCTGAGCCTTTGTATCTGTATCTACATTTGCAGCTCTATCTGTATCTGCATCCATGTATATGCGATGTAGGAAGCTGCGGGCTGACAAAATGTTTTGCCTGCGCTTCATATTATGCCAGGCGACAGTTTTTTTGTTGTTGTTGTTCTTGTCTGCTTTATTGTTGTTGCTGCTGTTTAACTAACCAAAAAGTTGTCTGCGACATTATTGTTGGGTTGGTTAGGCTCACTCCGCACTCCGCACCCGGCACTCCAAACTGCTTCGGGTGCGTTCGTTAGCCAAGTCAAGTCCTACATTGTCTGTTCACTGTCCTGTTGGCTGTTGCCTGTTTCTTGTTGTTTTTGTATTTATTTATCGTTTATCGCATCGCTTGCGATAAGTTTTTCGGGCGCAAGAACATGTGTTGGTCTCTTGGCTTGTTGCCACTGCCCAAATCAATAGCAACCCAGTCGCATTCCCCATTCTCAGGCCAGTCTCCATCTCAAGCCTTCGCTTGCGTCGCCATCTCCTCCTCCGGTCTCCCATGTGCAGTTGTGGCTTGGATTTATGCTTCGCCTGCGCCTGGCCAAATTGATTGGATGCCATTTGGGCTTTTGTCAGGTGAAAATAAAAAATGTTGTGAATGAGCTTTAAGTAATTGATATGGGTACGAGTGAGGGTATACCTATGGGTCGAACTCTCTCTCTCTCTCTCTTCCTCTCTCTATATCTCTCGCTACACATGCGAGTAGCCTTCACTCAATCAGCGCTGTCTGTCTCCCTGTAGGACCGTCTCTCTGTCCTCAGTCGCTGCTTAACAGCAGGGATGAGCTTCTTGTGCGCCCATTGTTCCTTTGTCCAGCACTTTGACAGCTCTGGCCTCAAAATGAGGCGCTTGCCGTTTATTTCTGGCATGCGTGGCATGGCCCCAAATCCGCAAATCCGCAAACCCAGAGACCATAGCCACCGATCTCCCAGGTGACTCGGACTCCACGAACTTCGCGTGTAAATTATTCAGACTAAGCGCATAATTTTTATTTTTAAGTTAAGCTTGCATTTTTTATTCCATTTGTTTTCGTTATACGTTTTGTACGTTTAAGCATTTTCATTTTCATTAAAGCAAAAGAAAATATCAACAACAATTTACTCACACATCCATGTGTCTTTTGTCTTGTTCACCAGTAAACGTCTTTCTCCCTATCTCTCTCTATCTATCTCTATCTCTATCTCTATCTCTATTTCTGTCTATCAAACATTCAATTTATGTATGTATCTATCTATCCATATATATCTATGTATTTCTAAGTAACCTGTGACTAGTATAAATGTTTATTAATATCAACAACAAGCCACAACAAACAACAAACAACAGAACGAGCAACTGCAACAGCAACAGCAACAGCAACTAATTAAAACTGCAGTTGACCCGTCAAGATCGCTCTGCCCACATATAATGCTCGTCTACTACTAACAAATTAAAGGGAATTTTCTGAAAAGGTACAACACATAAATTCTAGACAATTATGGCCACTGACGCCAAATGTCAAATCAAGCAGCGTCCACAGTTAGTTAGACCTTTAAACTCGACATATGCCCAAGACCTTAATGCCAAATCAGGCCCAAAAAACAGGTTCAGGTTCAGGTTGTGGTTCAGATTCTGAGACTGATTCTGATACTGATTCTGATTCTGATTGTGATTCTGAGGCTGAGGCAGAGACTGCGACTGAGACTGAGTCTCCCTCTTGGCCCCGGTCTCGAGTTCAGGCCAATTTCAGACAATGTCACACGGACCCGGGCCGTAAAACCAAAACCAAAAACCCAAGCCCAAACCCAAACCAAAACCCAAAGAAGAGCACACGAAAACGAAATACCAAAGTGTGCACAAATTTCCAAGAAATTACAACGCAATGCTGTGGATGATTGTGCCCATGTGGCTGTGGCTGTGGCTGTGGCAGTGGCACTGGATGTGGCTGGACCATGCCACAAGAGAAACAGTTATAACATGCTACTAAATCATAGGTTAAAAGAGAACTGGCCAACCTGCTACGTGTTGTGCTGTGTGGAAAATGAAAATAAAAATAAATAAAATGAGAAAAACTGTCATAGCTATGGAGATGACAACAGACGGGCAGAGGGGCAGACGGATAGACTGTTAGCCAGAGGAGACAGCAGCTCGGCGACAAGCAAATTGAAATCAAAACAAAGCTGAAGAACAATAACAACAACAAAAGCCTAAATGTTTAATGGTCATAAAACACACACGGCGTTTGGCCCAGAAAGAAAAAGACACTGAGAAAGACGCGAGAGAGAGAGAGAGAGAGAGCGAGAGAGAAAGAATGAGTAAAGGATCCTAAGCCAGAACTCAGAGGCAGCCCCAGAAATCCAATAAAAATGTACTAAGACAAAAGAGTATCAAAGGCAATGAGACAGAGATATTTCTGAGATCTGTGTGTGTGTGTGAGAGAGAGAAAGAGAGAGACAGAGAGAGAGAGAGAGAGAGCGAGAGAAGCAGAGAAGCTGTACGCGTGCGCCGTGTATTCCATAAACCATATATCGTAGCAACTTGTAGTGAATTTTATACGGATACTTCAGGCAGAGGGGCAGTAGTTGTCGCCATCGTCGCTCACTTCGGTCTGCTTGTTGGGCTCTTGTGTTGTTGCCTTTGTTGTCAAAAGTGGGCACACAGGGTAAAAACATCATTAACACATTTGATTTATTAACTGGCGAGTGGCTTGGAGCAGCAGCAGCAGCAACAGCAGCAACAACAACAGGCAACTTCATTGGAATTATGCTAGAACAAAAGCAAGAAAACACAACACAAAACCAACAACAATCAAAACAGTAAAAAGAGCAACCATAGCAACCATAGCAACCACTCATACAATACCACAAAAGCCACACTTTATGGCTTAATACGGATGAGGGCAACACTCCAGCTCTGTTCCTGCTTTATAACAACCAATAAATGCATTATATTTTCAACTCTCAGCAGCTACTGTGCTGCTTGATAACTTGTGCTCATGAGTGCTTTTATATATTCATAAAAACTCACTTAAATCGTATGGGAAACTAACAAAGTATTCACAAATTATAAGCAGTAACTCTGCTCTAGAGCAATTACAAACAATTGGTAATTGTAACTCGTTAGAAAACTGCAAAAATTAAGATATAATATACAAGAAATGACAGCTTTAAATTCAAATGAGTAAAGTTTAAGAATTGCCAATTAAATGGACACTCTTCGCTTAAATTGTTGTATTTTTAAAAAAGTTTAGCAGCAAACAAACTGCAAACAATTTCGGCGACAAATAATTTATGCAATTTTTATTCAGTGGGTGTTGCCGCCTTGATTGGCGGCAATTTGGCTGCGGGCTTTGTGACACAGTCCGTTGTGACTCTGTCCCAATAAGCTGAAAAGCAAACCAAAGCGCCAAATGTGCGGCAATTAAAAAAAGTCGTACAACAAAGAGAAGAGAAGAGAAGAGAAGAGAAGAGAAAGAAGTCACAAATATCAAGTACACGCGCTATAAAAAGATATAAAAATACCAAAAGAAAAAAGAAAAATGAGAAAAAGCAAAGCAAAGTTGCGATTAAATGAAAACAAATGAACTGTTTATTTAACGCGCCCCTGGCGAGTGCGTAGGCGGGGGTGCAGCGGGTGGTGTGGCTGTTGCTGTTGTTGCTATCATTGGTGCGTACAATGTGCACCACCCGTAGTGTGTGTGTGTGTTGAGGGGAGGGGGCGCTCTTGAAACACGCAGAACGTTTAATTTAATTTCTCTGAAAGCTCAAAAACAAAATGCTTGGCATGCCAACAGGACAATACAACGCACAGGAACTGGAGCTGGACACGTGTGATTGTCCTGCTGTGCTTCGAAACAGCAGCAAATCACGTGAAGCTCTTAAAAACAACACAGCACACGCCAGCAGTTCCCAAAAAAACAAAATAAGCGAAGTAAATAAAATGAAATTCTGTCATCAAAACGCGCCTAATGGCAAATGGGCAGGCAACGAGTTGACAACGCACTTAATGAGCCACCAACACAGCACAGTGTCAACCCAGCGCCAACCCACAGTTGGGTGTGACCGCTAATATTCAATAAAAAAAAGCGAAGGAACTGTATAAAAGTTATGTTCAGGTGGCCATGTAAAGCGCAGCGTTAATTAATTATAATTCAGAAATATGCTGGGGAAAATGGGCCAAAAACTAGCGTTAAATCTTTCAGTTGAGTTTGCTTTATAGTTTGTTTTTTTTTTTGTATTTTGCTTTTATGACTAAATTTCAATTTCAAAACTAGCAGCCCAGAGAGAATGAGAGAAAACAAACGATATAATGAAGCCCATTTAGTGGCGTCATTAAATGAACAGAAGAATATACAAATATACAAATAAACGAATATACGAATATACGAATACATGAAGCGAATTACCAAAACGAACAACAAAGACAAAAGCCAACTGTGGCACGAACGTTAATAACGCGTTACATTTGCAACTTCATTTGGAAGCCAAGCAGCAGTGCGGAGTCAAGTCGCTTACAAATTATGCCTAAAGTTATTCAAATGAGTTGCGTTTGCGGCGCTGCAAACCGAAACAGTTAGCCGAGCCATGGCAGGGGTGGGAGTAGCTGCAGCAGTGGGGGTAGGGAATCGAGGGGCAGTTAGGCAATGCGATTGCAGTCACTAGAACCGCGACATCGCAGCGCTGCTTAATTAAAATGTGTAAAGTCAGCGTCGTCGTCATCGAGGCTGCCGCTGCCGCTGCCGCTGCCACTGCAGGCCCAGCTCCAGTCGCCGTCCCAGCGAATCCATCATTTCCGCTTCCATGCGTTTTCTGCCAGCAACAACAACAACAACAAAAGACAAAAAAACGAGAGAAAAACGCAACAACGCAGTCAAAAAAAAACGAGAAAAAATAAACAACTGACTGAGAAACAGCTGAAAAATGTGTGCCGCAGCTTGTTGTTGTTGTCGTTGTTGTTGCCGTTGTTGTTGCCGTTGTTGTTGCTATTGTTTAACAAGGCTGCGCCATTGTTGTTGTTGGCTGCACTTGGAGCAAGCATAAGTTTTAGGTTATAAGCAAAGCTTAATTTAAGCGAGGAATTTGTTGTATTATTATTGTTATTTCGAACATTTGCTTTTCACTTGCAGAGGGTCGCGAGTGCGTAAATTGTGGTGCCACCTCAACACCGCTGTGGCGACGCGATGGAACTGGACATTACTTGTGCAACGCCTGTGGCCTCTACTACAAAATGAATGGACAGAATCGACCACTGATCAAGCCAAAGCGAAGACTGGTAAGTGCATTATCTTCTCTGCCTCCCTCTCTCTCTCTCTCTCTATCTCTCTGTCACTCTATCATATGTATCCCACCCGCTGCGTGCAGCTTCCACACATTGCCACAAATTGATCAATAAATTTATATACTGTATTCCTGGGAATTTGCTGGCGCATCAATCTCCGCACACGTTTCTGTCGCCAAAAGCCATAAAAGCCAGCGTGAAAGTTCTCAAATGTCATAATAATTCCAGGAATATCCCAGCACACTCCTCAGCTCATACACATATACATATACATATATACATATACATATACGAATACATTAGCATTTGTATAAATGTATTTAATTATCATTTTTCTGACTAGCTGGCGTCTTGATTGCAGCCGAGTAAACGCTTTGGCTGATTACGATCAAGGCGCATCATCATTATCACTTAACGCACTAAAAACATAATCAGGCAGCAGCAGCCGCAGTTGTGTGTGTGGGTTATGGAGATGCCTCTCAGTGCCTGCCTCAGTGCCCCAACTCCTGATCATCTCCACTCATACCATTACGTCTGCCCTCTTCATCTATCTACATCTTCGTCTGCGTTGAGGCACATTATCGTTTTTTATCTGGCGCGCGCATCAACAGCAACAAACTATGAAAATATATGTAACGCTGTCGGTCCGAAGGTCTCTCATTCTGCCCCTGGCGCCAACTACAGCGGCAACAGCAACAGCAACGAAAAACGACCAACGACAATAAGCGCAAAGCAGCCCCAAACGAAAGACTTAAGCAACGAACTCACACGCTGTCACTGCGTGTGAAAGAGAAAGCATCTGCGTGTGTGTGCGCGTGTGTGTGTGTGTGTGTCAGTGCTTACTTATACAAAATTAGTCCATTAAACATGCGTAAAAGCAAAACAACCCACAACAGCAACAACAGCAACAACAACAACAACAACATGGAAAGGAATCTATAACAACAATAAACAACTGTTAAATGCAGTTTGCAGGGTTTGTGTCTTGGCTTTAGGTTTTAGCGTTGATTTTTTATTGGCATTTAAATCGTATGCATTTTGATTGCATAACATTAACATAAATAAACCATTATTGGAACCAAAATATGTATACACTGACGTCGACTGGGCAGCGACAGGGAATTCCCAAGAAATTCACAGCTGGAGGCGACTCCTCTTGTTTGGTTGTGCGTCGCATGTGATAGGAGGGAGGGGGTGAGGTAACTCTGTTGAAGTGTTTGTTGATTTCTCGTTGACAAAATATGCAACAAATTAAAATTTATGTGCGACTTCGTTGACTTATGGTCGTAGTCTGCGTTGCCGACTCCCGATTGCCGTTTGCCGTTTGCCGTTTACCGGTTGCTTGCTGCTTGTTGCCCGCGCCTAAACAGGATGCAGCACATCAATGTCCTTATTGAAGGGCCGCATCGCCTGTGGCTGAAATGCAATTCAATTGTTTTGGGGCGCTGGCATTGAAATTGACTCAAGTCTCGATTTCAATTCAACTGCTGCTGCTGCTGCTGCTGCTCGTGCTGGGTGGCAATTGTATTGATTTTGCTGAGGGTCAGGACTGTATCATGAAGTTTTGCATACGTTGACCACATTGAACTGGCAACTGGCAACTGGCAACTGGCAACTGGCGACTGCACCTGCCCCGACTGCGCCAGCGACTGCGCATCTCATTGTCTGCTCGGCCGCCTTTAATTAAATTTCCGAATTGTATGAAAACAGTCAACAAGTCGTAACTTTGAGCAGCACAGAAATACTCTGTTGTTGTTGTTGTTGTTCTTATTGTTGTTGTTGTTGTTGTTGTGTTGCTGCTGAAACAGAACAATGCAAAATTTTTAATTTATGTATTTTAGCCTGCAAGCCAAAGCAACAACAAAGAACAACATCAACTCAGTCGCCTTCGCTTACATATGTTTGCAGTTGTTGTTGCTGTTGTTGCTGTTGTTGTTGCTGTTGCTATTCTCATTGTTGTTCGTATTTTTGGGGCTGTGTCGACTGGCCGCTGGCCGTGTTTCAATAATTGCATTTAATTATAAGGCCAAAAGTTGTGCGCCACTCGCTGCCGCCACAGGCTCTGTGTGGCAAGTCCAGGCCAAGCCCATAGTGCAACCTTCCAATGGATTTGTCACATTTCAACTTGTTCTTAAGGCTATGATTGTGTGGCTATGGCTATCCGGCTAATTGCGAATGCATGTTAACTGCTTAGGAACAAAGCTGTTAAGGTCACTAAACAACGCCAACTGCTGGCGCATCTCAACAGCAACAACAGCAACAACAACACCGAGAACAACCACAACAACACAATCGTGACTTATATAAATATATGAATACAAGCGGCATGTGTTAGTCAAGGGAGAGGCGTGTGGCGGGAGGGGCGGTGCTTGCATTTTGCATAATATTTATGCCGCAGTTGCTTTTGTTTTTGCTTTTTAATTTATGCAAGTTTTCACACAATAAATTGAACAAAACGTTTCTTGCTGTTGTTGTTTGTTCTGGCAATGCATTCGTACATATATATATTTTGTTGTTAAGCGCTGCAAAATTGTTTATTTTAATGCTTATTACATTGCCTTATGTCATTTGCATGCAGCAAATGTACAGCAACAACAACAGCAACAACTACTTGCATTTGCCATTTGCGGATTGTCTCGCTGAGTTGCTGTAACAATAAACCCATCAACACTTGACACAATCATTTATAAATGTATTATTTAAGTGCCTCCAAAGCTGTTTAATTAATTATTAATCAAAGGCGTATTTCAACGCCAGCAACAGCAACAGCAACAACAACAACAACAAATTCACATTAGTCGCTATTTAACGGCTATTAAATAAATCCATTTAAATTTTAAATACTCTAACAAGGTTTTCAAATAAACACATAAACTTTTAACTTAATATGCATGCTTTCATTAATAAAGCAAATAAAGTAACACAATCATCTGTCAAATCAGAAAATCAAATTATTGGCTGTGCGAAATTAAATTGCTAATGGCATTAATATATTTTAGATTCGAAAACAAAAACAGTTTACAAAATAAATTCGCATCAGAGTCACAACTCAAGCAGGGCAATAGAGAGTCGGCGTCGATGTACCTTCGATAGTCAATCTATAAGTGTGTGTGTGTGTGTGTGTGTGTGTTGGCATCCCACTGTGCAACACTAACACTAACACAACAACAGTGTTGTAAGCCGAGCTCAACTAGATGAGCTTTAAGCTCGAAAATCATCAAGAAAACGTAGCAACTGCCAACAAACTATTGACACACGCTGACTCCACACATTTTGCTTGAATGAGAATGAGAGGGGAACGGGGAGTGCTGCCCCTTCGCTTATCACAGAAACTGTGTAAGAGAAGAAAAGATACAAATTGTAATTAACACATTTTGGCCAAGTTGTGAGCATTGTGTGCGCCATATGTGCGTTAGACGGACTGAAGAAAACTGCCTCGCATTGAATTGGTAGCTCAAGTGAGCCCTTTTGGCGTGGGAATAAAAAGCTGAGCCAACAACAATAGCAACAGCAACAGCTACAACAACAACAATAACAACAACAACAACCAGAAAGTGGCCAACAATTCTGGAGGCAGTGACGCCAAAAATTAAATGCAAGGCGCAGACGCTGCTCGTATAAATCAAGTTACCAAAAATGCGCGCCAAATGAAAGTCAAAGTCAAAGAGCTAAAGCGATCGATAAAACACAACAACATCAACGAAAATCGAATCAAAACTAAAGCAAAGGCAACGAGCAACGGCAACAAGGGCAGCAACAATAACAACAATAACAACAACGAAACAACTGAGTCAAAGTAAAAGTTCAATGCACGTTCTGCAAACGGGGCGTATACGCAATCGAGCGCATTAAGTTGCCCATTTTGGAGCAGCGGCCAGAGGCCAGAACCTTATGCTTCTGCTTATGTTTAATATTTTTATGTTGGGGCGCTAGGATCTTGTTAAAAGCGGGTCTCATTTCATCAAGTGGGCAGCCTAATGCCATTAAAGTGCACTTGAGCAGCAAGACAGCAAGACAGCAAACGGGATTGCTGTCTTCTGTCTCCTGTCTCCTGTCTTCTGTCTTCTGTCTTCAGTCTCCTGCTGTCTCCGCTTTGGGGCACAAGCTGACGAACCTGAACTGAGCCCAGACAAAGCCAATGTCGACTGCAACTTTGTGCCTCATCGCAGATCAATTAAAAATTAACGATATGAAGCGCAGCCGCGGCCGCAAACTGGGCGTGCCAATAATATAATGAAACAGGCTCTCACAACAAGAAGGAGAGAGACAGAGAGAGGGAGAGGGAGAGCGAGTGAGAGAGTGCGACACACAGAGAGAGAGAGAGTGTGAGAGAGGAGTCTGTGCGCGGGTTGCAGATGATTAAAGCCGCGTCCTGCTCGCCACCAGCTTGTTAATAGCCCCCGCGGCAGGCAGGCGCAGCCTTGAGGTGCTCTACGAGTACGAGCATGAAGGCGAAATGAAACTAAAGGCTAAAGCTAAACCTAAACCGAAACCTATTTAATATGCAAAGGCATAAATTGCACAGCCCGAGAGGGTTGCATTTCTAACCCTTTTCATTCGGTCAGACAATACTATATGTGAAAATGTGGCCAAGCACGCAGCCCCCTCATTCAAAACGCGGGCAAAAAGCGCGTGTTAAGCGCACATTCATTTTGGTAAGAGCAGCTGGCCAACGAGCCAGCGAGCCAACTGGCCAACCGGTCAGGCCTAGACACTGTGTTGGCCAGGTTCTATATAATTTATATATGCAATTGCAATGTCCAGTGACAAATATTAATGACGATTTTCATGCCTTCACAAATCGGAGTAGCGATTGGCGTGGGGCAAACGGAGTTCTAGCTGTGAGTTTGTGTTTGCCTTCAACTGGCCATGTAGTTGTCACTCCACTAGCTCATGTTGTTGTTGTTGTTGTTGTTGCTGTTTAAAATGCACAAGACTAAAACCTTTTGATTGCTGTCTGCGACGAAAATTTCCATGCGACAAGTTGAAGCCACAAAATAACAGCTCCACCAAGGCTCGTAAAATTCATTGAGCAGCATTAATGAGCGACATTAATGGCTTGTCGTTTGTTGTTGTTGTTGCTGTTGTTGCTGCTGTTGTTGTTGTTGTTGTTCTGCCTATCCACTATAACATTTTATTGATTTTCTACCTTTGCAGCAGGTGTGATTTTTAGCAATAGTTTTCGTCTCGTGCGTGCCTTTAAATTAACCGAGCTGATGTTTTAATTAGGCAAATTGTGGAGCAGCCCGCATAGAAAACGTAGCCCAATCAACGTGCCGCGTCGGGCAACCCTTCACTCATACTCATATACATGATTTGCTATATTTGCTGCTCATTTTTTTGTTTGGCCAGAGCAACAGCCTGCATTGCCACGCCCCAAGAGCAGCATGTGGCTGGGAATCCGCATGAAAAGGAAATGAGCCAGCACACGGAAAAAGGAATGAGAGTCCTAGTTCACTCTTCTTTCTTTTTTTGTCCTGCCGCAAACGAAATTTGAATTTTTAAATTAAATTTCACAGCCGCACAAGTTTTCCTCTCTGCTTCTACTATTTATTTGTATTCTTTTTGGTTGAAATTTATTTTTATACATAACACGACAGACAGCAACAAAAAGAGCGCCGCAATATGTACTCGTATATATATATATATATGTGTGTATATATAGTCGCACATTCGTCTAAATGTAACTGTTATGGCCCGGACATTTTGTTGGCGCTTTCCTCTTTTCATTTCATCTCATTTCGTTGCGCTGCGCTGCCATTGAGGCACCCGAAACCACCCAAAAGCCACCCGAACCACTGACAGTTACCCAAGTCAAAGCCAGCATCAGATATAGAAATTTTCGTTGCGCTGCTGCCTGAGATCTGGGCGCTATCTCTTGCCATCTTTTCTCTTTATGTGTAGTGTGTGTGTGTGTCGTGTGTGTGTGTGTGTGTGCTTGTGGGTGTTGGTGTGTTTGGGGGCTGCTCCAAAACAACCCCCAAAGGGCAGCTTACTGCTGAGGGTTGGCAAACGACTTTTTGCGCTGCCTGCGAACAATTTAATGAATGTTTTGTCAGATAAAGAAAGAAAGAAAAAAATGAGTTGATAAAATGTCTGCGTTGTGTGGGTAACACTCACACACACACACACACACGCACACACAGATACAGCTACAGATACAGAGGAAGAGATACAGAAACAGATACAAATACAGATACATAGCTTGCATACAGATACGAGTACACACTTCTACTCTGACTGCCTGCCCTCAAGTGAAAGATGTTACACTGAGATAAACGTAACATTGCTGGGCAACCGGCTGCCAGTCAGCTCTCGCCCTCCCCATCTCTCCTCCCCATCTCCACTCCATCTCCATCTGCAGCTCCTACTCCACCTCCTGCGCTCCTACGTCTTGGTGCGATATCTAAGATGGCAAAGGGCATTGCCATCCACGGCGCACAAAAGCTGCGCAATAAATAGAACTGTAGTTGCCTTGTCTGACCCAGCCGAGCGCCTCTCCCCCAATCCCCCAATCCCCCGTTGACCCCTCTCTCAGCTTCCCTCCCTTGCGCTACTCTGTACTATATACATAAGTATTTACTTTTGTCGGCGACGCTTTTCATTGGCTTTACACAATATTCGTGGCACATTTTGGTTTCTTTCGTTCGTTCGTTTTTGGCGTTTGTTTTGTAAATTTCAATTAAATATTTAAATGCGCCGCTTTTGTTAGTGTAATGCTTACGACATTTGCATTAATTTTATAAACAATTCAAAAAGCGAAAAGCTTAACAATTCAAACAGTCGCCATCTTGTGCGAGTTGCAGACATTTTGTGACGGGTTGTCGCAGTTGCAAGTCTAATAAATCAACGCAAGGTGGCCAGCAGCGACAATAAGAAGCAAGTGATAAAGATGACTCAACTGGCAGTTACCCTGTAGGCTGTTCTTTAAGACAATACGATGGTTATTATAGTATAGTTAGGGTAATCAATGCTCTGCAGAAGTTTATGCGAAGGCAAAGAAGAGAAACATTTGACGAGTACAGGGTATTGAAAAGTTTAATAAGCGCATTTTGACAGGCTTAAGCGCATTGAGAAATTAAAATTTATGGAGCCAAGTTATACACACATGCATACACACATGGCTGTCATTGTGTTCTGCTTTTGTATAGTATTATTTATCGCAAGCGCCATCTTGTTTGTGTGTGCTGCTAATGTTGTTGTGTTGTTGTTGTGGTTGCTTGACTGTTGGCGCTTGCGCTTTTTGCATATCAATTAAAATGCGCCCTGTCAATGTTTGACAGTTTGTCAATAAGTCCCCCGCCCCCTTCCCTTCTCTCTCACTATGCCCACTGCCCCTTTCCACCATGCGACCCATCAAGCAGCTCAAGTGCTGCGTTATGCGTGGACTGACAATGATTTATTTACACACAACATTTTGAGGCACTGTTAACAGTTAACAGTTAACGGTTAACAGTTAACAGTTAACAGTGCTGCTTAAATTGTCCATAAACAAGCAGGCGAACAAACATGCAACAAGCAACATGTTTGCAATTTAGCAAACCAGCAAAATGGAGACCCGTTGGCCTGGCTAAGGACTCGTGATTTGGGCTTTGAGAATTGAGTATTGAGATGCAAAGCGAAGTAGTGCGTTTGTTGGTTTTGTTGGTTTGTCATGTTAACAACTTAATTTATATACGAGAGTTAGGCCTGTCACCTGTGTTGCGGCCACATAATTACCACAGTTTGTATTTTGTGGGCGTTGAAATTAATTTTGGAATTCTCGCACATTCCCAGTTCGATTTGCTGTCTGTATGTGAAATTGTTACAAGCTCGTTAACACAACATAGTGCCACCAACAACAACAACAAAAAAACAACAACAAAAAATACAGTGCAAACTGCAGACTCTGACCTCTGATTTATGTTAATTCCAGCTTACAGCGTGCAGCATGCAGCAAGGCGAAGCCAGAACAGGTGAGCCACAGCAACAAGAGCAACAGCAACAGCAACAACAACAATTAAAAATCAAAGTCAAACATGATCAACGCCAGTTTAGGGCCTCGTTGCAATGTGTTGTTGTTGTTGTTGTTGTGGCTGCTGCTGCTGCCGTTGTTGTTGTTGCTGCTGCGGAACGAGCAACATGAACAAGCCAAAGTCACAGACTGAACGACTCAGAGACCCAAGAAAGACCCAAAGAACTCGAGACTCGACTCGGACTCGAGCTCGAACTCAGATTCAGATTCAGATTCTGAAGCTGGTTCTGGCTCTCGTTTTGTGCCTGGAACGAGGCACAGCAGACAATGTTTTGGGTCTGGAGTTTGGGCTACGCTTCTTGTAGTCAATTCGTGGAAATTTAAGCGTGGCACAGACATGCTCCCCAGTTGTTGTTGCTGATGTTGCTGTTGTTGCTGTTGCTGTTGCTGCTGTTGTTGTTGCTGTTGCTGTTGCTGCTGTTGCTGTTGTTTTTGGGCAGTTTTGTAAAAATTGTCATTTTAATGAATTGATGCTGCTGTTAAACGTGGAGACTCAGCTCCGCAACGCTGCCTCTCTCGCATGCCATTTAAAAAATGTTGTTGCCTGGTGTGTCGAGCAACTTTGTTTGCCACAAGTTGCAGGCAGCCAGGACAGGCAAAAGGCAGCATGTTGCTCAATATCCCATACACAGTCTGCATATCTTTCGCTCTCTCTCTCTTTCTCTCTTTCTCTCGTTCTCTCTGATTCTCTTTGGCTGCTTCATGCGTTAGTTTTGGCACCGTTCAATTAGCGCGCCAACATATTTGTGGGCGTGCGGCATTAACATAATCAATTTTATTCAACTTGCCACATGAGTGCACTCTGCAAGCAAGCAACTAACTAACCCATACACTTGACTCTTCTCTTCCAGACGCTGCAGTCGTTGCAGAGCGCGGCCAAGCGAGCGGGCACATCCTGCGCCAATTGCAAGACCACAACCACAACCCTTTGGCGGCGCAATGCCAGCGGTGAACCCGTGTGCAATGCCTGCGGATTATACTACAAGCTGCACAATGTAAGTACAAAGTCAAATAACTAACGCTCACTAAATGAACTCCTATTATGCCAATGCACCCCATTCCTTTGGTCGCATCGATTTGAGATTTTCGGAATGCTCTTAACCCTCGTTAAACGCTTAAGCGATTTAACGCAACATTTAACAGCGACTCGAGCCACTCCAGCGATCCCAGCTCGAACGGAAGCCGGGCAAACGCTTCGCACGGGAAACACACACAGATTAAAAGTGACAAAAATGAAGTGTAGTTCCCCCGTACTTGCTCACCTCCTCGTGCTACCCCCTCCCTGTGCTACCATTCAGTTGGAAGCACAGCCAATGAGGGTGGCAGGTTGCAGCACCAGCAACCCCGATGATGAATTGTTGATGATTATTTAAAGATGCCCAACATGATACTTGCTGTTGTTGTTGTTGTTGTTGTTGTTTTCTTTGTTATTGTTGTTGTTGTTGTTGCTGCTGCTGTTGCAAGATAAGCGTCTGGTGTTTGGCTGTGAAAATGCGATAAGCTTTGATTTTATTATGGCAAACGCGTGCGACGGCAAACGGCAACGACGACGGCAAAAGGCGACGGCAAAAGGCGACGGCAAACGGCAAACGGCGACGGTTGCCCAGAAATTGGCGTAATTTATGTAATAGACTACGGCTCAGTGAATCGCCTCCCCTTTTGATTCAATCCTCCATCAAAATGCAGCCAATGATATAGAGGACGCTGTCGAGCCATGTGGAAACTAGATTTAATAACATTTTCGCGCCCTGAGGGAGCCCCGTCCCCCCAACCGTTTTAAGGGTTGTTTTGACCAACTTCTGGCTTATTAAATATTCATTAGCAACGCCAACAGGACGACACATAAGCGTTTGTGTGCCGGCTCTGCCTTTTGTATACCCTGTAATCAAACAAGCTACTAGGGCAGGTCGAATGTATCGCAATCCTGACAAGCATCAAATCTCTAAACGTTTCTCCTTCAAAAGCGAAGAATTTACTGCTGGGCATTTTCACTTCGAGCCTTTATTTTCATTTACAGTTTTTTCCTGTTTTTTTCAATGCCTGAAGTCAGCTTTTAATGAGTTTGTTGAATGTGGCAAAGTTTTGGGGGAAAAATCACTTGAACTTTTAGCACATTTACATGTCAGTGGCCCCAAGTGATGGGCCACCTGTGTCGCGCCGTGTAATCCTCTAGCTAATTAAGCTGCGGTTGCTCGTGTGTGTTGGCTTTGAGGCTCTGCGGCAGCTGCAATTGAGGAACTACATTCGATTTCGATGGCAATCGTCAGGCGAAATGTTTTAATTGAGCGTGGTCAAGCGTAGAACGTAGAGAGAGTGAGAAAGAGAGTGTGAGAGAGAGAGAGGGAGATCGGAGTAGGGGCTATGAATATCAAAGTGAGCACAAGCCAAGATACGACGTATGCTCCATATATCTAATCTGATTTGCAAACTTGTAAACACTAAAGGCTGCGGCTGCGGCTGCAACGCGGCGTATGAGCAATGCGCCAAAAACGCCGCCGCTTTGGGTGGTTACTCTGTGAGTGTGTGTGTGTGTCTGTGTGTGTGTGTGTGTGTGTGTCAACTAATGGCCTACACACATGTGCAAGCGCATTCATAGCGGCGAAATTTATTTTGCAAAAATTTTCTTTCAATTGGACAGTGTCCCATCTTGATAAGATGCCAATCAGCGCACTTTTTGCATTGCATTGGAACAGTTGGAGCTGTTGGAGCTGTGGCCGTAGATACAACTGCAGCTACAGTCGCAGTCGCAGTCACAGTCACAGCCAGCTAGCAGTTCATTTCAATTCAATTCGTTTGTCATTTGGCCGCCATCGTCGTTGTTGTTGCTGTTGTTGCTGTTGTTGTTGCTGTTTGCAATGTTTGTTGTCGATGGACGGTGTGTGTGTGGGCCTCTTTAGTGAGCGATCTGGCCATGTGATTGGCACATTTTATGGAAATGCTGACTGCATTTGGTTCCCCTTTAAGGAGGGGATACATCGGCAGCAGCGTTACGCGTGTCTTCACGCAGTTCGCTGGAAAAGTGTGTGCTGATAATTAACAGCAAATGAGAGAGAGAGAGAGAGAGAGAGACTTGCCCTGCCGCATCCTGTTGTCCTTTCAACAGGCGCTTCTGCTGTGCTCCTGCTGTGCACTTGCGTCCTGTGGCGTCACTATGTTATGTGTTACATGCCGCTGAAGCTGACCTAACGGTGCTCTGCGTTAGAGGCACAAGCAGAGCAGCCAAGCCATTGCCTGGCGCCGTCTCACTCAATTTATCAACAACAGGCAGCAGGCACTGTATGTGTCTGTCTGTCTGTCTGACTGTCTGTCTGTCTATCTGTGTCTATGGCCAGCCCACCCACTCGGCTGTCTTCGCAGCCTGTCAAATTGCAAGTCAGCTGCAGCGGCGCGTGTTCTTGCCCCCACATGCTGCATGCCCCATACGCTTGCACGCTCGATTAAGATTTTATGCATAAAAATCTGACTGACTGAGTTTCTTTTGAATTTCTTAATGAGCAAGGCCTGGATACCCTGAGCACATATTAACAACTTTATGCTTTGTTTAGTCGCTAATGTTGCTCTTGCTGTTGTTGCTGCTGTTGTTGCCGCTGTGGCTGCTGCATATCAATTAAAGCTTTGAGCAGCAGCTGCCGAGTTGCTAATTGCCACAATTTGTGCTAAACGCTAGGGAGCGGCAAAAGACCAGAGACTATCAATTACCGTTCCCGATCGTCCAAACAGCATCCCCATTTGCCATTTTCCATTTTCCATTAGCCAGTTGCCCACTGTAAGTGATACATTTGCCGTTTTGTTTGCCGCTGGTTTTCGGGGCATTACACAATCAACCCTCGCTTTACAAACTCTCGGCTCTCACACAATTGCCGGCAATTTAACAATTTCTGTTTCTCTGTTTGCACTGCGACAAAAAAGGCACAAACAATGTCGTAATTCACGCCCAGGTACTTCGAGGGCTGCACTCTCTACCAAGTATATACATATACAAATACATATACATATACATGTATATATATACTTCTATTATATGGTATATATAATGTAACTTTTCTTTCTTTTGTCATCAGACGCAGCCTCGGCGAATGGGTAACTCAATATTGTAATTGTAGCGCAATGAGGCACGTTGTTGTTGGTTGTTGCCCCTTAGATGTTCGCAAGTGATAAGAAATTGCATATGAAGCGGCAGCAGGCAGCAGCCTCAACAATGGCCAAGAGCTGAGCGACTTAAAAATAAATATACAAAAAAGTTGCCCTGCTGCTGCGGCGTCGCCGTCGACGTTGCCTTCGTTTGCTATCAGCGGCAACTAATCGCATTCGCAAATGTCGCTTATCTGATCGTGTAGAAATGCTTGTAATACTTCATTTTCACTTCCCGGTTCCCGTTCGCTATTGCCAGTGACTGCCACTCTGCCACTCTGCCACACAGTGCGTTGCAACAGACAGCGTGTGCAGTTAGCGGCATTTCCGGCCAAGGTTCGCCCTGCCCCCCTCGCTTCAGCTACGCCATGAATTTGCATAAATTTGACCCATTTTAGTGTGCCGCTGGGCAGCAGCAGACACAGTTTATTGATTTTCCCTGCACTAACACCAGCTTGCAACACCCACTAAACAGCTGCTTACACTCGTTTGTTCTTGTTCTTGTTCTCGTTCCTGTTGCAGGTCAATCGTCCACTTACCATGAAAAAGGAGGGCATACAAACGCGTAACCGCAAGCTCAGCTCCAAGTCCAAGAAGAAAAAGGGCTTGGGTGGCGGCTGTCTGCCAATTGGTGGCCATTTGGGTATGGGCGACTTCAAGCCGCTCGATCCGTCCAAGGGCTTTGGCGGCGGCTTCTCGGCATCCATGGGTAAGCATCAGCCAAGTGCATCATAGCACCGCATCCTAGCAAGTGTCCGCCATGCTGTGAGCCACATCTAAACGAGCACGCATCTGCTTTGTCATTCCAGCGCAACATGGACACCTTTCCAGTGGTCTGCATCCGGCACATGCGCATATGCATGGCAGTTGGTATACTGGTGGTATGGGCGCATTGGGCGCCTCCAGTGGACTGCAGGGTGGCTTCTCCACTGCCGGCTCCCTTGGCGGCGGCGTTGTGCCCCACTCGCAGCCCTATCATTTGGGACTTAGCTCAATGGTGAGTACAAATTATATAAGAGCATTTGTATAAGAGAACTTGCGTTTACTAACAGCTCCTCTTCTTCTCTCTCTCTCTCTCTCTGTCTCTCTCTGTCTCTCTCTCTGTCTCTCTCTCTGTCTCTCTCTGTCTCTACAGGGCACTTGGCGCACTGACTACACGTGATGGAGCGGGAACAACTTGAACAATAACTTGTTCAGCTAGAGGAGCGCCGTTTAACATATGTATTTCTGATCTGACTTGATTTCCAAACACAATGCCAAACTGAGGACTCCCTTCGCAGCCACTGACCATTGGCCACAATCAGCAATCAGCAAACAGCAAACAGCTGAGATGAAGCTGAGACGTTCTCAGCTGAGGATTGAGACAATGAACGCGGACCCAAGTGATCTGCTGAATGTTGTTGAATGCCTTCTTCTTTTTTTGGAGGGGGGGCGACGGCGATTGTGAGCCTGGTTCAAGTGCTGGCTATTCCTAATTGTAAACATTGCGTGCAATTTTTAATTATTTAAGTTTTCGTCGTAGGCCAGCAGCTAAAACAAAAGCCCATTAAAATTAATTAAAGGGCCGCACATATTATTTTTATTGCTCTTGTGTGTATGCGAATGTATGTGTGTGTGTGAATGTAAGTGTTTGAGTGATTGTGTGTGTAATTGTGTGCATGAATTCTCTGTTTTATTTGTATTTTTTGCTTAATTAATTTAATTTCCCGACGCAAATTCGGCGTATTTAATTGTGCTTTATGAACTGCCATAAAAAAAAAAACAAAACAAACTAAAAACAAAACACAACACAATAAGCAAATAAATAAATAAAAGCAAAAGCAAAAGCCCGACAAACGGAATTTCATAAATATTAATAATGTATATATGTATGTATATCTGATAAAAACAAGAGCAGCATTAAACACAGCAAGAAGCACACAGAAACTAACGATAACTAAGCGTAAATATTAACTAATAAAATGCACGTCCAAAACAAAACAAAACAAAACAAAACAAAAAAAGAAAGAAAAAAACAACAACAAAAAAATAACAGTAAATCTTAATCTAATCTATAAAATAATCTATATACTGTTTTGTAAAAAGCAACTGCAAAATATTTGTCCTATTTCGCAATGCAATTGAAAATTGCAAAATACTTTAAACTGTAAATTAGTTAAATTATTAGACATTAAACAAACAGACGTGATAAACATAAACATAAATTTAAACAATTTAATAATTGTAAAATACATTTAATAAAGAAACAAACACAAAATACACACACAATAAAGCAAAGAAAAACAAAACGAAAACAAAAGCAAAAACAAAAACAAAAAGCAAAAACAGAAGCAAAAACAAAAGTCAAATGAGCCGCATTGTATGTATTTTTAACATCACACATACATCTACATATATACATGTATGTTCAATGTTTATGCCTAAGTCTTATAAATCAACAAGAAGTACTTTTAAATCAATTCAATGTTAAAGGCAATTTGTAATATACACAAAGAGAAATATATGGAAAAAGAAAAAAAAACATTTGTTAGCAATTTTTGTATAATTTTAGCAAAAAGTATTTATAAAACTTGAAATAACCGCTTAAGTTCTGTGTAAATACAATACAAATTTAGTGTTTAACTTATTTTATGTGTGAGGTTTAAACAAATAAAAATAATATATATATATCTATATATATGTATGTATACTTACCTATAGAATTACACAGACACATGTTTGTATGTATGTACTACAAGTATGTTGTAAGCATATGCGATAATTAATGTATTGTAATTGGCCATATTGATAGTTGAATATATATAAAACATACGTTTATTTAAATTTAAAGGCAATCACCAGAAAATATATACAAAAAATCGAAAAAAAAAACAAAATCAAACAACAAACAAACAAACAAAAAAAAAATGAATAAAATAATTTATGAAAAAAAAAACAAATATGAGTAATAATAAGAAAACAGAGAGTGATTCCAATTGTGAGTGAGACTGTAAAACGGTAACTGACGGCAAAGGTTGATTAATTGCCGCCAGATGATTGGACAGAAACAGAAACAGAAACAGAAATCGATATCGAACTCGAACTGGTGGAGGCAAACCCAATTGTATGGCAATGTCTTTATAAATGCCCATTTATGCTTATGAATTGCTCTTTAAATTTCGATGCGTCTTCAATACAAAACGTGCAGCCGCACTTCGCTCTTCTCTCCTCGATTCTAAGACTGGGATAGGGACGGTGTTCTAACGCCTTTGCCTCAGTTGGTCATTTGTTATGCAGCATTTGTTTGTTATGGAGCGCATGAATTATGAGCTGCTCGCACAGTTGCTTGTATTGAGGCGTGAAATGGCATGTTAATTTATTGGTACGCGAGTGTACGACACCACCAACACCACCATCAACACCAACACCAATATCAACAGTATTAACATCAACGTACGAAAGTTCGTTGCCTAAGTCTTTTGTTTTACGAGTGCGTCGGCAAAGTCATAAAGCGCACATCAGTTAAAAGACATACTCATGCATAAGTAAGTACCTTTGCTTGTAGCCAGATTATGAGCACTTAAAAACTAGACTACCAACTGGGTTTACGGCCATAGAGCCATAGAGCTAGCCGGCCCTAGCGCTAATTAATGGCCAGCGCGTGTCTGTTGGCCATTAAGAGACATCGGGGCAGGCTAATTTTGATTACAGCAGATTCGCAGCTTGCTAGCACATATCAATGCGCATTAATTGTCACCTGGTATCCGTTTCCGCTGCTGCACCTTGTGCTACATTTATATTTAGTTGTTTTTGTTTTTGTATTTTTGCATGCCAAGGGCTAGAGGAGTCAGTGAGGCACATGCAAGGCTCATCAAGCATCTATTTTATATAATCCAACAAATACAATTGCGATTGTGATTATGATTGCGAGTACATTGCATGTCTATCAGTGTGTGCGTATCTCAGGCCACAAGTGTGTGTAATTGAGCTGCAATTAAATGCACGTTAAATGCAACCAAGCACAACAATTCTATGATATGGCAGCCATATTCTACTGATCGAATGTTACAGCATCACACGAGATTCGTGCAGCATTTGGGATTGCCACTCCCCTTTTCTGCTGGCCAGCTCTCGGCTTTGGTTAATTGCATATGAAAATATTTGTGACAAAGCAACCAACTGACCACGCCCCTAATTGCTATATAATTACAATGTGATTCAGTTAATTCATTTACATTATTATCATTGCCGTCGCAATTGGCCCAAAACTAAGAATGTGTCGCATATGTATAACATTAGTTAAACTGTTGTGTATCAGTTATGGACAGACAGACAGACAGACGGACAGACAGACAGACAGACGGACAGACTGTGCTGTCCTGTCCTTCTTCTAAATGCGGTGATCAATGCATTACAAATGACTGCTCATATAAATCAGTTAATCAACATCTGCGATAAGCGAACATATGCATATTCAAAATGCCTGGGAAATGCTCATTCCACTCGCTCCACTCCCTCCACCCCCTCCACTCACACCACTCCCGCCACTAGCCTAAGCCCAACAGACACGCAGCTGACCATAACCCTTACACAAACCAAACACAAATAAAAGAAACAAATAAACAATACTAAACATGAAGCAGCCAATACCAAAATATGAGCATAAATCATTGGGGCCTGTGAACAAAGCAGCAGTCACAAATATTTAGGCATGCATTAACTAATTAGCCTATAGCTCTGTCTGCAGACTAGCCATAGCATTAGAACTTATCTGATCTGGCCAATACGGTGGCACTTTGATTTCTACCATTCACGATAATCAATAGAGCATATCTAAAATTGAATACAATATTTATTTAAATTGACTTAAATAGGAACAAGTCGAATATTCTGCGTATATCTCTTATAATGTCTGAGATCAGAGTATGAAAGTAGCATAAGCATCAAGAGGCGACTTTAGATGAGTATCAAATCACTTTTCAGTTGGAAGTCCATTTGTTTCTAGAATCAATGATATTTAAAACTAAAAGAATACATTATAAAGTTTACCATTCCACAATTATATCGGTTTATATTTATATAAACTGAATATTACACTATATTGTAGAGTTAAATCACATGAAAACTGAGGATGTCTTTATAATATGGGATTATAATTATCCTATTACAGTTTGTATACATTTATAGGTCTATTGGGGCAAGCAAAGCAGCAATGGCAACAAATGTTTGGTCATGCATTAACTAATTAGTGGCTGTGGCAAACGGCGTACCGATAACGTTGGGGCATTTTGCCTACGCCTACGCCTACGCCAACGCCATCTCCTTCGCCCTCTCCACCCTCGAGCAGCAGCTCCTTCTCTTCCTTTAGACTTTGGCAGTTGCCCATGGTTTGTGCGCTCGTGCGTTCTGCTGCAAGTTTATCTGATTGGAAATGTATGGGCAACAATGGCGACTGACAACAGGAACGGCCACGCACATACAAATACATACACAGATACAAATACAGACACAGACACAGACACACAGATACACAGATACATAGATACGGACACAGACAGAGATACTGGCACAAACAAACAAATGCTTCTTTAGATGATTAACTGTGATAGGCCACTGTGTGTCCACTCCATTTGAGCATTGGTCCAATGAATATCGATACATTTGTTAGATTTAAATGGATTTCAATACACACACATACACACACATAGCTCAGTTCAACAGCGACGCCTCGGCAAGAAACCAATTTAATTAGCCAGTTGGCGTAAATAGAAACACAGTTATAATCAGGAGACCTATTACACATAATGTGTATAATGTAATGCATGTATAAAGATGGATAAACAAGTGTATAAACTAACTGGCTTCTATCAGGCTGCACATCATTTGCTGGGCTCATCAATGCAGTTGGCCAGGCAGCTGTTAAATGTAATTGCTTCTCTGCGAAGGTATCTGAGTGTGTATCTATTAATTAATTTTACAATGACAGCCACAATTTCAATTAAATTTCAGTTTTAACACACACACACAGAGAAACAGGCTTGCGATTGGACGATAGGACAACAGCCATAGCCACAGCCAGAGCAACAACAGCAACACATCGTTCTAATTAGAATTATCCTAATGAAATTAAATTGCAAATTGTGTGTGTGTGTGTGTGTGTGTGTGTGTGTGTGTGTGTGTGTGTGTGTGCGTTATTAATTATATAAATTGGTATATGACATATGCTTGCCAGCAATTGCAATTGCAATTTCAATATGCATTACGCATGCAATTTAAGCTCTGTCATAATTTGTTTTAGATTCTGATTAACCAAATGGCCGAGCAGCGGCAGCAACAACAAACAATTTCATTTCTTAGCTAATTTGATTAAATTAAGCCCCACTCAGGCCATGCCAATTGGCCGTTTTAATGTCACAGCATGTCCACAACGCCTAACTCTGTCCTGGACCCCTTGCTCTGACTCTGGATATGGCAAGGCCTATGCCTGTGCCTGTGCTTGTGCCTGTGCCTGTGTTAGGCCTGGCCATATCAAATGCTTAATGGCAACGGCCATGTCAATTCGTGGCATATTAAATAGGAAAATTGGCATTGGCAATTGCACAGATATTAGTTTCGTTGCTCGTTGCTCGTTGCTCGTTGTCCATTGCCTTGTAGGCCTACACACAGTTCGAGTTGGAGTTGCAGTTGCAGTTGGAGTTACAGTTGCTGAAGTTGAGGCTGAGGCTGAAGCTGGGGCTTAAACTGGAGGTGGGCTATCTCAGAGTGCGATCAATTTGTCGCTTGATTGTGTGTGCGTTTTTGCATGGCAGCATGCACATGCAATGAGTCTGAGGTCGGAGACTTTTAGCCGCGACTGCGTTGTTGTTGACAACGCATTGGCCATATTTGTGTATTATTGTTATAAGGCCGCCAGCAAATATGACAAAGGCACATAAATTCGGTAGCCCCCAGCTACAGTTGGCTTGCCTGTAAGAACTGACGCACATAAATAAGCTCCAAACACAGCAGCAACAGTAACAACAACAGCAACATTGAAAGCAGCAGCCAAAACAGCAGACAAAACTCAAATGTTGCCCGTGTGTCTGGCAACTTGAGTGTGTCGTCATCGCTGAGAGGAACAGCAACAGCAACAGCAACAGCAATGGCAATAGCAACAGCAGCTACAACATTGGTAAAGTGTCAAATTTCACGCAACATGATGCGCTAAATGTTGCCAGCAACTGGGCAACACTTTGTGGCGCGCTTTGTCTGTGATTGCTGCTGCTACCACAAACCGGACTCGCACTTCGAGAATCCTTCTCGAGTCGCAGTTGCATGTTTATTGTAAATATTATGAAATGTTGATACCTGCGATTGCCGCTGCTGCTGCTGCTCCTGCTGCTCCTGCTGCTCCTACTTGCCTGCCTGGCAATTTATTGATGCAACACGATAAACGCGCCCCAAGCATGAGGTTCGATTCGCAGTGCTTGCAACTTCTGCTTCGACTGCTGCAAATGCTGCATAAGGCATAAATAACATTTTCTCGGAAATTAAGCCAAACGAATTATTGTTTTCGACAGCATTTTTGTTGTAATTACCGGCCAGGTGATAAGCTTGCAACACCTTTGGAGAGTGTAAAACAGAGATGATTAGATGTAGATACCACAACGCAGGGCACACACACTCTCGTCATCATTAGGATAGCAGCAGCAGCAGCAGCAGCAGCAACCATATCGTCGATTGCATTTGACAGGCGATAAGTGGCCTGATTTGGCTGTGCACTGATCTGGCTCTGATCTCTGGACAAGTCTCTGTGTCCGAGGCATGTGAAACAATAGCGTATACTTCTCTTCACTTCTCTTCTTTTTTTGTTGGTTGGCTTTAGACCGTGGACAACATTAACCTGTTAACCCAAACTGACGGCGACCAGGTCCCCAAGCAACAGCGGCGGCTGGTGTCGCCTACTTTTGGGACCAGGCTGGCTGGTCGGCCGGTTAGTGGTACAGTTGGTGGTGCAGCGGTGCATGAATAATGCGCGCCCACAGCTCAATAAATTTTCACTCTTTTCGCCAGAGATCGGGTCGAGTGGCAGCTGGAGCCAGAAATTCACACATCTTGTTGCAGGTCTTTCGCATACGAGCTGCGCGGCTGCGCGGCTGGACGCTGGCAATAAGCACAGTGCAGCAGTCGACGCCACAGCAGGGAGGAGCTTGGCTGGTATGATTCATTTGAGCTGCCGCACAACTACACCAAAATGATACGAAAACCATTTAAAGGAATTCTCTCCAGTTAGAGGAATCCCAGACACGAGTACGAGAGTGAGAAAGAGAGAGAGAGAGAGAGAGAGAGTGAGAGAGGGAGGAGGGGATTGGGGTACAGCCGAGTCGAACGAACAGCGAACATGGGCCATGGCCCAAAACAGAGAGTCACAAGACAGTGGAACATTAAGAAAGCTTCGCAGACTGCTTGGGGTCTCCGTTTCGGTTATCCTCCTCTGGCTCATCCACCTCCACCTCCACCACCACCTCCTGCAGCTGATCCTCCACAAGTCAAGTCCCAGTTGCATTGCAATTTCATTTCCTCTTCGCATGATTTCTCTCTGTGTGCGCCCACAATTGTCGAGAGATTAGAGTTAGCTGGTAATTCCACAGGCTGCGACTTGCCATGCCGATTGCCGACTCTGCCACCACGACGACAACGTAGACAACGTCGACGACGACGATGTGGTTGATTTCGAGCTTATCACGTTCACAGGAGACTGCAAGACGCTGTCAATGTTTACACGTGGCAAACGAGTTGCGAACTGCAATGCCAACTTAAGATAAAACTATCATAGAAACTGTTGTAAAGTTAAACGAAAACCGGAATATTCTCGTTTATTCCAAATGTAAACCATATTCATATGCAAATGAGCGCGACGCGCACGCAAAACCGCAAGTTAAAAGAATAATAAATAAATTATCATAAGGTTTTTTAAAGCTATTTATAGAACTTAAAATTCGCTGGTATTACATGAGTCACATAAAGAATGAGGTTATGCAGCGGTCCTGTGGCGCAATGGATAACGCGTCTGACTACGGATCAGAAGATTCCAGGTTCGACTCCTGGCAGGATCGGAAATGAAGTAAGCTTTTTTTACTTTTTTTAATTAAATTAGATAAATTAGAATAATATATTGTCGCAAGAAAGTTTAGTTTTAATTAATTTTATTTATTTATTACATTTATTCTGTAGTTTTTAATATTAAGAAGCCATTAATTTCGAACGTTGCTTCTTCAGATAAGCGACTTAGCCTACTGTCATTTGTTCAAGGTAAAAATAATTTTAAATTATATTTTATTATCTTAAAATGTTGCATTATATATATGCATATTATAAGGGCTTTCACTTCGTCTTATCTTAGATACTTTGCTGCCGGCTCATCAACTGCCTCCGTGGCGCAATGGTTAGCGCGTTCGGCTGTTAACCGAAAGGTTGGTGGTTCGAGTCCACCCGGGGGCGATGCAAAGCTTTTATTTTTTTAATTTAATTTGGTATTTTATTGTCAACGGTTTATCGCAATTTGTGGCCTCGTGTAAACTGTGAACGAGCGAGCTTCGGTGGTGTCTGTGTGTCTATGTCTAACAATGGCCACCACAATGGCAGCGGGGCAACCTCTAACTCCAACTCTGCGACTGCGCCAAGTTACTTAGTTGGGCCCATCTGGCAATGGCAACTGGGGGATCGACACTGCCGCGCCCCGACGTTCCCCCTGCTGCATTGCATAACAGAGAGAGAGAGAGGAGAGAGAGAGAGAAATATTTGTGCAATTTGATTTCGCAGAATTGCGAATTCGTTGGAATGAATTCCCGATTCCCCCGCACCACCCATGGTACGCCCCTTAGCCCACCTTTAGCCTTGCCACGCGGCTTATGCGCATTATGATTATGATGATACCCAGTCTCTTTATTGTTGTTGCTGTTGTCTTCTGTGTTGTTTTCGCCTTGTTTGCTGCTTTGTTAGCTGCTCGCTGCGATTATTGTTGAAATTCTATTCAGTCGCCAAAGTCATGACCACAGCAACGGCAACAGCAACGGCAACAACAACGCAACAGAGCAACACAGCGGCAGCAATAGAAAACTGAGGGAAATTCTGCGGAAAACTTTTGCGGCGTGCGCTCATTGCGGCCTGGGACTGAGTCTCGACTTGGACCTAGACTTGAGCCTGCAGATCAACATGCCCAGATTGTGTTTGCAATCATTACAGCTGGCGATGATTGCCAACGACCACGACGTACTGCAGACCCACTGTGGATCACCATCGCCAGCGTCGTCGTCTGCGTCGTCGTCGTCGTCGTCGTCGTCTGCGTGTCTATGGTGGTTGGTGGGTGCCGATTTGCTTTGATTGGGTGGCATACAATTTGTACGAACTGTGCAGTCCATGTCCAACAAATGATACTGTGTATAATTTCAATGCAAGACCAGCGACCAGCTGAAAAGTCATTAGGAAAAGCGAATAGACAACATTTAAAACGACATTATGACACATAAATTTTGGATGAAACTCCGCTCAGACAGCGGCCGAGGGGTGAATGGTAAAACGGAGAAGGGACACATTTTACACCCTCGTAAATGTGTGTGTCTTGTGTAATTAAAATGCAAGTGTAGAACACTCAAGGTCCATGCGACAATTTGAGCCAAATGGAAACCCAAACCCAATCCACACGCTCAGCGGCCACGAAATGAAATGGAAAACGTGGACGCAGAAGAACCGAGCCCAAACCGAACCCAAAGCGAACCCAAGCCCAGACCAGAAACTGACCAGGGCGACTAGCTGGCCCGGCTAGCAAAATGAGTCGCTTATCTAAATCTTCATAGTTGGCTAAACGCGGCCTTTTGCGCCTCCGCTTCGTATGCTGTTTCTCCTGATTGTTGTTGGTTTTTCCTTTAAATTTGTTCGTATTTTTCCTTTTTGTGGGTTTTCATTTATGTTCGTTTTTAATTGCAGCCGAAACGTGAGCGAAATGTAACCAAAAATGCAATTGCCAGTTTGCTGGCTGTTTTGTTGTTTTGGTCATTCCTTGGGCTAGTTAATCGAGTGCATTCGTGCAGCATTCCTATGGGGCAGCCCGGCAATTCAATTCCGCTTGCGTCTTGCCCCTCACCCCTAATGGGAGCAACGAGCGCGTGAACATTTCTTACCTTTACCTGTGCCTTGTCATCGGAACATGTAATTATGCCACTTTGTGTCAGGTTTGTCCCCGCACTCGAGTACGCAACATTCGATAGAAGGGCTCGGCAACATGTTGCTAGCCTCAATGTTGCCAGCGACCAGCATAAGAGTAATTGTCGCCTTACGTGCGGCTGTCGCATTTCAGCGAGCTCCCAAAATGCTGTCATTCCCTCAATGCACAACATGGCAATTAAATGGTCGACTGAACCCTGGCGACATGCAAGTTTGTGGCTGGCAACACAGAAATCTGCTGCCAATTTGCAGTGGCTCTCGCAGTTGCTCTCGCAGTTGCTGTTGCTGTTGTTGTTGCTGTTGTGCTTGCAATTGCAATTGCAGTTGCAGTTGCAGTCTTGACAATGCCCTTAATTAGGCCAGTTATGAGCCATAAAAACAGAACTTTAGCTACATGCGTTGTGTCTCACGCGATTGGCATCTGCGCTAGGCTATAACTAAGTACTTATAGCTAACAACTAAGTAGCAACAATATTTGATGAACCCACAAAATCAGAGCTATCAGCCAGCCCCTTTCTCCCAGGACAATCCTCAAAAATTGCCAACTCAATTACATGCTTGAATGCGCAGAAAATTGCCAAATCAAGAAAATGGCTCAACAAAATAAATAGCCAAAGTCAGCGCATAAATCCTAGGCAAGCAAATTCTCGGGGTCTGGGGAGAGTTACAGAAAGAGAGAGAGGGAGAGTGTGTGTGTTGGCTATCCAACTGTCCAGTTGCGAGTGTCCAGCTTTCAGTTTGGCGATAAACAAACATAAAACTTGACGCTGTCGTTGTCGTTGTCGTTGTTGCACAGTTCAACTGGCACAATTCTTATTTATTTAGCTACACTGTGCAGATATGCAGCACCCACAAGAAGGCACCGCTGTCCCCCCATCCACCCACCCATGTCCATCCTCTGCTCAGCCACACTCAAGTCAACGTTGGAACGCAATTGAAAAGTAAATAAAGTCAACCTTTTTCTCTCAGCTTTGCTGCAAAATTGTGTTTTATTGACTGGGATTAGTGGACAAATATGGAACCCCTTTGGCCAGCTTTTGGCAGCTTTGGGCAGCTCAGATAATGGACAAGGGACAGCGGCAACGGACAACGGCCAATGGATAACGCACAACGGTCATCGGACAGAGGTCAAAGGGTTGCCGCAAGCTATTTATTTACACGTGCGCTGACTCTAAGGATTTGCCTGCATTTGATTCGATTTGATTCGATTTTTTACGGCGCCTCGTAAACTTCGCATTCAAAATCAATTTTCGAAACGACATTTCAAGTCGAAGCTGGCTAAGCTGTAGCTGTAAGCTGTAAGCCGCAATTAAGGCAAGAGTAAGACCAGCGGCTATCAGTGGCAAGCAGACGGTGGCAGGTTGCAACTTCACCCAAAATATATACACTCACAATTAATACAACATTTAGCTGGCAATCGCAAATTAATTAAAATTTATGTGCGCACATTTAACAGTATTTCATTTTCTACTTCTATTTTATATTTTCGCACGCACCCCAAATGCGTAAAGCGGATCAATTGCCCAAAAGATCAATTGGCAATTGGCAATTGGCAATTGACAAAGGCAACAATCCGACAAACGGACAAACGCAGAATTGCAACTGGCAATTGCAACCACTTGAAAAGCCGCTCAGCCCATTAGCCAATCAGCCGTAAAATCGCTGTAGAAATCAAAGCAATCACTCTCTCTCTCTCTCTCTCTCGCTCTCTCTCTCGCACACACTCTTGCTCACCCTGCTTTGTGCCATTGTTGCGGTTCTTGTCAGTCAAGCGCATAACGAGAAATTCATTAAGCCGCTGGCGCGGCAGCTTAGGACGAGATCGGGACACACAGTCAGCATTCCTACTAATCTGGTTTTGTAGTCGTTGTCGTTGTTGTTGTTGTTGCTGTTGTTGTATTTTGTATTTGACTGTGGCATTTAATTACATTTGTGGTACGTGCATCTGAAGCGTTTGTGCTGCGCTGCAACATGATGCACCTTGCACCTTTTTGGCGGCTACTCGCCGCATTGGCACGCGCTGCATTTTTATTGCTTCATCAGCATCGCTTGCGTAATAGCCACAGGGGCTACACACACACACACTCACTGGCCAACAGCAGGTGCAATTCCGTGCGAGCCAAATTGGAAGTGAAATTTGTAATTCATGTTGCCACAGCGTGCCAGCAACAACAACAACAACAGCGAGCTGTATCCCCCCGAAAAAAAAGAGCTTGTCTCTTGCTAGGAAAAAAGGAAATTGATAAGCAGAAAAACCAATATAAAAGAAAGCTATTATAACTACTAACAATTCTTTGTTCACTTGCTAATCAATTGATTTGCCATTTCGTTAAATGCAATTCTACGAAGTGGCAATTGATCACGTTACAGGTCGCACAGGTCGACTTGTAGAAAATGTGTAAAACACACTTTCAATTATCAGTTGAAAGATCAACTTGTTGCCAATCGCACGACAAATAAACAAACTTATGTATCACAGCTATTTGCATATACATTTCTTTGATATAATCATATCAAATGAATCGTGTGTTTCATCTTTGGCATAGATCTTTCAGAAATTATATAAACCAGATGCAATAAAAAGCCAAACGGTTACAGCAACATAAACACATTTGTGCAGATGTATAAAGAGTTGTTAATACTATTAATTGCTCTTATTTAAGTATAAGAAATACTGAAATGTTTTCGCAGACTTTGGAATATTTAGCGTGTACTGAAAATCTCAGAGAATATCAATAGATCGAGTGAAGTTTCATCGTGACAAACTCTATCAACCTTTGCAAACAATTCTGGTATTATTACTTTGTTGCAAACTTACAAGGAAATGCTGCTTATTTACGTTAACATATATTGCGTGATCTAAGCATGTTACTGAATTTGGTATAAGTAGATGTTGGCCTACAGCTTGTTAGCTCCGCAAGGCGACAGATACTTTTGAATGCGAGTGATAAGCTAATTGTATCAGCAGTCAGGCTATTCAAAAGATGTTTTCACACCATTAACAAGACTGTGGCTGAGGCAAAGTACATAGATGCCGTTACAGATTCAAGCTAGACGAGCTGCAAAGTGGCCAAACGCTGATTGGCCAAAAGGCGGAGCCAACACAAAGCGAGTTGTGCGCATAAATTATGGCATTAAGCTAGCGCCTGGGATTGGTGCAACAGCTTCTGCAGTGCAACAGCGCTCGTACAGCGAATGCAGCATCCAAGACAAGATCTGTGGCACAAGCAGGTTTTGTCAGATGCCCAACAACAACAGCAGCAGCAGCAGCAGCAGCAACATTCAAAGTTGCAGCAACATTTTGGACTAGCGCTCAAATTAGTTGGTTGCTTTGCTGCTGACATGTTTATTACGCTGGCTGGCGGACAGACAGAGGGGCAGAGCGACAGACGGACATAAATCGAAGTGATCCGTTCGTGTACAATAGAAATTCAATTAAAATTGACATTTTGCGATGAACCTATGCAAATGGCGGCCCCACAGGCCCCCAAATGACAATCGAGTCGAGTCCATCAGGCGTCTCTCTAGGATATTTATGGCCAAATGCATTCCCCTGGCTAACAACACAAATTTATTATTATATTTGATAATGTAACAAATGGCACGTCGCATCGGGGCCGCTTGGACTTGGATAAGTCGATCGATCGATCGATCGATTGACGCGAACAGCCGTGTGTCTTGTACGTGAGTTGCAGCTGAGTGCTGCCCGCATTTGGGTGGCAAGCGGCAAGCGGCAAGGAGAAAGGGGCAGGGGGCAAGGCGTAAGTGCAATGGGGGATGGGGGAGTGCATTCAACTCGCTCGCTCTGCATCGATAACAAAAGTAATTTGTTAAGGAAAGGAAATCCCACCAAAGTATGTGAAAATAATAACAGCCAGCCCAAAAATGCAGACAACAACAACAGCAACAACAACAGCAACAACAACAATGGCTTTGTTGCTTTGCAAGTTGCAACGTTGCAACATGGAAGTAGCCTAAAGCAGCTTGATTAATTTTATGAGCGATCAGCCGTTAAGTTCAGCGCACATGCATTTTTTTTTCGCGATACTAATCTAGCATTAAGCATACGCCCCATTGCCATGCCAGGCCACAAGACGACCCGCTCTGCCGTCCAAAAGGTAAATACTCATTAGCGAAATTTCTGTTTTGCTTTTAACATACGAGTATTTTCACAACTTTGGCGCTGGCGGCGTTCGCTGCTGCTGTTGATCTTGATGCAATTAATAATAAAACACAACAAAATAAAGCATAAAACATAAAACATAAATGATAAATGATAAAACAATATATGTAAGTACATTTATGGCTTGACTTGGCACCCAGCTCCGGAAGCAATTGTCGGGGTAAGCAGGCGCAAGAGTTAGCAATGGACTAAGGGATCGGGCTGATCAGCCCCTAGTGATTATGATTCTTGTTGCCCTGCACAAGCAACGTCTCTCTCGCTCTCTCGCTCCGTTGCCCATCAGCCGTCGCTTATTGTACGACGACAACGACCACACAACCAGTTGTGGCTGGCATTGCATTCATCACCATGACAGCTACTCGTCTGGGCCACGAATCTGCCTTGTAAATTGACAGCCGCAATTGAATGCGAAACCACAAAATTGGATAATTTCCCAGTGACAATCGAAGCTGAGGCTGAGGCTGCAGCTAAAGCTGAGGCTGATGCCGAGGCTCTAACCAAATTGACTGCCCCTTGATAAATGCGACGCGCAAAAGTTTCCCAGGAGCACGAGAGCACTTGCACTGGGGCGGAGTGAAGACAATGCGACTGCGATATGCAAAATAAATTTCACTTCCGAATCCTTATTGCCAGCCAGACGCTGGCCTGTCTCCGACTCTGCGGTTGTTCATGGCTTGTTTTACATATGTCCCGCACCTTGGCTGCAAAACGTTGCCCAAAACCAAAGCAAGAAGACGACGGTCAGACGCCCGCGCGACCACCATAGGCCCCAAGGCCCTTAGGCCCCAGGGATGCTGCTCATACTCGACAATGAACCCAATAAAATGCTCCAAAAGGCAAAGCACAGATCACAGAGCACAGAGCTCTGAGTCGAGGCAGAAGCTGCTTCGATCTGGAGGCATTGTCGTAAATTGTATCCATTGCTTCGAGTGAAATCCATTTGAATTGATTGCATTGCTATCGCTGGCTCCGTGGCAACGGTGGCATGCAGCAGGACCACCAAAATGTTGCAATTAATTTTTGCACAATGCGCTTTGTGCTATTTAGTTTTGTTGCATTATGGCAGCCAGTCGAGCCTCTCTTAATTGCCCCAAAATACAGCAAAACGGTAGCCCCAACAAAAATTTGGACTAAGCCTAAGACTGAGGCTAAGAGCAAGACTAAGAGCAAAGCATGTATATATGTGGTTGCTCTGGTCGTTTCTCCAGCTGCTATCAGTGGCCTTTGATTTGCATATATTTCGGTTTTAATTAGTTAACAAGCTGCTTTCGTTTGTTGCGATTGCATGTTGAACCACGACGCATATCGTAGATGCTGCAGGTATCGGCCACAGCTTCCACTGCGAGCTCAGTTGCATGCACCAAAGATACACACACACACACAGAGAGAGAAAGAGTGGTATATACACACACACACACACACTTGGCAAACAGCGAACGTATAAAATCAAACACGATTTTTAGCAGTTTTCAATTCCCGGAAATCTTGTACGATATGTTGCACCAGCAAACAAAACTGGGGGATTGCGGATTGCGGATAGCGGATAGCGGATTGTGGATTGAGGATCGAGGATTGTGTGGCTATGCCAATGGCTATGGCTATGGCTTTGGCTATGGCTGAGGTCCGATACGATTCCAGTATCGTGCAAATGTTTCATTATTTAACAGATTTCAGCGCACACAGCCAGAGATTTCAGCGACTCCTCGATCCACAGCTGGCTGGCCGTGCCCTTGGTTCGCTATCTCTCTCTCTCTCTCGCTGTCTCGCTGTCTCTGTCTGTGCCTCGGGGAATGCGAGTGTGAAGTAAGGCGACAAGACAACTTGAGCGCAAAAATACCAACAAAAATTCCAAGATGTTGTCATCAATTAAAGCGAGCGTTGCCGCAAGAGAGAGAGAGAGAGAAAGAGAATAAGATGCAGCAGCATCTTCACACCTGAGAACTTTATTAGTGCAGACTGGTAGTGGATTGTGGTATTGGGATCGAGCTGGAGCTGCTGGAGCAGTTGTTGCGTGAATTATGGTTCACCTATGGCCTAGGCCAGAGCAGCTAGCAAGGCTCAAGGCAAATGGCGCAGGCGATAAAAGCTGATAAATCACATAACAGGCGAGTGCAGCTTAAGTAAGCGAAAGGGAGAGCGAGAGAGCTTAAGTGAGAGAGCGAGAGAGAGCGAGAGAGCGAGCGAGAGAGAGCGAGAGCAGCTGAAGGTGGAAATTAGACATAGGCGGACTCCAGCCGGCGACTGGACAACTTGGGCAATTCAGCAGAAAAGCCAGTGAAGAGACAAACTTATTTGCATTTGGCTGGTTGTCAGGCTAAGACGTTGTTGTTGTTCTTGTTGTTGTTGTTGTATCCTGCTGTATGTTGCCGTTGTTGCTGCTGCTGCGATATTTGCTACTGACAGGCAACTTTCAGCCAAAAGAAAAAAAAACAAACATGAAAATTGTTGCCCACGAGTCTGGCAAGTACGCGAGCGTAGACGGGGCACGGAGGTGGATGCCACAGACAGACTCAGAGCCAGAGCCAGAGCCCGAGCCAGAGCCCGAGCCAGGCTTTTGTTCATCTTGTTAAGGTTTGAACTTTATGCCTGCTGCTTCGTCGCCGTCTTGTTGTTGTTACTGTTGTTTAGCTTATTGTTCCAGGCAGCGTTTGGTTTTGTTTTAGTGCTGCAATTCCAGGAACTTTTCAGGTGGCACAGCATGTTTTGGGGCAGACACACTTTTGGTGGGCCCATGCGACCATTGTGGCCACTGTGCTTTCAATTAAAATATATTTAGGTATAATTTCAGTGACTTTCCTGTTCACCAAAGAAGAGACAACCCACCCAAAATGCAAAAAAACAGCTACACACATCAATTAGTTAATCTATGCGATTTGCTGCTGACAGCATCTGATTCAGCTGTTGCCTTATTGGCATTGGCTAATTAATATATTATAACGCGTTTATGTCTGCGCATATTTATGGCCAACACCCCGCCCAGGTTTTGGCTTGACGGCTTTTCTTCAAAGTAGTCACGCGGCTAACTGAGACCTGGCGATGCCGATGACGATGCCGATGGCGACGGCGATGGCGATGGCGTTTGTGGTGGCGCATACAAATGATCTTGTTCGGTTGTGCTTGCAAATATTGTTGTCTCGCATTTCTTTTTTATTATTATTATTTGGCAACAGCAGTGTTTTTGGGCATGTTTTATTGTCATTATATAATCAGCACAAGTCGCACAAGTTGCTAAAAAATTAAACAGAACTTTGGTTTCTTTTAGACTCTTTGATTTCGTGGGTATTCCATGTTGTTGTTGTTGTTGTTCACAACATTTATCTAAAATTATGTATTTGTATTTGTTTATTCGTTAGTAGTATTTTGTGTAATGTTAGTTTTGTTATGTTTATGAAAATTTATGAGCTTGTCCAGCTCCAACTCGGTTTTGGGCACGTCGTTGTTGTTGCTCGTTGTTCGTTGTCGCTGTCGTTGTAGTTATGGCCAGGTTAGTGGCTTGTGGCTTGTGGCTAAACAAGCAAAGGTACAGCAATGAGATTACTATCAACACAATGTTAATTTCCAGCATTTAAAAGTGTAATTAACTCAATTTGAATTATTAGACGAGGGGTACACGCAGTTACCAAACAAAAGACTGAGACAGCGAACCTGATGCGCAGCCCAAAGGAAGCAGGAAGCCACGCAAGGCATGAGAATATTTGCTCATGACTCACACGGCTCAGGGCTCACGGCTCGTGCTTAGGGCCCTCAATCCACAAGCAACGCCAGTAGTGCACCAAACAGACAGTGCACTCGAACCAAGCACTTGACACGTATTCCTGGAAGCCAGCCTCGGACTCTGGGCTCACTCTGCACACAGAATTCCTAATTAGCCAGTCTCTGAATCTGACGTTGCCACTGCCTGTTGCCACTGTCTGCAGTAAAGGGCTCTCGTTTGGGTTCGTGCCCCGCCAGTTTGTGTGTATTTATGCGTTCATATTCGTTCGCATTTGAGGCATCGATCAATTGTCCGACTGCCCCGGCAACTGGGTGGCCAACTACTTGTCTTGTGCAGCGCCTCAAATGCGACTATAAATTATTTTCGATATATGTTTGGAATATTTGATGCTCACTTTGGCCTAGGCTAACAACTATGTTGTCACTTGTCCGTGATTCATGGGTTTGACAGCAGTCTGTGTATGTTCTTATCAGGATTGACTACCTCGGCCTGCCTCGTAACAAAGGGAATGTGTTTCCATCAGCGTTCAATACAACTATTTACTCTAAACTGAAACCTGTTACCTGTTATATTAAGTTCCTAGATCAGCTTATGACCAGTTACCAATTTGCAATCTAGCATCTTTCAATTAAAATGTAATAATACATTAAATTAAAACATTATATTTTTTACAAAATCCTCTCGGAAATTGCGATTGGCAAGAAATGCTAACAATAGTAGTAGTAGCTTAGTAATCTTCCCGTTTATTTGAAATCGCATCTCTTTTCTCTTTTCTCGATCTCAATCACAGTGTCTCTATCTAAAAATTCATTCTTTGCAGTTGTCTCCCTGTCAAAAGTAAACAAGTGATCAACAAGTCAATCTGTATTTTAACAAAATTATTGCTATTTATTTCCATTTAAAAAGCGCGCCAGACTCAACTTTGACTTATTTTAAAGCATACTTTTAGGCGAAGTCATAAATATTGTGCATTTGGGGTTTGATTTCGCCTTTATTTCAGAAAAGCGGCCTGCGTCAAGAATATTTTCTTTTTCCGATTCAAATTGCCTTCTTAAACTGATCAATGAATGGCGGAAAAATTTGAATAATTACGAAAGTTGAGCGCGCGCGACTGTTTAATACCCTGACAAGTTTTCTATAGTAAAAGTATTTTCATAATTATTACTACTAAACTGGAAATATCCCAATTCCCAAATTCATATAGACAATTCCTCAAAACGAACGCAAATTTAAAGCTGAGCGAGCAATTCAACAACTCATAAACTACATGTCAGGTAATATCATAAAGTTTGCTTACACGCCAAAGCTAAGTGCTGAGAACAAAGCGCAAGGAGTGCACTTTTTTTCTTAACTTCCTTATTTATAGCTAGGTCTTGATGAAACTTTCAGCACTGCTTCTATACAATATTCTTCAGGCACTTGATAAATTTGTAGTGTCTACGTTGAGTAATATGGGCGTTATTAGTGTGTTGCTTACGTTCGCTTTGCCTGGGAGGGGGCAAGGTATCGAAAATCTAAAATAAACTCGATCTAGAGAGGATATACAGGATTTTAAGGGATACTCTAGCACTCATGGTTGCTGAGTTTGATCCGCAAAGTAAAGCTGCAGGCGACTGACTGAAAAGGTAAATAAATATTTTAGTTGCTGCTCTGCTGTCACTTCCGACTCGCTCATCGGCATATAATTACATTTGTGTCATGCTGGACAGCAGCCTCACATTCACAAGATATGTCACGTCGCTGCAGAACTCATTTAGGAACAGATTGCAAACGTTTATTGGTATAGAATTGCGGCCAAGACGCACCAAAAAAAGCTACAATTACTACAGGCGAAAGATTACTGCGCTAGCGAAGATTACTGGGCCTCCTTGGTATATGAGAAGCAAGAACATCGAATGCGACTTGAAAGTACCACAGATTGTTGACAGAATCCAGGTGATTGTCAAAAAAAGGCTAACAAAGGCTGCATTCTCACCCAGTCTATCCTGGAGTAAGCAGAAGACTCAGACGCACCACCTTCCAGACCTACTGCACTGGGTCTTGACGTAAAGATTGCCATATAACTGTGATCTTACGCCATTTAATTCTTTCACCCCACCTATATTATATATTACCCAATTTCCGATTCGATTAAGCTGCCTAAAAGGAAGCAGAGCACTCATCTGTAACTCTGTAAATATGTAAACGTAAGTAACTAACAGTCGTTTAGCTTTATCTTACTATGATTCTTACTTTTCATTTGATCTTTTTTATATAATAGTCTTTATTAGTTTTTATGCTTTGCTCGCTCCAGGGTTTCCCCTTTTTCAATTGGATATTGTAGTTTATAATTTGAATTGGGTATTAAAATATAAATTATAATGCTTTAACTGTGTGGACGACAGGGATGATACAGTAAGCGTGCCGGCGCTTGCATTATGTTAATAAAGCAAAGGATTTAACGTTTACAAAATTGACTTACACAGAAACAGAAACAGAGCAATAGCTGTATATTACACTGGTTGCAGTTGTAGTTTGTTATTGTTTCATGTTCACATCAAGATTGTTTCATGTATCCATTTATAAATGTGATAAATATAGTTTTAAAGGTCTTTTTCAGATTTTCGCTAAGCAAAAATGTAATTTTTAAATAAATATTTGCGTATTAATTACAAATGTAAATCATAATTTCTATTTGTTTGTATATTTATATATAAAAATGATAAATCACACCAATAAACACTAAACATAAGCCTAAATATTGTTGTATATAAGCAACAAATTAAAAGACACAAATTTCAACGACTGCAGGAGGTGATCAAATCGGAAAGCACATAATGCAAAGTATATAAAAGTGGGATTGTGTATTTTGACTAAAACCAAATCCGTTGGCAACTTTGTAATCTACAAATTCAATTCGAGAGATTCGGTGTCTGCAATAAGCACCATTAACGCGATTTCTTTAGCTTTTCATACAATCACACATTTAAACAATCATATCGAGTCATTGCAATAGTTTTGCCCTCTGAATCATTCTCGTACATCAATTAACACCCTACTCCAAATTAAGTTATTTATATATAAATATATACTGCAAATTAATATAGTTGCTCTGTGTGTATGCGAGAGTGCCTAAATTTGTGTGTGTCTCTGTTTCTTATGTGTGTATGTGTGTGTATGTGTGTGTTTGTGTGTTCGTGTGTAAAAGATAGTAAGCTATAATCTAACGACTTTGGCTTTTCGAATGCTGAATTAACCACTGCAACGTTATGTCGATGTTATCCTTTTCCTTACACGAAATACTATAGCAGCAGATTTCCCGATCCTGTATGCTCGATAGATTCCTGAGAATTCAATTGAAAATTGAAAAAGTACACTATGAGTATATACAAATGTAGAGCACTCACATTCTCTCAATGAGCCCAGTCTCATCAAGCGCTCCTGGAAGATCACGTTTATTGCCCAGGACGAGCACTGGAATGCCATTCAGTTGCGGTTTGTCTAGCAGAGAGTGTAGTTCGTTTCGCGAGGCTTCCAATTTATCCAAATCAGCAGCATCCACCATATAACTAGAATATGCCAAAATAGGTATCAGGTAAGTGAAGATGAAAATGCATTTAAGCCAGATTCCCTACACAATTGCATTTACGCCTCGGCAGTAACGCTCCCACATCGAACGGAAGCGAGGCTGACCACCAATGTCCCAAACTTTAATTGTCACATTTCCTTTGGTGATTTTTCGCATGTTGAAACCAACCGTGGGTATCATATCCTCGGCGAACTGTCCGGACTGCAGATCACAAAGAGAAGAATCATATTAAAATGCAAATAATAATTTATTATTTATTGTATACGTATGGATGTGGGCATCTATTCTGTTTATTCTACCGCTCGCTGTGGACGCGTGACTCAAAGAGTCTATGACAAAGGCACCCGTATTTATTGTTGTATGTAGACTTTAGATTTCAGTTGTAAGCTTAGATCGCGACTTATCAGTAAATGAGCTATGGAGTGAGGGAGTGAGGGAGAGGGCGAGGGAGATGGAGCTGAAGTTGAGGTGATATTGGCGTTATTTATGCCAACGTAATAATCAATGTGATACAATAAAATAAGCTAAACGGTAAAATATATTTAAAAAAGTATCTAATTATTAACACAATGGAAATAATCAGCAGTCGCAGTAAACCAAAACTAATAAAACAACGATAACTGTGTGACGTCGGCAACAAAGGCAAATCAATAGCAAACAGCAATAGAGTCCGATTTGTCACTGCCATCCCTGAGACCCTCACTACCAACCGAACAATTTAATTTTCGTACGTTTCATGATGAATTGTCATAGCCTGCAACACACTCTGACTCCGCATAGAACAGCCGCCGCCCCACAAATTCATTATTTGCAAATATACTCACCGCAATAACATTGACAAATGTCGTTTTGCCTGAAAATTGCAGTCCGACCAGTGTCAGTTCCATTTCCTCTTTCCAGAAGATACTTTTAAACCAGTCCAGGATTCTGTTGATTAGCGCCAACATTTCTACTTTGTTTTGTTAATTTTTTTCCTTGCAAATAAATGGCGTAGGCAGCACAGCAGTAGAGTTGTTGTATCGAATCATTCGGATTTAGCTCAATCGAACGACTAAATGAACTGAACGACTGGGCTTAGTCATTGAACATCGTTGAACTAGTTCATTTTTCGTATATTAGATCTGTTACGGTAAGTTTTATTTGCATTTAGTAACTTAACATATTAGAACACTTTTTTAATAGCAATTACCTTAAGTTCGGTGTTATAAATTAGTTAACAGCTGTTAAATTCAAACTCATACCTAACAGCTGTTAACTAGTTCCATTACTCCGATTACCAACATTATAGAACAGCTGTAATTTGGCTCAGAATATGTACAACAACTGTCCTTTAATAATCGAGCATCCATATGTTTTCTAATTATTATTATTTCGAATGCAACATAAAACAAGAGACCATCTATTGATACTCTTAATTTCTTCATTATCGAATAATTGATATCGAAAAATTTCAAAAGTTCTGGTGAATGGCAATTTATTGCACGATAACACTCATCGGCCAGCCACCACAAACATTAAAATTACAATTTAAGTAAACATGGTAAGTAAACGTATAGTTTAAGAACTTTTTAATAACATAATTAAATATAAATATTTATAGGCCAGAAATGCGGAAAAGGCAATGTAAGTATGATAGCTAAGTATGCTACATTGATCTAAAGGTTATATTATTATCTGTCGGCAGGACAACGTTGGCGCGTTGGCGAGCCGCCAAGGAAGTCGAATCTGGCGAAAAGGAACGCCGGCCTTACTTGGCCTCAGAGTGCCACGATCTGCCAAAGTGTGAGAAGTTTCGGTTGGAGATTATACGCGAAATATCTAAGAAAGTAGCACAAATTCAAAATGGTAAGTATATGCGACATCTATTGTTTTTACTTAATTTCAAATGATCCACGCTGCAGCCGGTCTGGGAGAATTTCGCATTCGTGACCTCAACGATGAAATCAACAAACTGTTGCGCGAGAAGCGTCACTGGGAAAATCAGATATCATCACTTGGTGGTCCCCATTATCGTCGATATGGACCGAAAATGTTCGATGCCGAAGGTCGGGAGGTGCCAGGTAATCGTGGCTATAAGTACTTTGGTGCTGCCAAGGATCTACCTGGCGTGCGAGAGCTTTTCGAACAGGATCCACCACCACCTCCCCGCAAGACACGAGCCGAATTAATGAAAGATATCGACGCAGAGTATTATGGATACAGAGATGACGAGGACGGCGTACTAATACCTCTAGAGGAGAAGATAGAGCGGGCCGCCCTGCAAAAGGCAGTGCTTGAATGGAAGGAGAAAATGGCCCGCGACGGTCGGATTATTGATGATGAGGAAGAAGATGAAGAAATCTATCCGCTCTCAGGCCCAGCACGTGAAGCTGCCGAGGATGCCAAAGCACGTGCGGCTGAAAATGATCCATTGGGTCTGCTGGCCCCACGTTTCACCGCTCACGTGCCCGTGCCAACACAACAGGATGTGCAAGAAGCTCTGCTGCGGAAACGAAAACTGGAATTGTTACAAAAATACGGAGGGGACACAAATTAAATAATTATAATAAATTTTTTTAATAATTTTCTTTTATTAATTAATCAGGTATTAACTACCCTATAGGGTTATTACCCTAAGCTATTTCTTGGATCAAGCGTAAGCTAAGCATAAATGAAGCTATAAATTCGGTCGCTGCAATGCATTTTCTTATTTAGTTACATCTAATATGACAGCCTAGTGACGATCACGACGACGACCGCCGCCACCGCCGAAGCCACCACCTCTAAAGCTGCGTCCACCACTTTCATTGCCGCGACGTTCCTTCATTGCCGAAAATCGCTTTGACATATTCCGCAGTTCCTCTGGCACTTCCTGTTCGGCTTCTTCCAAAATATTAATCAGTTCTTGAGCCATGGCCCAATCCTCGCGTGTAATAAAGCTGATAGACGTACCCTTGCGCCCGGCTCTGCCTGTGCGTCCCACACGGTGTACATACTCTTCAATATTACGCGGAAAATCATAGTTGATAACATGACTGAAAGTGAGTTTTGTAATGGAATTAAACTGCATTGTCCTTGAATTGGCATACTCACGTGACGTCCTCAATGTCCAGACCGCGAGAGGCCACGTCGGTTGCAATTAGAATCCGAACAATGCCCGACTTAATGTCGGCAATAGCCTGCTCCCGATCGCTTTGCTCTCGGTTGCCGTGAATACATTGGGTTAAGTATCCGTCCAACGATAGATCACTGGAGACATCATCAGCGCGTGCTTTGCGGCCACAAAACACAATGATTTTATCGTCCTTTGTCATATTCCTAATGAACGATTTGAGTGTGCTGAACTTTTCCCCGTCGTCCTCTAGCAATTCGATCACCTGCTTTACGGAGTGCGTGGCTGCCAAATCCAACGAACCGACGCACACTTGAATGGGATTACTCATATAGCTTTCTGCCAGACGGCGCACACCAGGCGGCCAGGTAGCCGAGGTCATAATGGTCTGTCTGTCGGGACGAATGTCGAGTAGAACCTTACGGATTTGTGGTTCAAAACCCATGTCTAACATGCGATCGGCTTCATCTAACACCAGATATGTAATTGAAGACACTTTGATAACGCCAGCCTGCACTAGATCATTTAGACGACCTGGTGTACAAATGATAATCTCTGCGCCGCGCTCAACATCAGAAATTTGCATTTGACGACTTCCTCCGCCATAGACGCACACGCTGTATAAATGGGAAAAGCATATACAGTCATATACAATCTTAAACATATCACTTGGTCAGTTGCACTTACGCTTTCATATTGCGGAAGGAGTACTTCTTTACCTCCATTTCGATCTGGAGAGCAAGCTCACGAGTGGGAGCCAGCACCAGCACATTGGCGCCACCACGAGTACCACGCGGAGTGCTTTGATACTCAGTGTGTATCATACCGGGCAAAAGGAATGCCAGCGTCTTCCCTGTGCCCGTCTGGGCAATTCCAATCATATCGTGACCCTTGAGCAGTATTGGCCAGGCCTGCGACTGTATTGGTGAGGGTTTCGGAAAGCCTTGTTTCTGAATTTCGTCTAACAAATCGGGATACTCGGCAAAACATTGATCGAAGCGCCAAATCGGATTCGGAATGGGTGGCAACACATCGCCCTCTTTTGCTTTGAAAACATGCGAAACAGAGATGTTGTTGTTCTCTTTACGTATGTTTATCACATCCGTCTGCGATAAGTTGGCCACCTCGGGGCATTCCTTGTAAAAGTTCTTTGTAAGTGGCGGACATTTGGCCCAACGAGCTGCCTGAGCTATTTCCTGGTTGAATATTCAATTATATTCTATGCTGTAATGCAGATAAGTGTTATATAACTTACTGAAGCTTTGTTCAATGCATCCCAATCAATTTTGCCCGTCAAGTCCCCATGCAACGGAATTTCTGCTGGCGGCGTAGTTCTTGTATAATCATAATTGCTGCGTCCTCTCTTACCACCATACTCGGCAGATTGATTATGGTCTCCCTGAGAACCGCCATATCCTCCACCATCACCGCCTGATCGGTTATAGCCTCTTTCAGAACGAGCATATCTTCCGCCACCGCCCCCGCCTTTTGAGTTTCTCTCACGGACTTCGTTATTGTTTTGCTTTTGCAGGTGGCACAAAGCATCTCTGACACTCGACTTCGAATTGCCAAAAATTTTAACAATCAGATCGTATTTATTAATATCGATTCGCACACCGTATGCATTTTGAACGCTTATTATATTCGACCCACCACGTCCGATGATGCGACCTATCATATCCTCTGTGATGTCCATCTTGTCATAAAACTCAAAATCTCTCTTTGCAAAGCGTTTGTCTCTACCATCGTTGTCTCGACTGTTAATAGCATTATAGCGTTCATTTTTCGAGTCGGCGTATTCATAATTAGTCAAGTGCGATTGATTTGTGGTCTCCTCAACGTAGTTCGGATCATCCCAGTTTAATTGGAACATTTTGGGATCAGCTCAGCACTTTATGTTGTAAGAAGTGCTAAAAAATAAGAGCTGTCGAAATTCTATTCTTCTTTTTCTCGAAAGTTTTCTGCAATGTCAGCAATAAAACGGTAAACTTCCTTTGGATGTCAGGAAAAATGGCGACTTTAACCAAACACAATTGAAGACGCAATGTGCATTGATGTAATAAAATTTGAATGATCTGCAGCAAACGCGCATTGAAATTAATTAACAATTGAACTTTAATTAATCACCTCAAGAAATTTAGCACACATTATATGCGTATAATGAAAAGTAACACAAAGTTAAACAGGCGCTCGATATGAACGTCAAATAATCCACAGGGCTGCATGTTGACAGTCGTTTATCGGCGGCATTGAAGCAGTTTTCGCAGAAGTGTTGAGTAATTTGAAGTTGCCGCCAAAAAATTAATTATTCAAAATTAAAGTCAATTTGTATTTGGTTATTATATGTTTTCTTTTTACTTGATGCACATATTACACTTTTTGGGTGTAGAGCCTTAACTTAAAAGACTTAATGGCTAAACCAAATGAATCTGATTGCATTCAACTTTCTCTCTCTCTCTCTCATCTGTTTATAAATAACTAAAACTAGAAAAAACACAAACACAAAACCAAACAATGTTACTTGCTCACTTTAAGAAATTTAAATACATACATACATATAGAATAATAGGTTTAAAAGTGTGACTGAGTGTGCGTATAAATGGCTGGGTACAGGAAGTTTGCATAAAACTTAGAACAGTTTCGATATAGGTATACACTATATATATATGATAGTGATATTACGCATCTCTTTAAGTTGGATTTGGGTTTTGATTTGGATAACGGATTGATTTGGATTTGACGGGGGTTCGTACTGTGGCAAGGAAGCAGAAATATTTGCAGTGCGGTTCATTCAAATTTCATTGTAATGATTATTTGATTATTTTGTATAGTTAAGAATTGCTTAGTATCTATGTGGAGCTTTTTACGACAAATTATACTAAATTAAACATTACGAGGCTTTTAAACAATTATATGTGGATACTTTTGGATAATATTTTGTTTTTCTGTTATTTTCTTATCTTTTGTATATTTATATATTTTTTTTTATTTTAGTGTTTTTTTTTTGTTTTTTGTTTTGTTTTTGTGGTGTTTCTTTTGCTGGGGTCTAAAATACATTACAAAAGATTTAATATTACAAATTAGACTAAATATTCCTTTTATGCTCTTTGTTATTGCCCCAAAATAAGATTCTAAGCACAATTCGCTTTTTATCTTCTTGCTCTTGTTGTTGTTACGGTGTTTTATGTGAAAACATATTTAGGTACAAGATATACACGCTCAATTCTCAGTGACTGACGTCAATCCTTTTCAATCATTGCGTCCGTCTGGTCTGTCTGTATATAAAAATACAAATCTGCATCACTTAAATGTACACATAAATTTGATTTGATTCACAGCAAAGGGGCGACGACGGCAGCGGCTGCGGGGACGCATCCGTCTGGCGAATCAATCACTCGACGTGGCCACCGCCAGCTGGTTGTTGTTGTCTGTGGCATCTGCTAGGAGCACTGATGCCGCTGGCGACGCCTCGCATGTGGGCGTGGCTGGCGCATCACGCTGCAGCGGACTGCGCTGTGTGGCATTGTGTATGGATATGCAGGATATGGATTTTGGTATGTTTGGCATCGGTGCATAGTTGGACTCCAGATTGAGCCTGAGCTTGGCGGGCGAGTTGCGCTTGAAGAGCGCCAGTGGCCTCGTCGGTGACAGAAGAGCCGGCGTTGTTGATGCTGCTGCTGATGATGAAGCGGGTGCGGGAGCGGGCACGTCACTGGCGGCTGGATAGTTAGTGGTCGTACTAAAGATCCTTGACGTCGACAAAGAGTAGACGCCACTGCTGCTGTTGGAGCATGGTGAGTCCAGATCGGCGGCCGCAGCAGCTGCCGATGTGCATGGCGTCTCATCTGGCGTAATGGGGGGTGAGGTGAGCCGTGATGAGCAATTGCTGCCCGCAAAGCTGCCGGCACCGCTATCCACATCATCATAGTCATACACATCCTCATCCATGGCCTCGCTGTCCGATTTGGATTTACTGTGTGGGGCACGCGGCCCATGCGCGGATTGCTCCAACATTTGTTGATTATCCTCGGCTGCTGCCAACTCCTGCTCGGGCTGTTCCACAAGTTGACTAGATGGGGCAGCTAATGTGTGTGGGTGGCTAGTGACGGGCGACACTGGGATTGGGGCCAAATCGCCACTTATGCGTAGACTCTGTTCCAACTCCAGCAGTTGGCCCATAAAGTTCAGATTGGGCGAGATGATCGGTCGGGCCACTTTCACCAGTTTGTAGGCCTCCAGCAGCGAGAGCGACTTGTACCGCATGACGTAGGCAATGGCGATGGTGGCGCTCCGCGAGATGCCCGCGTGACAGTGCAACAAGACGCGGGAACCAGTTTTGCGTGCCTCCTCTGTAAAAGAAAAGACAAAACGTTATGCATTTGGCGATTGATTTGTGAATGCATTCGTATTCACATTCACATTCGATTCGTATTCGCGTGAACTTATTTGCTTATCAGTTGATAACGTTGGCGTGACGCTGACGTATCACAATGATTTGCATAAACAAATGCCAATTAGATGCGCTAACAAAATGAAAAAAAAAAACAAATCAAATTGAAATTCAACATCAACTCGAAATTTATCGACAACGCAAAATGATTGCTATGTTCTGTCCCGCTGCCAACCTACAAGATACGCTCGCTACTCTCTCATTTCCATGACCATTACCATTCTCTCGCACTCGCAATTGCTCGTGCTCGTGCTCGCGCTCTCGCTCTCTTGCTTTTGATACACACATACAAGCACAAATAGCTTCGTAGTGCTGGGAGAAACTTTTTCGCCGCGAGCTTCAAAAGCTTCGATGATGTTGCTGTTGATATTGGCGTTCGTTTAGTGCTGTCGATAATGTTGCAATTGTATTGGTATATTGACTCTCAGTGCTGTTCTCAATGTATGTATGTGCGCATCGCGCGCGCGCTTGTGTGTGTGCGTGTGTGAGTGTGTACTGTTTGAATTTGCTGTGCAGTGGATGAGTCATGCTGCCCAAAGCGTTGCCGCTTTATTGACAAATACAGCGTTGGAGAATATTTATACACAAACACACACACGCTCACACATTCAAAGTAAACACATAGGCATACACACACACACGTACATTAACTCATAATTTACGTTGTTATTTTTGGGCAAGATAAGCAGCAAGGCAGCATACGCAGCTCCTAGTTTTGTGATTGCGTTGAATTCTACAAAATACCATCACCGTTAGCAGCAGCAGCAGCAGCACAACCACTAAAGCTTTGCCTTTCACACACATATATAACATATTTCTAATCAGAACGTGGGGGTGAATATAGCCTTGCAGTTGTTAGCCAATGATTACTCATACATTTACCTATCCCTGTGTGTGTAAATGCAATCAAACAAGTCAACACTTGTCTTGATTTCCAAACAGCTGATAACCATTGCTGAGCCTTGCCGTCAATCAAAATTAGTCATCCGTTGCCGTCAGCGGACACTTCGCCAGGCTGGCGCCTTCGTCCCCTAACGCACCAAATTGCCCCACATCATATGCTATTTACACTGCACTCGGCCCACAGCAATGACAATAATTGTCGAGGCACTGTTATCAGTGATAAGCGGTTTCTACGCGTGTAAATCTAAAGCAATTGTGCCTTGGAAATTTCGAGTGGTTTGCAAAGGCAATTTATCATAATACAACTCAAACATGCACACATACACACAAGCACAAGCACACACACATACATACATATCATTTATCAATGAATAAGTGCAAAGTGAGCTTTCTGCTTGTGCTGTTTATGTAGTTGTTGTTGCTGTGGTTGTTGCTGTTGTTGTTGTTGTTGCTGTTATACTACAAGCGTGGTTGTAGTAAATGGAATTCATCTTTAATTTCATAAGGTCTCAAGTGCTGTCCGGGTAAAGTAAAAATATGAAATCAAATCAAATTTAGTTATCGCGTTATCAGTATTACCCGGTGATAACCGTAAAAGTGTGCAAACAACAATGATATAGCAACAATGAAATCATGAATTGGAAAAACCATAATAAATAATAATTATTAATAATAATAATTATAACCAAATAAGCCAAGCGCTCTAGCACTTCACACGCTTTTTTGAGACAAATCTAGGGACTATTTCTAGGCAGGCCAAAAATAAACACTCTCATCATGGGTGTGTGTGTGTGTGTGTGTGTGACAGAGTGTGTATCTTTGTCGTCAGCAGACAACTGGTCACCGTGCATGGTGGTCATAAATCCTCTTAGTTAATGACCCCGTCGCTCAGACAGTTAAAAACGCGCATAAAACGCGCTATAAACGCGTCCGCCACATGTGACTCATTGCAGGCCGTGCCACAGACAGTGGGCCAATGCTATTAGCCGCTCTTAGCCACTTACTAGAGATTTGCCAATAAGCATACGAAGAATGAGAAGAACAAGTAGAAGACGCTGACGAAAATTACAGAGCAACTGTCTAAATCAATGTATTGTGAGATCATTGTGCTTCATTCAAATCAGTAAATAAAAAGAAAACTATTCACAATATACCCTGTACCAGGAGATATGCAAACTTTGTGCGAAAATATGTAACAGCATTAACAGCCGAGTGGACTTTTCTGATAAAGCAGAAACGTAACCTCGGCTAATAATATGATTATACATAAAGTAAATGTGGAGAAAGAAGATTGGGAAATCTATCAAAATTGATAACTAATAATTGATAAAACACAAAATCTTTGTAGAAACAATCTCTAAAGTTGTTGCGAGAGTTTCCACTGAGCTAGATCAAAGCTCTATATACATACATATGTATTTGTACATGGATATCTTCAAGGGAAGTTGATGTCATGCTCGAAGCGGAACTCACAGACCATGGCAACAGTGAGGGGAAGGGAAGCGAAGAGGTTGTTGCAGAGGGAGAGGGAATAAGGAATGTGACATTTGATTATTGAGAAAGGCGTTTAGGTGGTAATTGCTTGCTGGGTTTGTTATTCCGATACGCTGGCAGCGTCTGACTGTTGTCGTGTATGTTCCGCATGCATATGCGATATGTGTTAATCCATGTGCTGCCGGCGGCGGCAGCGGCGGCGGTGGCGAGGGGAACGAATTAGTAATCATCAATTACGGTGCGACACTTATGACTAAACGTCGTCGCCGCATAGTCCGGTGATGAGTGTGGCTCGGATCGTGTCTATTAAAGCGCAATCCCAGAGCCATTCATAGGGCTGTCGCGATGTCGTCGTGACTCCATTTGGGGCGCCCGATGCGTAATGCCAACATTAAGTAGCCGGTAAGGCAGTACGACCGACCGACCGACCGACTGTCCGACCAATGATGATTAAGTGCAACAGCAGCCGGTGATGTCGTCGCCGCTGTCTGCCGTCTGCCACCGTTGTCGCCTTCTTTTGTGAAATTATTGGCCTCGTCGGGTGCGTCATTGTCGCAGAACTGGGCCAACAGACAGACGGCCAATGGGATGCCTTGCCTTATGCTATATGTTATATCTGACAATAATGTTCTCGTTCCCATTCCCAAATCATTCTCACTTTTGCTGGCGATGATGATTAAGCCAGCCCAAGGGTCAAACCGATTGCCGATACCTTGCAACAGAAGCAGCAGCAACAGCTCCTGTGAGTCATGGCCAGAAACAGAATCGAGCAGCGAAACAACCACCAGCAACATGATATCTTATATGACTCCTCATACACATACGGTGTGTGTGTGTGTGTGTGTGAGTGTGTGTGTGTTTCGTCAGTCGTCTGGCAACAAGTAGTTTATTTGTTTTAAAATATTTAATTACTTTCGAGTTTGTGTTTGTGTTTATCATTGATTGCGGGCACAGCTTACTCAGAGCTGCGCTTTGGCGAGGTCCATGCTGCAGTATCATGGCAGGTGCTTCTCAGGATCATGAATCATTCAGTCAATGCTGCTGTGCTCCGCTGTTCACGATTATCATCATCATGATGATGAGGCTGCTTGACCTTCAACTTGGCAAGCCTCGTTGTGGTTGTCGTTGTCGACGACTCATACGGAAACAAAGCACAGCTCCAAGTCCAACTTGAGATCCGTTGACTGCACTTTGATGTTGCCTTCAACCCGGCAACAACCAAAATAACAATATCAACAACAACAACAACAACAACAACAATTGTAGCAACAACAACAATGAGGGGGGCTTGTTTCTGACCAGCTTGCGGGGGCAACTCGTGATGTTGTGTGATTCATAAAAACGCGAAAAGTTTTCATAAACAAATTTAAGAATTGCGCGGGCAGCTCCAAATGTCTGAGTAAGTCCCAAAACGGGGAGCGAGGAGGAATGCGAAGAAATGCGCAGGGAGATGAGAGGCGAGAGACCAGAGACCAGAGGAGCTGTTGGCGGGGGCGTGTGGGTTCCTTGTAATAATACTTATTAATACAATACAATGTATGATGAAGTGTTGTTTTTATAATTTTCCTCAGATTCGCATTTCTCGTGCGCCCGGCACAACAAACCGACCGAAAATTACAACAACAACAAAATTCCTGAATACTGAGATTTTGTTTGTTGTTGTTTTGCATTTTATAAATAGCTCGCTGACGAATATTGAAATTATGTGCACGGGGCCAACAAAAATGTCGCCTCGAGGCCGCCGCATCGTCAGTCGTCAACGTTGTCGTTGCGGGGGGATTAGTCACCAAAGCGAGCACCGGGATTGGACCCGGTGCAAGGATTACTTGAAATTGCTCAAAGAAGTGAGTGTATGTCAACTTGGTTAACTTTTTGTTTGTGTTTTTGTTGTTGTTTTTTTTTTTAGTTTATCTAATCGCTGATCGTCAGACTTGTCTGATAAAACTCCTATCAACTAGAGATAGTACCATAAGGTAAAACTGCTGGGGCTCGATTCGAAGTTTGCTTAGCTGTGCGTCAACTTTACTGCCAGCTAGTTGTTCGTCGGCCTCAAAAGAGGCCTCTGTTGGCTGCCAGATAGTAAGTTGATAAGTTAAGTGCACAAATGTGATACAAATGTACATATATACATGTATATTTGTACTATAGGTACATAGTTTATATACATACACGTATATGTACTCTGCAGGTACAGTCTAATCAGACAGGGTGGCGGTATTTTCAAATTGATTGAATGCCATTGCCGCCAAGCCAGGCCATGCTTGAGCTTCGCTTTGATTGCTTTCTAGGCCAAGTGGTTGCCTCTCAAAGCTCATTTATCTATCTATTTATGCTCGAGCATTGTGAATGACAAGAGCGAGTCAAAGCATAATGAGACATGAGCAACACATACGACAATTCACTCGGAACTTGACTAATGAGCAAGCTTTTAAGCTTTACTCAGCGGTGCTTGCACTCTGCCTATCTCTCTCACTCCACACTATTCAAATACAGTGCAGACAAACACAGCACACACAATGTGCTGTTATTTTGTGATGAATGAAACCCAGCAGCAACTGACAACAATGAACAAATCATAAGTAGTATAAGAAATACAGACAATCATAAAAGTAATAATAATAAGCATAAGGTGACGACGGAGCCAACGAAAAACGAATGCGCAAAAGGCAAAGCACTGCCAGTGAACGGAGCAGAGGGCAGAAAGGCAGCAAGCAGCAGGCAGCGGGCAGAGGGCGGCAACTGAGGCGAAATCATGACTCATAGCTCTCGTTCACAATATTTTTCTTCTTTTATTTCGTGCCTGAGTACTAATGTGTTTTGGCAGCACCGAGTGAGCAAGTGGTGAGAGCGTGAGAGAGAGAGAGAACGTGGTGTGAGAGAGCCACGCAGCGCATTTACAAAAATAATTTACACTTGAGCATGTTTAGCAAGGGACAGAAGAGGTAGGCGGCGGGTGGGGATGGGCGTTGGATTCTTCCTGAATCAGCAAGAATAATGGATTATGGAAGATGATCGAGCCGAAAAAGATGAAAATAAAGAAAACGGTTTCAATTGCTGGCTTTCTGAGTGCTGGCTGGGTCAACAGCTGTTGCTGCACACGCACCTGACAGCAACAGCGGCGTCTGTCCGTGACGTCAACGTCGTCATTGTCGAGGCCACGCACAAGGATAACGCTAACAAAAGCAAGGCGGCAGCGACGCCGACGTCGACGCTGGCGATGACTCATAAACAGGAACTAAACGACGGTGGCGTACAAAACAATAACAATTGATGGCCGTCAGGCCGTCGTCGTCCTGAACGACGTGCGCCTTAAAAATAGAACATATGCCAAGCAGCTGAGTGCTGGCAGCTGGCGGGGGTGAAGTGCCGTTGGCTGCGACTGAGGCAGCGGCAGCAGCAGCGGCTGCGACGCAGTAAATAGCAACAATAAGAAGAAAAAAATCGATGCGGATGGCTGAGTGCTACAAGGAGTGTGCCTCTGTGTGAGTGTGTGCTCGTTGTTCCACATTGCAGTTTAAACGATGCCGGGCGATGAGTCATGCGACATGATTACAGTGGTGGCCAAAAAAGGTTGTACACCAACAAGAGTAAGCGGAGAGCGTATGGCACGTGGTACAACCCTTATCAGGAAGGACGTTTGCGGTCGTCGTTGCTAATTTCCATAAAATTTCCATTCAATTCTGCCACATGCACACAAACACACACATAGAGAATCTGTGTGTTGGTGTAAAAGTGGAACTTTCGGGCGGACGCCATCATCATCGTCTATTATGTAAAGTAAACAAAATCAAAACACAGGAATCGCAGTCGCCCCTAAAGTTGAAGTCGTAGTTGATGTCGAGGTGGAGGTGAAGGTGGAGGTGGAAGCCGAAGCCATCGCCGCCCGCAACGGCAGCGGCAGTGGCAACGACGACGACAACAATGACGATGGCGATGTCGTCGCAACCGTTGCCGTCGCCATGCTGTCTGCCAGCGCCAACACGCAACAACAACAACAACAACGACAGCGATGACGTCGAGTTGCCAACGAATGCCGAGGAAAGCGTAGGAGCTGCCAGGCGCTCAGAGGATAAGCTCCACAACAACTGAGAACTAAGAACTGAGAACCGAGAGAGTGGGGCGCAGTCATAAAGAAACTTTCCATATTTTCAGTTGATTCATTGTGTAGAACGTATACCCTGCATTGGAAGGGTTGTACAAGTTAATAGGAAACATTTGAAAATTGTTATTCGCAATATAGAATATAGATAGAAATAAAATATATATTATATATTTGTTTTCATATTCTATTTGTAGAGAGAATCTCCTAATTTGGCGAATCTATTCTAATTGATAAGTTGATCTCATTCAATTGTTTAAAACTAAAATATTGACACAAAGCATTTAAGCAATACAATTCACAACAAAACATAGCAAATGCTAAGCTCGTGCTCACACGTGCCGCAACAACAGAACAACGACAACAACACTAACAAAATGAGTCCAACAAATAATATATAAAATAAAATAAATTATAATGAAATATGTAAAAAAAAAATAAAAATCGTAGCGCAACTTTTGCTACGAGAAAATGAAAATGGAAAAATGCGATTGACGTCAGCAAAATATTCCACGGCTATAGATACTATACTGAAGTATACGAGTCTGTGTATGTGTCTGCGTCCGCTTGTGTGTGTGTGTGTGTCTACATACGTAGTACACTTAAAATTAACTAAATATACGAGTTTCTTTGAAAATGCCTTGAAAGACACAAAAAAATCAAATGCTGAGAAAAGCTTGCGCCAGCTAAAAAGAAAAGAAAGATAAAACCAAATAAAGCAACAACACAACAACAACAACAACAGGGACTAAACGGTTACGCAAAGTAAACCTCCCCCTACCCTACTCGCTACCCACTCTACCCTTATTAAGCAGACATCACGTTTTCAACAGTTATGAGTGACGCAGCGAAATCGCTTGATGTTTATCGATAATATATTTGTAGGTATCGATTAGCTGGATGCAACTTACCAATGAACTCAAATGCCTCCTGGAAATATTGCTTGATATTCTGATGGGGCGTATCGCTGGCAGGTATTTGCATATACTTCAAGCCCTGCAGGTGACTCTCGCTGGGACTTTGGCAGGTAACATTGAGAACACAATTGGCCCCCACGCTGCTGGGATCGTTCGCATCGCGTCCATTGCCCAGCAGCAGATGTGGAAATACTGGCGAAGCAGGATGTGTTTCGATATCTACAAGAACAGTAACAGATAAGAGTTGATATTAATAAATTATTGAAGATATTTTTAATATAATAATATAAATAGTTGTATTGCATGCAAATGGTATTGATTTCTAGCCTAGTTTAAGCAGTTCCATTGGGTATGTTTTTGGGTCGGGCTACAAAGTTGAAATGAGACTCGAGCAGCAGATCTGTTTCTCAATCTCTCTCGCTCTCTCTGTCTGTCTGTCTCTCTGTCTGCTTTTTCTGGGGCTCGTTTTGTCTGCCAATTGCGATGTCATGCAACAAAAGATCCATTGCCACAAATGATGATCATCATTATCTGCAACGTTCTCTTGTCAGTGTGTGCGCGTGTGTGTGTGTGTGTGTGTGTGTATCTATTGTGTACAACAGCGTCTAAATTTTCTACAACAAATGCTTGTTTATTTTGTTGCTGCGCCTTCGTTTCGTCTGTTGATGTGTTGTGGTTGTCGCTGTTGTTTTTGTTGTTGTTGTTGCATGAGTCATACTAGCAATCGCACAGTTTAGTTTTATTGGCAGTTGCTGTGTGTGTATTTGTGTTTGTGTGCCTGTGCCTGTGGGCGGCTGCGGGCTAAGCAGGGTGGCTAGGTGGGTGGGTGCTTCTGCTGTTCTGCTGTTGTGGTTGGGGGAGGAGAATGCCTGCTGCCCCGTAGTGGTGGTTTGCTATCTCCCAACATTTTGCGTCGTTCGCTGGGTTCGTAGCACTTTCAATGAGGCGCACAATCATTCCGTTTATATATCTGTGGATGTATCTGTATCTGTATCTGTGTATCTGTATCTATTGTAGGCTACGGTTAGTTGGGTTTGCATTATGCTGCCGCCGACTGTTTCCAATTCATCGATTATTTCTGTCGCTCGCGTGTTAATTGATAGCCAAGGCAACAACTGGCCCATGCTTTGGGCCTATATACAGTACCGTACGAATGTACTTGTAGTACGTTTGTGGGTCACAGTGTGGCACGGAAATCAATTGCATTAGTCATACACTTTTGGGGTAAGACCCCGCACACCTACATGCCTGACTGAGTTTCGTCATCATAAGCTGGGACAAGGGTATTTACCAGTCACTGGATGATGATAATAATCACACTTATTAGCTTAAGGGCTGAGCATTGAGTAAATGCAATTAAATCACAACTAAAAACAGTATGCGCAAATATTTTATTTGCACAGTGACTCAAATTGATAGACGTAAACAGGAATTCAAAATGCATTGCCAGCCAGCAAACAACAACAATAACAACAGCAATACCAACGAGTGTTTCGTGCGTAAGCACAAATACTAGAAGCTGTCAAAACGAATGGGAAGACAGGGAGAGTGATCAACTAAGAGACAAAGAGAGAGAGAGTGAGAGAGAGAGTTGACTGAAAAATTTCAGCACTGTTGTCATAAAAAAAAATACACGACATTGAAATCTATTTGCATCGTAGCGCGATCACATGCCCCGCAAGTGACAATGGCAGCAGTACACACACACACACACACACACACACACACACACACACACACACACACAGGCACACACACGCACACGCATACAAATTGGGCTTAACTCAAAGGGCTTGCACTCAAAGCTCTGTGCCAAAGCAAAGCTAAATGAGCAATTTGGAACGGTACCCCACAGCTGCCCGAAAGTTCGACATTGAACATTTTGCTGTTCTCTTTGTTAATTGCAGTGGTTATTATTGTTGTGCATGTTCCGTTACTTGTGTGCATATGTTGATTTCATAACGTGCAACAACAACTAAAACAAAACCAAAACGAAATGAAACAACAAGAACGAGAGCAGAATGTCATGTTTATCTCGCAGCACGTGCTAAAATAAAAACAAAAACAACATTGTTTATAATGTTAAGCAAAGCTCAATAGCGCGCGCCCAAGTTGTAAAGACAGATCGAGTGAGAGAAAGAGAACAAGCGCAAGCGAAAGTTAGATGAGATGTCAAGGTGGTGGGGGGAAAGCTTAAGCTGGCCCTGACTAGGAAATTAAATGCAATGAAAAGCACAAACAGCGGACATGCAAATATGCAAAGAACAGACAACAGATTTGACAGCTGATAGACGGAAGGTAATGCACATATCTCTGTACATTTATATAAGTATATATGCATTTAGTTAATGCATATATACATATGTTTGTAAATCGCATACTCGAACTGGAACTGAAACTGAAGCGATCCGAACTGGTTCACATGAAAAGTGCTAATCAGTTGAAATGAAACACTCTCCATATGCATAAGATACATGGCTACATATATGTACATATGTTCGCATATCTGCTTGTAAATAATATTTGATATCCACTTACCGTATACTGCCGGACTGGAGCAGCTGCGCATGAGCGGCGGCGTTCGGCCGCCATTGCCACCATTCATAGCTGCGGTGGACGTTGACGTCGCCGTCAGCTGCTGCTCGTCACATGCCAGATTCTCCCTGGATCGCTTGTTGTTGGGATAGTCCTTGTGATTAGCTGAAATGATACATTGCACATAGAGATTATTATTTGGATATGTTATTTCTGGCTTTTATGCGAGCAAATGACGTCAACTTTGAATTGTGAACACAAACCTAAAAACTTGTCGCGCCGACTCACATACAAAAAAAAATCAAAGCGAAAATCGCAAATATTCGCCGCTGCTGTTTGACAAACTGACGTAAGACATTTATTTCGGCACGCAGCTTGATTAGCGCACAAGGCAAACGCAAAGGAAAGGCGAATCGAAATCGAAACCGAAGCCGATGCGAAGCCCAATGCAAAGCTCCACGAAAAAAGGGCAACACTTGCTGTTGTTGGAGAAGCTTGAAGTTTGCTTATCATTTACATACATACACATGTGTGTATTATCTGTATTGCTGTATCTGTGTTGGTGTGAAGGAGAAACCTTATCGGTCGGAGTGCAGCGCATAAACAGTTTCTAGTGCTACGCTACGCTTTTATGCTGTGCAGGCAAGACAACAAGCAACAATTTGTATAGAGTAGAAGTTCTCTTATCAGCGAATGTCGAAGCGAGCGACCTCAAAGCCTTAAAAGCCAAAAACCAACAAAACTTTTCACTCGCTGACTGGGCAGGAAACGTTGTGTTGGTTGTTGTGCTCGTTGTTGTTGTTATTATTGGTTTTACTAGTATCGCTCTGGCTGTAGTTACCAACAGAAACAAGTCAAATCGCATGCCAATGCACTGCACAACAACACACATGCAAAGTAAATGCACACATACTGTTACAAACGAGTGTACTCTAACTTCGCCAAGTTTTCAAGTTGTTGCTGAGGCTGTTGCTTTTATTGTTGTTGTGCCGACGAATTCGTACTCGAAAGGTCGTTTCAAAGCGGGTTTCGTTGCCAGCGTTGCCAGTTTGCTGCACAAACCTGCTTTGCTTTACATTTTTTGCTCAACCAGCCAACGCAGAGCCACAGCCAGAGACCAGAGTCAACGAAAAAGAAGCTTTTTCGTTTGCTTTTATTTCTGAAAGACACGCGAATGTGAGTCACGTATGAAGTAAGTAGAAACCGACTCTCCGCCTCTGCTTCTGACTTCGAGTCTGACTGGGCTGGTTGTTGCTTGTTTCAATTGTTGGGCAGGGCGGAAGAGCGGTGGGCAGGGCAAACGGCTACACGGCAGACAACCAGAGACAATCGTCGACAACGCTTACGCTACTGCTGCTGTTGCTGCTGCTGCTTACGTGTGTTGATACTTCTGCTCTTCGTCGCCCTTTGCCAAGAAATGGATGCGCTTGAGCGCGCAAAGTTTATAAAGTAAACAGCAGGCATTCCAAGCGGGAAAAATGCTTCGTATTAATCTCAAAATACTTATGAGTAATTTTACTAGCTAATATGCACATAAATACATAACATACATACAAATGTACGTATAATCTACATTTATTTATATTTTTTTTTCTTACTTACCACCAATGCGATTGTTGTTGTTGTTATTGTTATTTGGGATTGGCATACATAACAGAAGACACGGTGCTTCTCTCTTTATCCGCATTTTCATTTCACTTTTATGACTCACGCTGTTGCTGTCTCCGTCGTGCTCACAGCAATTGCGTGTTGACGTTGCCGTATTGTTGCTGTTGTTTTGTAGCTATAGCTGCTGTTGCTCGATTCACATACACACATACAGAATCATGCACGCGCACACACACACTCGCACACAGAGCTCTCAAACACTTGACTGGCAGGCGCACACGAGAATTGTTTAAATTTAATATTTATGTTGCCTATTTGGTATATAATCTTTTTATTATTTGAGGAAGTATAGGGTGAAGCTCAAATATATTATTGGTTTATTAGATAATCCCAGTGCTTATTGTAACACTTGTTGAGCGGCCGCGAGCACTTCCCGTAGTTGTTTTTTCTTCTTTGTATTGATGTTGTAGTTGTATTTCCACTTGTTGGCTGGTGTGTACGCGTTTTGAAATTTTAACACGCGCACATTTATTTAATTATTGTAGAAATTTGTACGTTCTCGTTTCTATTTCTGTTTAAGTGACGATTACGCGCAAAGACAACCTGGACCAGCTTGGGGTAATGTGACTCTTAGGTACAAGATCACGCTGTTTCGAAATTTTTAATCACTTTTCTACTTAAGTTGCAACACGTATTTAGTAGTATGTCCGTCAAGTTCCCATGCTAGTCAGCAATATCTTTTTTGCGGTATAATGTTCAACAATTTTATCAAAGTTTAGCTTGGACGCACAAATGATGCGACCGTTCACAACGAAAGTCTCTCGCGTTTTGACAACAAACGAAGCGAATATGAAAAGAAGAAACGAATGCGAACGAAGACCCGAAACAAGTACGAAGCGAAATACACGAAGCTAAAAGCAAAGACAGGGTGAATGGTGCAACTGTGTGTAAAAGTGAGAGATTAAGAGAGGCAACAACATATGTTCAGATACAAAAACGCCAAAATACCAAAAAATAAAAGAAAGATATTAAAAATGGTATTTTTCACTAGCCGTAAGTATTGTGGTTTGGCGCGAAGTTTAGATTTATCAAAAAAGTTATTTATTTTAATATTTCAGCAAATTACTGCGTAATGTAATAAAGTAATGTTAATTTTATGTAGTTAAATTGTTAATATATCGTTTTCGTCATTTTTTAGTACTTTGCTACACTCGCTTGGCGGGCTTTTATAGTTCCAATTATAAGCGCAAGATGGCGTTTCATTTAATCCTTTGGTGTTCATTTTCAAAGACCATTAATGTTATGTACATTATATATGCATATAAGCTAACAAGGATTTTTAGTTGACAAACTTGTGCGGTGTTGGGGGCAGCCAACCGCCAAACGCGCGCTCCAATTCAACGGCCATATGAAGACACAAACGATCCTGAAGTGGAGCCGCAATAACTGAGAAACCAATGGGCAAACCGTGCTTGTTCATGCCCATGGGAACATGGGTAACCGGGAAGCCAAGCACGTTGAAAATAGCCGTGTAATCCACACCCCATAGCTGCAGAGATGTCCAACCATGTTGAGGAGCAGTAGCATGCATTGTGGGAAAGAACAGGACACCGTTCTCGCCCAGAAGGTGCTTCAGGTGAAAGAAAATTAAATTAATAATTGATAACAATAAATGCAACTGCTTACAGTTAGCTCCTCGATTAACTGTTGTGCCTCATCCCTATATGTTTCCAGGCACTTGGCAGGCATGAAGGCGTTCATTCGACGCATTAGATCAAAGATCAGAGCATTCGATGTATATCTGGATTTGCCCCTAAGACTGCACAGTAGTTGACGCAACGTTTCCCCAACTTTATTCTTGCCTTCCACAACAAACTGCATATTCTTTAGACGGCTTATGCCGCTCAAGGCAATCTCCAAGGAATTCTTAAATCCTGGTAAATCGGCACGTTGGATTTGTAGGTCAAGTTTATCGAAATGTATCACCGCTTTGAGGATGGCGGCTTGGATATCCTCATCGACAGATTGATGCATGCGGCCATTGAGACCTTTGAAGCCCAGAGTGTAGTGCACCACTACCTGTCCAAGCTCTACCGGCTCATGCAGTCGCAACTGTGCTGCATTATCTCCGGCCATTATCTCTAGCAACGGACTGAGATCGGTAGCAAACCTTGTAATGGGGCCCAGGACCAAATACTTTTCAAAGTCCGCGTCATCGGAATGGGGAAAGTGCCCTGCAACTGGGACCATGCCACCTGTGGGCTTGTGTCCAAAGATACCACAAAATAAACTGGGAATTCGAATGGATCCACCGATATCAGAGGCAATGCCAAAAAGCGAGGCGCCAGCTCCGTTTAATGCACCCTATATTAAGTTCCAAACGCAATAAAAGTATTGACTTGAGGTTGCATGTGCTACTCACCTCGCCGCCAGAACTTCCCCCAGGCGTGCATCCAAAGTCATAAGGATTCATACAGCGTCCATGCAGCAGGGTGTCCGTATCAACGGAATAGCAGTACTCTGGCGTCGCAGACACCAACAAGGGAATAGCTCCAGCGTTGCGCAGGCGTGCAACAACAGCACCATCCTTGTCCGCTCTGAGTTGACTTCTTGCCAGGCTGCCCACGGTGAAGGGCATGCCGGCTAGAGAACATGATTCCTTCACGGTGACCGGGAGACCAAGCAGAGGCCTCTTTTCAAAGAGATTATCTAAATCGCCGGCTGCTGCGATAAGTCTATCGGCTTCTTCAGCTTCACGTAGAGCTGATTCAAAGCAATCCTCAACGATAGCATTTAATTTGGGATTAACGGCTTCAATGCGTTCGATATAAACGGTTACCAGCTCAACGGATGTCAGCTGAAATTTAGCAAAATCTATTATCACAAATTCGATCAAACGGCGTAGTTTCTGACCTGGCGACTACGAAGTCGGTTGCGAAGCTCTTGGAGACTGCAGATCAACAGGCGATTGCTAATTGCCGGCAAACTGATGCTCTTTGATTGACATCGAATGCAAATGCGCATTAAATATTTAATGGGATGCAGAAGTAAAGCAGCTAGCTTAACGGTTAACAAAAGAAAACGGAGAAAAAGCTCCATTGCATTCCATCAATAGAATGTTAAGTAGAAGAAGGCTAGTGGCACTCGAGCGAACTGCTCGGCATTGGTGAATACACTGATTCGGATAGTGGAATGCGACGAGCTTTAAACTCACTGAAAGTTTGGCTTATTGGAGAGATACAGAGAGAGCCGAAACAGCAGCGTCTGTGTGTGCTTTGTTGTGAGCGGGCAACTTAATGTATAAGCTTTGAGTGAACTAAAAGAACTTTTTAACACAAATGCGATCGAAGAAGTGCAGCAGAGAGAGAGAGAGAGAGAGAGAGGGTTGAGCGCGATAGTTATATTTTAGCACAGCTCACACTCAATTAATTTAACGAAAGCTCTTGCGCACTCAAAGATATGTGTTATCGATATCATGCGCATTTATGACACTCGAGCCGTTTATTTGTAAATAATATCTATTCCGTAACCTTAACTAACCATTACAATGGTCGAAAATTATGTCATTATAGCGTTGACTTTATGTGCTCATAACAGTTGATGGCGTATAGGCGGCACCCAGCCTTGGTATGCACGCTCCATCTCAGCAGCGACTTGCAGGCAGAGCTTATCCTGATAGGGCGCTGCTACGACCTGGAAACCAATTGGCATACCACGATGATTATAGCCCATGGGAACGTGCGTCGCCGGAAAACCCAAAACATTGAAAATAAGCATGTTATCAATGCCCGTGATATTCACCAACGATGTGTGAAAGCAGAGTGCGCTGGTGTGAAAGGTGGGTAGAAAGAGAACGCCGCGATCTCCAAGCAAATTCTGCAATGGGAAGCAAAATATATAAAACGCATAGAAAAATGATGAATTAATGACTTACGATCAAATACTCTTTGATCTTGAGCGCCTCCTGGCGATACTGTTCCATATTGTTGACGCACATAAGGCCGTTCATCCGCTGCATGAGCTCCAGGAAGAGCGCCTCCTTGGTGAACAGCGAGTGGCCAATGATGCTGTTAAAGAACTCTATAATCAACAGGCGCATGTGAGGGGCTCGATGCGATTGTTGTGTTACAATACTTGGCAGACCCTTAATATCGAGCAGACCCACCATGGCAATCTCCATGGAATTGTTCAAGAAACTAAGATCCAGCTAGAGAGGAGATATTTCAATGGTCTGACATGTCGGAGAGTGGACTGGACTCACCATCTTGGCGTCGGCACCAGCATTGGCCAAGCATTTGATAGCGCGTGCTATGCACATCTCGATCTCAGAATCCACGGAAGGATGCGTCAGGCCGTTTAAGCCAGAGAATCCATAGGCATAGTGGATCTAAATGAGTTAATTGCACTGCCTTTAATGTTCTTACAACATGTCCCGTCCGTGTCCTACCTTAATGTCCCTGAGTGCCACCTGCTCGTTCAATTTCAGCTTGTGCTTGTTGTCGCCAGCCATGATCTCCAGGAGCAGCGGCATGTCGCGGGCAAAACGTGTAATAGGCCCAATCTGCAAAATATTGGGGAACTTCTCGTCCTGCGTTGAGTAGGGAAAGTGGCCCTTGACGGAGATGAGACCACCTGTCGGTTTGTGGCCAAACACGCCGCAAAACATGGCTGGCAGACGTATGGAACCGCTAATGTCGGAGGCAATGCCAAACGTGGAGGCGCCACAGCCATTCAATGCTGCCTCGCCGCCCGATGAACCAGCTGAAGATCTGGTCAGATCATAGGGATTCACACAGCGCCCAAACGCCACCGAGTTTGTCTCGTAGCTCATGCAAAACTCGGGATTGGCGGACACCAACAAAGGGATTCCACCAGCAGCACGCATCAGTTCGACGACATCACCATCGCGAGGCGCCTTCATGCCCTTGCGCACCACACTGCCCACCTCATAGGAGAGTCCTTGCAGACGGAATGAATAACCGGAGAGTTAGGATCTGATCAACTATATACTGAGTATATTCCGCTGCTTACCCTTCAGCCCGCAGGATTCCTTAACGGTGAAGGGAATGCCCAGCAGAGGGTAACGTGTGAAGAGGGCCACTCGATCAAACTCATTGCTAGCCTTGGATATTAGCTCATCCGCATGATTGGCCTCCCTCAGCGCCGCCTCGAAGCGCTCCTCAATGACCGCATTCAGAGATGGGTTTACTTCCCGCACACGTGCTATGTACGCCCGTACCAGCTGCTCCGACGTGACCTACTCATGGAAATGTGATGGAGGTGATGGAGAGTGTTGCAAATTGATTCGTTTAATATTCGATTACCTCTTTCCGTCTCAATTCGGTGACCAGCTCAATAACTGACTTGACGAGCAAGGGACTCCGGATTGGGGGATAGTCGGGCGCCCTTCGAGGTTGCGTAAACTCTAATATCTTGTTAATTACCATTCCCATGAAGCTTAGAATAAATGCCAATATACGTAGAAGTATTTCCATTGTGCGTTTCTATTCGACGAGACGGGGTCAATAGGCTGTCCTAATTCAAATGCGACTTTCGCGTACTTTGAGCTTCCTCCAAATCGACCGTGGATTTCTTGCGGTTTACTTGCTAATGCGCTGTCTTCAGGAGATTCAACGGGTCCCAATTGTGGTGTCTACTGTTCGCTTTGGTGTCTGATCGTCGACTACCCCAAAGCTGAGAGCACATGAGCCCGGAGTGTGCGCGAGTTGTGATTCGTTTACGACGACTGAATTTTGATTTGAAGTTTAGTGTTGCGAAACGATAAAGTTTCGATTTTTGCCAGGGCTGGAAAGCGAATTTGAAGCTTTGTTTCTTGCCAGCCTAGCTAATAGGCTTAAACAACAATATCAATTAGTTGCTAACTTCATTTGAAATTATAATCTTATTTGATTAATTTGCTATAAAGATTTCCTAGTTTTCGTGCTCTTAAATTTCTATTGCTGTTCTAATTTGTATATACCAAAGATTTGCGATGATTTGAAATACTTACATATTCTATAGTTATAAAGTTATAAGTTAAGAATAAATAATTAAATTAAACAAATAAACTCATTTGTTTCTAATTTCTTACGATATTATAATACTTTTTCATAGGAGTCCAAACGTCAAATAACTTATTCTCATGTTTGTTTCCGAATTTTCATTGTAAAATAATATTTATTATTATATTATAACATAGATTATCTTCTACCGAAGCTAGTAAAATATACCAAATATATTTGTAACTAGTTAATAAATTTATTTTAAACTTTAATAATGTTTAATAAAATGTCTTCTCCAAAACTTTGTTTTTAATATTTGGGTGGGCAGCTATTTGGCGACGTTAAATAAATAAACAACTATGTTAATAAATAAATAAATAAATAAATATATGAATAAATACAAAATACTAACAAAAAAGTAAATAAATAAATATATAAAAAAAATAAATAAATATAAGAATAAATATATAAATAAATAAATAAATAAAGAAATATATAAATTAATATATACATAAATAAATACAAAAATATATAAATGAATAAATATATAAATAAAACAAATAAACAAATAAGTAAGTAAATAAATTAAGAAATATAAAAATAAATTAATTAATATATAAATAAATAAATAAATTGAATAATAATCAAACAAATAACTTGTTCTCATGTTTGTTTCCGAATTATCATTGTAAAATAATATTTTTTTGTTATATTATAACATAGATTACCTTCTACCGAAGCTAGTAAAATATACCAAATAGATTTGGTAACTAGTTAATAAATTAATTTGAAATTGTAATAATTTTTAATAAATTGTCTTGTCCCAAAACTTTTTTTTTAATATTTGGGTGGGCAGCTATTTGGCGACGTTAAATAAATAAATAAGTAAGTTAATAAATAAATAAATATATGAATAAATGCAAAATAATAACAAAAAAGTAACTAAATAAATAAAGAACTATGAAAATAAATAAATTAATATATAAATAAGAAACAAAAAAATAATAAATAAATATAAGAATAAATATATAAATAAATAGATACACAAATAAATATATGAATAAATATATAAATAAATAAAAAAATATATAAATAAAAAATAAAGAAATAAGTAAGTAAATAAATTAAGAAATATAAAAATAAATTAATTAATAAATAAATAAATAAATAAAAAATAAATAATTTAATAAATAAACAAACAAACAAATAAACAAAAAAAAAATAAATAAAAAAATACAAAAAATAAATAAATATATGAATAAATATATAAATAAATAATTAAATTAATACATAAATAAATCAATAAATAAGTAGGTAAATAAACAAGTAAGTGAATAAATAAATAAATAAATAAATATATTAATAAATAAATGAACAAATCATTGAAAAAAAATTAATAAATAAAAAAGTAAATAAAGAAATATAAAAATAAATAAAGAAATAAATAAATAAATATATGAATAAATAAATATATATAAATAAATTAATACATAAATAAGTAAGTAATTAAATAAATAAATATATATATATATATATATAAGTAAATAAATTAGTAAATAAATAAATTTAAATTTTGTGAATATCTTATTATACAAACGCTATAAGAATATTCGATATACTTTCATATTATTTGAATTTCGATTAATTGTTAACATTATAAAGTTAAAGAAATATATTAATTAGTAACAAAATTAATGTCAAATAATAAACAATAATACAACAATTGTTAAGACTAACTCAAAATAATACATTTTCGTGAACATATTTCACAATTTTCCATCTTAAAATGCTCCTCAAATGTAATTTATAACAAATTTATAATTTATAACAAAGCTTGAAGATTATATAAAATACTTACTTACATAAGATCAAGTTTAATTGTTTATTCAATATATGGATGATCGTTCAATCTAGGCAGCTTTAGTTTTCCATAATAATAGAATATTGTTTTTGGTTTTTCCCAGACATAAATAATGTATTTATTATATTTAATGTTGTAGTTATTGTTACACGCTTTACTTAGGCTCTAAGGAAAACGAGATGCTTAATTAACTAATTGATAAGACTATAAACAATAGATTTTCCCTTTTTTTTATATATTTTTTTAATTTAACGAATAATAGTTTTTAACGGAATCAACTCAGTTAGGCAGCTTGGCATAGGTTGGGATATTTGTAGATGAACAAAATCATTAACAAATGGCATTTAAGTACAATTAAGACAACTGATTCAGGCAGCTCGGCATAGACGCGAAATACATAGACATATAAGTATATATGCATGTATGTATGTGTGTATGTATGTGTGTATGTATGTACGAGTATGTATGTATGTGGCATATGGTATACATTTATAATACAAATATTGATAGATATATGCCCATGTGTGGGCCTTTGTTGTAGTTGCAAGTTGTCGGCTATCGATTATCGTTTATCGATGATCGGTTATCGGGTATCGGCTTCAGAGTTTACCGCACTGAAATTGACATTTATACACGGATATTATAATTCCCAATATACATACATATAATCAATTTGTTTACACCAATTGTTGTCGATTTTTTTGTTTTGTTATTAATAATTATTGGTTGAATATTCTGTTGCATGTATGTGTGTCTATTTTATAGTTATTTGTATACGTTGAGTAGAGAATATACACCAATATTTGAATGACAGCAGACTGTAAATATTTGTCTCACAATTATCTGATATTATGTAGGTGGAAGTGAGGTCTGTTCCGATTCCCCAGAAATGCTTAAGGAAATCCTGTTCGATATATTCGGAACATAACTCGTAATACATATGTGTATTACTCTCTGATAAACAAAAGTCCTTCACTTTGGATATGTTGTGCACATCATATGCGTATCGTATCAGGGGGATATCATAAGTACATTTAACTATGCTCTATATAGTATATATATAGATAGTTATATATGTAGTTATATAGATAGTTAGTTATGTACTTAAGGGCTCATCGCATGTGTCGTATATTTAGTTGCATTGTTTTGTAATATGATATAAACATTAATTTATTTATTGTCTAAAACATTCGCCTCGACTAATCAACTACGCTTAGTTGCAATCCTAATTCCATTACACTCCTTCTCCTACCGTTAGCAATAGTTCCAATCTAACTAACACACACCTTTGGCTACTTAAATTACATTTACTTCGCACACCTTTTAAATTTATAATTTAATTAGTGTCACATCTGACTGGGGGGAGTGGGGGATCGAGGAGATCCGGTTTGGTGGAGCATTTATCTAAAATCTATATACTGTTAATACCTAGATAGTGTAGAGGGTTGGACACACACACACGGCATCCGGGGCTCACGGGAATGCTGTGCGCCGTGTGCTGCAGTTCATCACCAACAAATGCAATGCCAAATCGGATCCAGGGTGCAGGATGCAGGATCCCTAACGCCTATTCATCATCATTATATGTTTGCTAATTGGGTTTTTGCTTAGGTCATATGCAGGTCACCCTTGAGGATGCGCATGAAGGTCTTCTTGAACTGCTGATTGGCCAGGGCGTAGCAGAAGGGATTCATTGGACTGTTGGCATAGCAGAGAAAGTAGGAGAACATGTAGAGGTGCTCATTGGTGCACGGCGGATTCCGGCAGAAGCCCTCGACCAGGGCGAGCACATGATACGGCGTCCAACAGGCCACAAAGCAGCCCAAGATGAAGGAGATGGTGCGGAACGCTTTGCGTGCACGATTCTCCGACTTGGACTTCTGTCGGCTGCCGCCGATACCCATGACCAGCGGCAGGGCCTTCTTGCTCTTGAAGTGCTTGCCAATGGAGTGCATGAAGTGTCGCTTGCTGGAACTGCGACGGGAGACGCCACCCTCGTCCATGTCATTGCCATCCTTTCTGCTGGCGCCGGCAAGTCCTGCGGAGCTGCTGGTGGTGCCCGATGTGGAGGCCATCTTGTTTGTGTTGCTCTCCGACGCCTCACGCTCATCAATGCGCTCCAGTTGAGCGGAACTCGCCGCTGCTGCTCCAGCTCCAGCTCCAACTCCAGATACTGCTCCTGCTCCTGCTGCATTGCTTGCCGCCTGCTGTGGCTTCTGCGCCTGCGGCGGCGGCGGCATGGGAGAGTAAAGTACGGCATCCTTGCTGCTGGTCTCCATTGGGCTGGAGGCCCGCCGATGTGGACACTCCGCCTGCAACTTACCATTGCCGCCGGGCACATCCAGCAGACAGATGGCCTCAATGCAGCTCTCGCGTCGCACCTTGGCAAAGTCCTCGATGCCTGTGTATGAGACGAGAAGACGTTTTTGAATGGCTACCTGCTCCTGGGACTGGGACTGACTCTCCGCTTGGCTCTGCCTCTGGCTGCTCTCAGCCGATGCGGTGGGGGAGCGGTCTGTTTGGAGCTGTTTACGTGCGGGTGGCGGTGGTGGGATGGCGCTGCGCTGAGGGCCGGGTCGGGTCGTAGAGCGACCGCTCTGGGAGCAGCTGACACTGTCATTGGTGGCCACCGAATTGGCCTGCATGGCGGAGCTCTCGTCCATGTAGCGCAGCTCAGAGTTATTGGTCAGCAGGTCGTAGGTCATGGCCAGTTCACTGTTGCCGGAGCTGTTGCCAAAGGGGCGATCCGAGTAGTCGGACAGGGGCGTGGGGCATTGGAAGGCTTCGGGTGGTGGCAAGATCGCCTGCACTAGGCACTGTTGCACCTGCTCCCGCGGCACCTCAATGGGCGCCAGGTCCACGGGTGAGAGAGGATCATTATTGGCTGGGGCGATGGTGTTGGTGGTGTCGGTGTTGGCGGTGGTGGCGGTGGTGCTATGGAAATCAATGAGGCGCTCGTGCTCGGCAATCTGGGAGAGCGTGGAGCAGGAGGTGCGCTTGGGCCGCTCAAGTGGAGTATGGGCATGATGCTGGTGATGATGATGATGCCCAAAGCCCACCTCCTCCTTGCTCTGCGCTCGCTGCAAACTCGATTGGTGTGGTAGGTGGTGGGGCGATCTGGCGCCCGTGGAGTGCATGGCCTCAATCGACTTGGAGTTGGATGTGCTCTGTTGCAAGTTACCTTTGCTGCGTGTGGCAAGCAACGCCGCCTGGGCACCAAACACCAGGCCAATGGACGAACGCTTGCGAAGATTGGACAGCTTTTGTTGGTTGAGGAGCTGCTGCGTCTGGTTCACGGAGGATTCCTCATCGGAGTCAAAGGCCGGACTGCTGGAGCGCTCACTCTTCTCTGCCTCGGCTGCCGCACGCTTCGACTCCTCGATCTTGGCCTCCGATGCACGCCTCTGCTCCGGTGTCATCTTCTCGGCAATCGTTTCTGTGGCCTGGGCCAGCGGATTGGCTTGGCCGGAGCCGCTTAGACGTTTCATGGGTGTGGTGCCGGCACCGCTGTCCATCTCGGTTAGAGTTCCAGAAAGCTGCACCTTGGTCTTCAGTATCTTCTCCTCGATGACACCAATGCCAGCAGCGTGTCCAGCCATGCCGGACATTGCCCCGGCACTCAAGGCCACCATGGACTGCATCTTCCTCTGCTTGGCCTCACTCCGCTTCTGCATGTCGTAGGCCGTCTTATAGATGCCCGCATATAGCACGAAGAGCACAATCAAGGTGGTCCAGTAATAGCCAATGATCAGTGCCGTATTGAACACCGGATCCTTGAGGAACTGCACGGCGCACTGGCCCGGCAACAGGTCCCTCTTGCCCGTGAAGTGCTCCCAGCCAAAGATCGAAATGAAGAACAGCAGCGTCGGAATGATCCAAGTTATCGATACCATATAGATGACCCTTGACCTTGTGCGCCAACTCCGATACTTCGCTGCTATCTTCACCGAACAGTACCGATCGATGGTTATCAACAACACGGTGTACTGCGAGACGAGGCACACCGTGTAATCCACGGATAGCCACAGGTCGCAGAGCAACGGTCCCAGGTCCCAGTAGCCCCTCAGCACATAGATCGTATAGAACGGCATTGAAACGGTGCCTGCGGATGGGAAAAGTTACGGAAAATATGGATTGATTGCTGAAGATCAACAGGGGAATTCAAACCTATCAACATGTCCGTCGCGGCTAGAGAAGCTATAAAGTAG